>ML803120.1:230399-253070 GCA_009831015.1 Picea engelmannii
AAAGAAGACTTGGATGCGGCAAAATAACAAATGGTTTAGTAAATGGGGCATTTGCTTGAGCATGTGTCCTACAAAGAGTAAAGAGATAAATTTTTTTGTTATGGATAAGTTCCACAAACGTACTTGGGAGAAAGAGCTAGGGAGAAAGAAGAAGTACTATATTGAAGAGTTTAACCCCACTCATAACCATCAACAAAAGGCATACATAGGGGCCAATATTTCTTAGAGATCTAAAATTCTTATTTCTCAATTAAGGACTAATTCTCATCAACTCCATTGTGAAATAGGGCGCTGGAAAAGGCCAAAAGAAAGGTGGGAAGAAAGAGTATGTATTTTGTGCTCGTCCGGAAAAGTGGAAACAAAAAAACATTTCATTTTAGAATGTGAGGCCCTTAAAGACAACAGGGAAAATTATGTAGGTATTCTGGCAGCTAATTCTTGGGATAATCTATTCAGCAAAGAGATTGTTGAGAAGATGGAAGCGATTATTGTAAAACTTCACAGGAAAAGGGCCGAATACAAAAGCCAAATGGAAAAACAATCTGTCCCATAGGCTATTTTTAGCCTCGTGGACGTTAAAAATGCTTTCTTTCTTTCTTTCTTTCTTGATTACAAAGCAATTTAATCTAATCCGAACAATTATGTTATTATTTTGTCACCCAATGTTCCCAGAATTTTGTAATGTTCTTTTACATAAAAGCTATGGAAACGTTCCTCTATTTCATTTTGTTGTGATCTTGATGACAATTAATGGAAATAATAATGTTTACTCTAACCATTTCTATGTCAAGTTGTGATCTATACACCGTGGAGATCAATTTAAATCTATAAATCTGAACAAAGCATGGCCGCCGGGAATAGATTTGGTATCCAAAGGTATAATGTAATCAAAATAAAGTACTTTGAATTTGCTCTATAGATAGAATTTTGTAGGAGCGGGTTCAACATTTGTTAAAGCTATATATATATACACTTACTTTACATATTTATATAGTAGTTATATGTACCTATGATATAGGTTCTTTTTACAAATGTTGTTGATAGTAATACATTGATTCATTAGTGTTGAGTTGGTATATTAGGCATGTACATTATTTTTGTATTTGTTGCGTGGACCTTGGGGTGGTAGTGGTGGAAATGGCTTCGAAGATGGGATTTACATAGGTGTTAGAAAGATTTTTTTGAGTCGAGGAGCAGGTATTGCTTTCTATCAAAGCGGAGTATGACATAAATGGCCACTCCATATGGGGAAACCGTCACTGAGGAAAGCACAAATTCCTTCAAAATGGAGAGGGTATGTACTCTGATAAATCATGAGAAAAGGTGATACAAATATTTTAATCATTTCCAATAACAATTATGTGCCCATTTTATTGCTTGCAAAGACATTATATTTTATTTTTTTCCTTTCTTTCTTCATTGCGGCTTGGTTTTACAATTATGAATTTTAGGCATGCTTTACATATTGGGTCCATTTTGCAGGTTCAACTTTCTCGTTCAGCTTTGTAATCGAATTTTAATTTTAATATTCAATAACATTATATCTAATTAATTAAGAAAATGCAGTTGAAAAATGTACATTATTTGTATTAACCTGCATTCTAACTTAGTTAGATTTACTTATACTTACCTCCTGGGGGGACGTTCTCCTTCTCAGTTTCCTAATGGAGATTTCCATTGAGGCTGAAAATAACGGAAATATTAAAAGAGAAGAAGAAATAAACAGTTATACATACACATTATATCACACACCTCCTCCATTGTTAGAGTGGAATAATTCTCTTTCGTTGTGAAGTTCTTGTGTTGACGTCTCTCTGGTACTAAAGTTTTGAAACCAATAAAATACATGTTTACCTTCTACTTTTCCATACTTCTATAGATCCATAGTAATATTCACAACACAACAAATATATTCTAATATTGGAGAGTCCCCATGATGGTCGACACAACACAACATATGCAAACTTGATCAAGATTGTCGTTAGTGTCCTCTCCCCAATGTTGGCAGTTGCCTAAATTTTATTTCCACACATGCAAAATATTCCAGGTGTGAAAAGGCACTCTAAGTATCACTTGCATTGCACATTGATACAAAGATTAATCAATTTACTCCCAAACAAAAAATATGATGTAAAAACTATTATTAGATGCCTCTTTGATCATGGTCTCGATTAGAACCCCGGGGCGATAACAATATATAATTTTGGAGCAAATAATCCTTTTTGCCTCGATCATAGGTTTCTTTGCGTTCATAAGTTTCTTTGGGTTGAGGAATAACTAGACTCGTGTTACAGTTTTCATAAACTTTTTTTTTCAAGATCAGTGGGGTGCTTTTAAGAAGCAATCAATCTCTATCTGTTCTACATACATTATGTTGGCTACTAAGATCTGGCAGGGATTTTTCTACATACATTATGTTGGCTACTAAGATCTGGCAGGGAGATTGTCACACGTGGCTTGTTTAATTTTGAAAAGAAAAACTATTGAATTTCATTTCTAAAACAATAAACCTAAATAAATAAAAGATATGGTAGTATTCATTACTTTTACTTTGTAATAAATATGATTTATTATCTTTACTTTGAAAGAAATATGATTAATAAATATAATTGATATAAAATTTGGTTAAAAACATTGAAAATTAAAATATTAATATTTTAAAGTTACTTTTTAATTCATTATAATTAAATAATTTTTGAAACAAAGAGATGATACAAAATATTAAAAACGTGCGATGAACATAACAACACCATGTACATAGATAATTTTGAAAAAAAAATAGAGTAAAGTGTAGTTAATAAATTAAAAAAATAAGCATGATTAAAATACCATGTAATATAGATAATTTTGAAAAAAAAAATGAAATAAAGAGATAATACAAAATATTAAAAAGGTACTATCAAAACAAGTGTTGTATGGCAATATAGTCCCAAAGTAGTTTTCCACATATGTTCGTGGACAAAAACACCCAAAAATAGTTGGATCGTTGGTTCTTGGGATGAAAATTGGACTTCTGTTGTTGTGTGCGCTACAAATAGCACCCAGAGTTTCGGGACATACAAATTGACAGTCAGACTTGTGGACTATTTGAAATTTAAGGGTCTATGTCTATTACATAGGTTCGTGGAAAAAAAACACAAAAAAACTAGCATTCCCAAATTAGTTTTCTTTAAAACAAGGGCTCATGGACAGAAGAAATTGAAATTTATCGAATTATAGGTTTGTGGACATCATAAATTATACATACCAAATATGTAATTTGATTAAGTAGATATACAAAGCATGCAGAGAACTCTCATTCCGGGTTCTGGGGCTGGCGGGATGAAAATTGGGCTTTTGTTGTTCCGTGCCCTCCAAATAACACTGAGAGTTCCGCGATATACAAATTGACAATCAGTCTTGCGGACTATTTGAATTTTTGGATTGAGGGTTCTCGGGGCGGCGGGCTGAAAATTGGGCTTCTGTTGTTTCGTGCCCTACAAATAGCACCCAGAGTTCTAGGACATACAAATTGACAATCAGACTTGTGGAATATTTGAAATTTAAGGGCCTACGTCTGTTACATAGGTTCGTGGAAAAAAACACAAAAGAACTAGCATTCCCGAATTAGTTTTCTTTAAAACAAGGGCTCCTGGACACAAGAAATTGAAATTTATCAAATTATAGGTTCCTGGACAACATAAATTATACATACCAAATATCTAATTTGATTAAGTAGATATACAGAGCATGGATAGTACCCTCATTCCGAGTTCTCGGGCTGGCGTGATGAAAATTGGGCTTCTGTTATTCCGTTCCCTACAAATAACACCGAGATTTCCACGATATACAAATTGACAATCGGACTTGTGGACTATTTGAATTTTTGGATCGCGGGTTTTCGGGGTGGTGGGATGAAAATTGAGCTTCTGTTGTTTCGTGCCCTACAAATAGCACCCAGAGTTCCGCGATATACAAATTGACAATCAGAGTTGCAGAATATTTGAAATTTAAGGGTCTATGTCTGTTACATAGGGTCGTGGACAAAAGCACAAAAAAAATAGCATTCCCAAATCATTTTTCTTTAAAACAAGGGCACGTGGACACGAGAAATTGAAATTTATCAAATTATAGGTTCCTGGACAACATAAATTATACATACCAAATATGTAATTTGATTAAGTAGATATAGAGAGCATGCACATAACCCTGATTCGGGGTTCTCAGGTTGGTGGGATAAAAATAGGGCTTCTGTTCTTCTGTACCCTACAATAGCACCAAAAGTTTCGCGATATACAAATTGACAATTAGACTTGCTGACTATTTGAATTTTTGGATCGCGGGTTCTCAGCCCGACGGGCTGAAAAGTGGGTTTCTGTTGTTCCGTGCCCTACAAATAGCACACAGAGTTCCACAATATACAAATTGACAATGTGGTATGTCCTTAATTCAAATTTCTCCATCTGTTACATAGGGTTGTGGACAAAAGCACAAAAAAACTAGCATTCTCGAATTAGTTTTCTTTAAAAGAAGGGCTCCTGGACACAAGAAATTGAAATTTATCAAATTATAGGTGACTGAACAACATAAATTATACATACCAAATATGTAATTTGATTAAGTAGATATATAGAGCATGCACGAAACCCTTATTCCGGGTTCTCGGGCTGAAAATTTGGCTTCTGTTGTTCTGTGCCCTACAAAAACCATCGAGAGTTACGCGATATACAAATTGACAATCAAAGTTGTAGACTATTTGAATTTTAAGGGGCTCGTGTCCAAAAAATTTGGCATTCCCGATTTAGTTTTCCTTACACACGCTGGTGGACAAAAACACAAAAAAATAGTACTAACGTTCGTTACATCGGCGTTGGTGGGCTGAAAATTGGGTTTATGTTGTTCCGTGCCCTACAAAAAGCATCGAGAGTTTTGTGATATACAAATTGGCAATCAGACTTGCAGACTATTTGAATTTTAAGGGGCTCGTGTCCAAAAAATTTGGTATTCCTGATTTAGTTTTCCTTACACACGTTGGTGGACAAAAACACCAAAAAATAGTATTAACGTCTGTTACATAGGCTGGTGGACAAAAGTATAAAAAAAATAGCATTCTCGATTTAGTTTTCTTTAAAACAGGGGCTCCTGGGTCAATGTTGTTCCATGGGCCTTTGTTGTTCCATGACCTACAAAGAGCACCCAGAGTTCCGTGATATACAAATTGACAAGCGGACTTGCGGACTATTTGAATTTTAAGGGCCTCTGTGGCAAGCAGTATGAAAGACAAGTGGTAAAGATGCAAGAATTGACATACTCTCTATATGTGTGAGTAGGAAAAAGGTAGTGAACACAATTTTATGACATTTATATATAAAAATAATAAAATGTGTTACATATTCCTGTAAATTTAAAGAAACATATATGTGTGTGTGTGTGTGTGTGTGTGTGTGTGTGTGTGAAATATGATATCTCAAATTTGAGTGAGTGATTTATCTCATATTTAATTTTGAAAATGACCAGGCAAAAAATTATAGGTTCCTAGACAACATAAATTATACATATCAAATATGTAATTTTATAAAGTAGATATTTACTTTTAGACATACGAAATATGTACCTTTATAAAGTACGGGGATGAGATTTTCTAGAGCATGCACGGAGCCCCATACTTAGCCATTTTTTGGATCGTGGGTTCTTGGGCTGGCGGGCTGAAAATTGAGCTTCTGTTGTTCTGTTCCCTTCAAATAGCACCCAGAGTTCTGTGATATACAAATTGACAATCGGATTTGTGGACTATTTGAATTTTAAGGGCCTACGTCTGTTACATAGATTCGTGGACAAAAGCACAAAAAAACTAGCATTCTCGAATTAGTTTTCTTTAAAACAAGGGCTCCTGGAAACAAGAAATTGAAATTTATCAAATTATACATACCAAATATGTAATTTGACTAACTAGATATATAGAGCATGCACGAAACCCTCATTCCATACTTAACCAGTTTTTGGATCACGGGTTCTTGGGCTACCTAAAAATTGGGCTTCTGTTGTTCTGTGCTCTACAGAAAGCACCGAGAGTTCTGCGATATACAAATTGAGAATTGGACTTGTGGACTATTTGAATTTTAAGGGGCTCGTGTCAAAAAAATTTAGCAGTCGTGAATTAGTTTTCTTTACATATGTTTTACATACGCTGGTGGAAAAAAGCACAAAATAATAGTACTAATGTCTGTTACATAGGGTGGTGGACAAAAGGAAAAAAAAAATAGCATTTTCAAATCAGTTTTCTTTAAAACGCTCCTGGACACAAGAAATTGAAATTTATCAAATTATAGGTCCCTGGACAGGATAAATTATACATAACAAATACGTAATAATATAAAGTAGATATTTACTTTTATACATACAAAATATGTACTTTTATAAAGTATGGGGATGAGATTTCTGTGGGTCTTTGTTGCTCCATGGCCTGCAAAGAGCCTCTTAAAGGGCCTCTGTGGAAAGAAATATGAAGGACAGGTGGTAAAGATTCAAGAAATGACATACTCTCTATATGTGTGAGTAGCAAAAAAGTAGTGAACACAATTTTATGACATTTATATAAAATAATAATACAATGTGTTACATATTCCTGGAAATTTAAAGAAACATATATATATATATATGTGTGTGTGTGTGTGTGTGTGTGTGTGTGTGAAATATGATATCTCAAATTTGAGTGAGTCATTTATCTCATATTTAATTTTGAAAATGACCAGGTAGGAGAAAATATGCATCAGAAAAAAAAGAAGAGAATTGAAATAAAATAAACATAATGTCTTCACATTCCGCATAGCTGAAGATAAAAATCTAGGAACACATAAATATATAAGGAGACAAAAAAATAGTTTTATTTGGAATATATGAAAAAAAGAATTGTTTGTTACATATTCCTGGAAATGTACATGCGTTTGTCATATAGATTGGGATTGGGGCTCTCACGGACCATAAGATAAATATGTACAAGAAATAACACTGTGGAAAGTAATACCTGAAAAGTAGAAATGGAAAGATATCAGTTTTTGGTTATAGATTTGTATTCATAAAAGGTGGAATAACTGGATTGATAAATAAATGACTATCAATATACACTTACAGACATGGAACATATAAGCAATGTTGGTATTTTCTTGCTGATGCCTTTTCCTATTGGTTTTTATCGCCGACCTGCTTGAATAATTGGATTGATAAACAAATTATTTATAGCGATGTTCCATATAAGTAATTTTTCTATTTTCTTGCTGATGCATTTCTTTGTTGGATTTCGTCGGTGACCCACTTCAAGTTCTATTCAATATAGCTTGTCAAGGGGGCGACGCTGATGTCATTCCAGATTTTAATGCTAAAAAGTTCATTTTCTAATTCGCTTAGGTCAATAGAAAGATTAGACAGAGCTCGATGAATGTCTCCATTCTGTACCGAATACTGGACTAGCCAGTTGTCCACGTCTTCTTCACGATATTCAAGAATCCTGCAAATTTTTTCTAAAGACAAGGCCTTAAAATTATCAACTTGTTTATCAAAATATTGCTTGGTTAACGCCAGGGAGTTGATGATTAAGCTAGGGTCCTGGAAGTCGTTTGTCCTTCCGGCTAACTCTATTTTGGTGAGCTTTGTGAATAATGTTTCTTTCTTTGATATTGCTTACTCACATGATTGCATGATAAGATACAGGTTCTTCACCTTCTCTTTCTAACACACTTCTAATTGAGTGAGACGGTTTTTGGATGAGAGATCATGTTGTCTTCTTCTCGTGTCTGACATGTTGTTGACATGAAAGACAAAAGGGATGATCGTGTGGACATAGAAATTTTCTTCATTTTTTAAATCCGTCTGCAGAAGTTGGAGCAAGTTATGTGCCTTGCTCCCCAGGGAATCCATATTATGTGATGTTTCCCAAGCCTTAGTAATCAGTTTCATTCTTTTGTTGATATTTTTCTCCACATACCCTCTACAGGATGTGAGGAAGCTAGAGGATCCTTTTAGATTTGTTGCAGGGGTGCAGGTAGTCGCAGGCATGGCTATTTCCAAAGCAATGCCAAGCAATGGCATAGGAAACAAAGCTTCCTCTAATTCCTTAATCCGGTTCTTTAGTCTGGTATTCTGGACCTCAATGAGTCCAACGGAGTCATGAAGAGCATATCTGGTTGCCATGTGAAGTTGAGATATTTTGGACACTTGCATATTGGCAAGGTCAATTTCTGAACGATGTTTTCTTTTCTTATTTTTTACATCTCTTTTTTCAATGATTAATTTTTTTGATTCGCTTTCATAAACAACACTCTGGAATACGAAGGATTCATCTTCGTAAAAAATTTCGGTATCAACTATGTCCATTGGGTAGACATGGTGAATTGCATCTCCGGGCTGATCAAGGTTGCAGAATATGCTATCCAGATCAGCGTCAAGATCCATGTTTTCACTCTAACTTTCGGATTGCTCCGCCTGCCCTACAATTCTTTTTCCCTTCTTCTGCATGGAAAGCTTGTGAGGAAGATGTTCACTGTATCTGTACAAAACTGATGTGCAGTTGCTGCCAGTAGTTTATGAAAATGTTGGTTTTCTCTAGATGCGGCTTGAAATGAAGAAATGGAGGGGAAAATATAACCCCCCAGAAACGTTGGTTCAATACGTGCAAATGGAAAATATCCTCATTAATGACAATATCTATGTGTGCTATATGGTGACCTGTTAAAAGTAAAGCTTAATTATTGCATACTTAGAAGTGCAAAGGTGGCAGTTACGACGAAGAACATTTAAGGATTGAAAGTTTCATGAAGGAACCAAGTTGACGACGTGCGAATGACATTCCATGGTATTTGAAATTAAGATTAGGAAGGGATAACAAAAGCCTCCACAAATATTTCATTAATGGCACAACTTCTCGAGCCTTGTGCGTATCAATGGCATCTTAGACGGTGCCTGTAGGATGACCTGTTAGCATTAAATATTTAGAAACAAGACATATATATATATATATATATATATAAACATTATTTCTTATTATGGACATGTGCGAAGGTGACGGGGACGGGGAAGAGCAAGCAAGGAAGGAATGGCCAAGTCTGAAACTGCATGGTGAAACTGGTGAGTGTCCAATGGTGTAACTGCATGAGTCAGAATTGTTGATTGCAAAGTGCATAAAACGTAAGAGGGCATCATGGTGCAGTTCAATGGAGCGTTTGTATATTTGCGGAATTGCGGGAAAGTGACTAAGTATGGAAATTGTGACTTTGTGTAGGCTTTCAGGGAGCATAGTGAAGGGAAGCATGTACAGTCTTTGGATTGCGGGTTCTTGGGATGGAGGGCTCAAAAGTGGGCCTCTATTTCTCAGTGTCTTGCAAATAGTACCAAGACTTGTGTGATATAGAAATTGAGAAGCGGACTTGCGGGATGAACATTTTACTTCTATCGTTCCGTGTCATCCAAACAGTGCTCGGAGTTCCGTGATATACAAACTGACAGACGAACTGCAGGGCTGGCGGGCCCAGGATGGCAGTTGTTTATAGATCAAAGTTCCATGATATACAAATTTTGATATTCCACAATTTAATTGGTTGGTTGGATATTGCGCTTGTATCGGTCTGTTTCCTCCAAAGAACACTCGGAGTTCCGCCACATACGAATTGATAGACGGACTTACATACTTAAGGCACTTTTTGGATCACAGGTTCTCCAAGAGGTGTGCTAGAAAATAGATGGATTGCGGGACTAGAGGGATGTATAACATATAACATATATGTTATATGTCTAACATTATCTAAAAAACATTATTTTCAAGTACTAAAATATCAATATTAAATATTGATATTGTACAATTTAATTAAATAAAATTATCAATGCAGATCACGGAAGTTTTGGGCAAAGGATATTAGATTTATAAAGTACCTTATGTACTTTTATAAGTATGGATATCAAATTTCATAGAGCATATATGGATCCCTCATAATTCCATACTTAGTCATTTCGTGGATCGCGGGTTCTTGGGCTAGCGGGCTGAAAATTGGGTCTCTATTGTTCCGTGTCCTACAAATAGCACCCAGACTTCCGCGATATACAAATTTATCGACGGACTTTGGGCTGTCTCGATCAACATTGTACTTCTATTTTCCTGTGTGCTCCACACTGCACTGAGAGTTCTGTGATATACAAGTTGAACGACGTACTCCAGGACTTCCAGGCTCAAGATTGTGATTGTCTACATGTATAACATATAACATATATGTTATATAGCTAACATTATCTAAAAACATTATTTTCAAGTACTAAATTATTAATAATGAATATTGATATTATACAACTTAATTAAATAAAATTAGCAAATGAGTCGCAAGCTTCGAGTCCGGGTCCAATTGTAGATCATTGAAGTCTCGAGCACAAGATTGGATGGACATGAAATCTGCCACTCCGCCCTCTGGGACTCCGCGAGCATAGACATGGATTACCAAGATTTCGATGCAAGATGTACATTCGGAACACGGGAAACGAGAGTTTTATAAGGCATAGCGGGGGACCCTCGAGTATAAAATTGGCTAAGGAAACCAAAGGGCTTGGTCCGACTCACAGTGCATATTTCATAATTCATGTGCAACACCAAGTGTGTGGTGACCAGTTTAGTATGTGTAGAAACGAGGAAAAACTAAATATGCACCTTTATAAAGTATTGACATGTGATTTTATAGAGAATGTACGGATATCACATTCCATACTTGGCCACTTTCTGGATCGTGGTTTCTTAGGCTGGCGGGCTCAAAAAATAGGCCTCCATTGTTCCGTGTCCTACAAATAGCACATAGACTTCCACAATATATAAATTGACAAGCAGACTTGTAGGGTGGATGAGATTTTATAGAGCATGTAAACTTTCTTGGAACACGGGTAACGAGAGTTTGATAACGCGTAGCAGGGGAGCCGTTGGCATAAAATTGGCTAAGGAAACCAAAGGGATCGTTCCAACTCGCAGTGCATATTTCATAATTCATGTGCAACACCAACTATGTGGTTACCAGATTAGTATGTGTAGAAACCAGGAAAAACTAAATATGTACCTTTATAAAGTATGGACATGAGATTTTATAGAGCATGTACGGATATCGCATTCCATACTTGGCCACTTTCTGGATCGCGAGTTTTCGGGCTGATGGGCTAAAAAAATATGCCTCTATTGTTCTGTGTCCTACAAATAGCACACACACTTCTGCGATATACAAATTGACAAGCAGACTTGCGGGGTGGATGAGATTTTATAGAACATGCACAGTTTTTGGATCGCGGGCTCTCGGGCTAGCGGGGTAAAAAATGAGCCTCTATTATTCGGTACATTACAAATAGCATCCACAACTCTGCGATATACAAATTGACAAGAAAATTTGCGGGCTGGCCAGCTCAACATTCTACTTCTAGTGATTTCCACGATATAAAAATTGACACACAAAATCCAGGGATGGAAGGCTCCTAGAAATGAGCAATACATACCAAATATGCAAAGATCCCTTATTCCATACTTATCCACTTATTTGGATCGTAGACTTGCGGGCTGTACATTGGGCCTCTAATGTTTCGTGTCCTACAAATAGCACCCATAGTTGGGCGATATAGAAATTGACAAGTGGACTTGCGCCCTGGTTGGCTCAACATTGCATCTACGGGCTGGCACGCTCTAGACACAAAAGAAAGAAAGAAAAAAATACACAGCTGCAAACAAGTTCGACAAATACAAACAAAGTAAACAAAAAATTTGTTTAGTATGGAACATGGGTAGAAAAAAATGCACCTTTGCATGGATTCCTCTACATCTTTGGGTAGGAGTTCTTTGCAGTGTCTAGTTTTCCTATTTGTTTCTATCAACAAAAGTACAAAACAAAAGGGATATGAACATAAGTTCAGATGTAAAAAAAAAAGGAAAGTACTAGGTACATATACTAAAAAAAATAGAATAAGATGAATAGAGTAACAAATAGTTTTTAGGGGGATGTGCCTTTTTTTTTTTGCATAATGTATATTTTATAATTCAAGTACAACGCCGACTGTATGCTCACCATAACAATGTGTGTAGAAATCAGGGAAAACTAAGAAGCTAGATAATTGTGTGTGTTTTTTTTTTCTTTTTTTGCATGAAGCTATACAGATATGTTTCGAAACATAGAAATATGACTTTGCAATATGTTTGATGTATATCTCATAATTCAAGTGCAATACCAATGGTATTGTGATCATACCAATATGTGTCTAAGATAAACATATTGTATTGAGGAATGGGCACATTCGACCAAACATGGTCAATAAATGCATTTTGCAGATGGCTTGTGTTGTTCAAAAGAAAGTGGAGACTATATTTGCACATGTAGTTTTCCAATTATTTTGTTCTGCCATTATTATGTAGCATGTCAATATTGAAGTCTCCTACAAGTACAATGGGTCCGTTCAAATGGAAATGGCCCAATGCATTGGAAATAACATCAACTATGTTGGAGAATGCTACATGGGGAGAAACATACAGATTCAGTACTGCAACCTCTATTTCATGGAAAAAAAAATTTGCAAGCACCAATTCAACATTCATTTCTTCGATATGTATATGGTCCAAAATTGACACATGTTTTTTCACCAGTATCATCACCCCATGTGTAATGTAACTTGATATGCAATTGCAATTTGGGAATTGTTTGTTCTGCATGCATAATGCCATGTGTGTTTCCTGCAAGCACAGAATATCGGATTGCATTATATCATAGTCATTCAGTATATCATCCATGTGTGCATTTAAGCTGCCTGTGTTAAGCAAGAGAATTGATACAAATGAATTTGTTTGTATGGATTGGTAATCATAGTGCAGTTGCCATTTTGCGGTGGTCCTGAGTCGTTCCATTTCAATATCAATTTTTTGTTTCACTTTGAAGTTATCTTTTGTGAGAGGACTTAGTAAATACAAGGAGTCTATGCTTCTGACATGGGACAATGCTGTGTATACAAGTCCATGTATCTGAATTCTAGCAAGCTGAAATGCAACATTATCAAGTGTTAGTCCTTGTGATCTGTGGACTGTACGTGCACATGCAAGTTTAATCGGAAACTGTTTTCGAATCTTCAATCAACCTATCTTTGCTGATGTCGATATTGTCTTTGATATTCGAAAAATAGGTGTCCAATCGATTCCAGTGTTTGAATTATATATATAAGAAAACTTGCTTGCTTGTCGCTTCCCTATATGCGGTTCATGGAACTTAATCCAAAGGACATCGATTTTTTCTGTCTTCGTATAGCCTTTCAGTATTCCATCTGCACCATTGACCAAGCCATCCTGTGAATCATAGTTAGAGGCATATATTTCAACCAACATTTCTAATTTGAGGACAAACTACAAAGGTAAAGTGGCTGAATGTTCATGAAGTGGCACATGCCCATGGTTGTCTTCTTCCAGGTCAATTGAATTGATGATGATATCATCGCCATGCATGACTGATAGCATATGGTTGTTATGCATTGAAACATCCTTATTTCTATAGAACAGGTAATGGAACGTTGGGTCTATTGGTGCAGGTCGTAAGCACCTTGAATTGCCATATGTTAAGTCATCATATGTCTGGATGTTTGTCTGCATTCTATTCAGAATTGCAATGAATGTTTCATCTGTCTGGCGCATTGTAGTATGCAACTCAAAGCATTTAATATTTTCTCTCCAGAAGTCATGGGTGATTGTTTCCATGTTAACGATAGGTTGTTCAAATATCAAAGAATCTTGGATGGGCTGTGCCTGGTAAAGATCCCCATAGAATATCATGTCAATTTTTCCAAAGTATTTTGTGTGCACATGTTTTATGCTTCTTAGTCAGTTGTCAATAGAATAAAAGAACCGACTCCCAATCAAATATGCTTCATCTATAAAGACAATTTAGAGTTCCTCATAAATCTTAGATAATGTATCCAACATTTCCTTGCTAAGTGGAAGAAACTGTGACTTGTTAAAAGACATTACAAATGCAGAGTGGACTGTTGTTCCACCTGCATTATATGCATCTTTTCCTGTGTATGAAACTATTAGGCCCTTTGGTTTCATAGGATCAGAGGAATTGTTTGAATCATAGATTCGTATAAGCATTTGGAATAGTGATTTCGCTATGAATGTCTTGCTTGTTCCTGTTCTGCCTATAAGGAACAAGTGCAGAGGATTGTCCATGTTCAAGTGTTTTTTAAGAGCAATGTCCTTTAGAATTGTTTGTTGTTCCCGATTCAATAGACATCTTATTCTGTGGTATTTATTATTTTCAATTAGGAAAGGATGTTTTGTGACTTGAAAACCAAGATTGATACGTGTTTCACTTCCATCTGCTGGAGGACGAGGCAAATCTGCTTGTAATTCATAGGACTCAGAAGGAGTTCTGGTTGTTTTTCGGTTTGTGAATGTCTCATCATGATCGTCAGGGTTTTCCAGGTCATTAATTGCAACTTCTGGATCACCCCATGTTGGATTAACATTGTAGGTAAATCTAGCTTCATTGATGTGCACTATAGTCTCAGACGCAACATACGCAGCCTCCCATGTAGAGAAGTTATGTTTTAATGTCTCTTCATTTTCATCGAACATAACGTACATTTTTTTTTTCTCTACAATAGTTTTCATAGTCACAATGTTTATTGTATTTGACAAACCATATCACAGAGGGTTTTTTTCTGTTTGATATGGGTGCACCATTTTTTTTGTAATGCGATACGAATTCTGCTAAGCAGATATGCCTAATAGGAGATGGACGCTGGAGGTAATAATCAACAATAGAGAGACATAGCATGTCTTATGAATTTTCAGGCTCTTGTTGTAGAAAAACTGGTGGTTTAAGCACAAATGGGCATTTTAAAAGTGGAGATGTGTTTATGAAGACACATTTTCTTGAACTACAAGTGAGGGGCAGGGAAAGTGCAATGTGAACTTCTTGCTGAGCAGACATTTGTTGAAGATTAATAAATGTATTGCCAAGTGTGTGTATCATTTGTATGGCATAAATATGACTTCTTTCATGTTCTTTGTGTATTCTTCTGAATGCACTTGTCATAGATTTTTCAACCTTTGTCATATACGAGGTACAATACGATGTTGCAGCATATGCATTGAGCACGTACTGTGCATCTGTATTTTCTTTCCACATAACTGGCATGTCCTTGGAGAAACTGTTGTTCCAAATATGGGAAAGTTTTCGTTTAAGGAAAACTGTTGGTTGCCTAAGCGTATGTTGTACGGCTTGGATAATATGTTGTATGGCTTGGATATACTCATCTTTTGATAGATTTACTTCTGCCAAGAAGGCATCAAAGCTCATCATCTCGTCAAATTATTCTTGTTCTAGGAATGTAAACAAGGATTTAGATTTCTTAACAAAAACATTGTCCTCTAAACTAAGTGGCTCTATGATTCTTGTAGCTCTCATTGGAGGCAAGGGAAAGTTGTATCTGCAATGTGAGTTTTTTCGTTTTCTACAATTTATTGTATGGTAATGTCTATGGACTTTGGCAAGATCTGGATCCAAATGATCTGTGTTGCATGTTATGTATTTATTCACAAATTGTTCGATCTATGAATTTCTCTAAGCTCCATAGACTGGTGCACCCTCATGTTCATTTCCCCTATTCTTGAATTCAGTCACAAAAAAGTAGTCCAATATTTTTTCGAAAAACGTTTCATCATGACATATAAATTGTCTCAAAGCATTTATTCTATGTCTATAGTAGCGAGTACATGTCACTGGGTCTTTTGTTATGAGGTAGTCAATACCATTATTTTCCAGTGTATCGGTTTCTTTTTTACGTTTCCTGTTCCTATGCAAGTCAGATACGTCAACCACCAATGGATCCCAACAATGATCTGCACTTGTAAATGTGATGAAAAATGTTGGCGGGCCTAATTTCCAGATCATTGAAAAAATAATTTTTTTGTTTTGTTGCAAATAGTCAGGAGAGGTGCGAATGTTTTTGAAATCTATGTATCCAATATCAGATTTCATAATTTTTTCTAGGTTTACTTTATACTTCACATCCTTGGCCAACAAATTTCTTCCTTGTAACTGGCCTTTTCTTATTCAGACCCACATGTAGGACAAAACTTGCTCTATTATTATGTGCATTGTTTTGAAAAACAAATTTGTTATGTGACAAGAGAAGTGACTGCTTGAATGTAGCAGCTTCCATCGGACTATTTTATGATAACTGAATCATTCTGTAATATCAGTGGCATGTGGATCTCCATAGAAGAGTGTTGGAAAGTTCATTTCCTTAACGAATTTGTCCTTGAATATTCCAAGTGGGTGCTGCCCCTCGACAGGTGCAATTTCGACAATTTTTTCTTGCAAGTCATGAATGCACCGTGAATCAGTGAATCCATGCACCAATGTTTCAACTGGTGTTTCATTCTCTGATTCATCACTTGTATCAAATTCACTGGGATTTTCGAGAGTGTCTGTAGATTTTCCATCCTCTTATGCAAGAACATTGTTCCAGTTTCCATTTATACAAATGTTTTGTGCTTTGTACAGAGCCCTGGAACATAATTCCTTTAATTCTTTCATAACAACATGCACACGCAATTTGCCTGTCTGATAGGAATTTTTGTATCGCAAGAATATTTTCAAAGCCACAACAATTGTCATTGTATTGCTAATGAATTGTGGCAACACTTTTTTCACAACATCTAGCTGAACATGCACATTAATAATTGTTCCTGTTAAGCCCATCTGGGGTTGTTTATAGCCCCAAGGTCTGATTTGAGAAAATGCAATTTGCAACGACACAAGTCTCTTCTCAAGTTCTGTAAGTGCACTTACATCTGGTAGTGGTGTATTACATATTATTTGGTCAGGGGTTGCAAATTGTGGCAGTTTTCCATTTTCAGGCGACTGTTTGCATGGAAGATAAAATTTGCCATTGGAAAAGGGTTTCTCGTGCACTGTCAAGCGAAGGTATTCTTCTTGCAAATCAGGCATGAAAGACTTAGTGGTTTTTGAAAAATTCAATTGTTCACAAATTGCACATGCAATGGAAGGAGTGTCTTTAATTTGTTTCATGTAAGTCTGTCTTGCATTTTTCTTTCGTAGGGAAGTATGGGTAGAAATAGTTTCCTGGTTTCCATTGGTAGTATTGCATGGTGTTGCTTCTAGATCGTGAGATTTCACAGTTGCATGAGCATTCTGGGATATGCGAATGTACTTGTTTCTGTTCTGTTTTGCACGAACAAATTTCTTTAGATTGTGATATGTGAGTTTCTTTCCAAAAGGAAGCATAGCAATGCATTTTTTTCTCTCGTGCATGACCTTTTTCAAGTTGTGGCAACTTACTCTACATTTCTTGCCCAAGGGAATGATGAGCTGATGGAAATTGGGATGAATTTCACTCTGACTCGGGTTCTTATAAACTAGTCTACGTTTTTTTCTTAAGGCTTGTATGGCCTCATCACAACTAGGATGAATTTGACACATAACTTTTTTCAAGTTGTGATAACTTACTCTACATTTTTTGTTCAATCCCTGTATGACCTCATCACAACTGCGATGAATTCCAAGAATGGATTTTTTGTTCAAGCCCTCTATGGCCATATCACAACCAGGAGGAGTCTCATTCTCACTAAAAAGCATTCCACGCGTATGCAGATTCGATGTCATTTCGGTGGCATGGACATTCAACCCTGAACCATCGATATGTCCAAGCAAGGGTTCATAATGGATATGTGTTGTATTTTCTTTCAACGAGAGGATGTCAATTGTTCGATCGTAATTTGAATCAATAAACCAGGAATGGACAGTGCCATCTGGCAAGGCCAACCAGACCTGGATATTTACTCTGAATATCATAGAGAGCCATTGCAAACAAAATCTGCAACCCTCCACATTCCTTTTTTGATATGGAAGCGCCATGTATTCCTGCCAACTTCCAAATACCATCATATTTTCTAGGAGATATGGGCAAAGGTGTTGATGCAAGCACTTAAAAGCCTGTTTGTTGCTGCCTATAATTGCATTGCAAAAGGACTGTATAGTGTAAAGCCACAACGACTGGACATCGAACTCCGCTGCCACCAAAAAACAAATTGCGTTGAACAGACTATCTCCACAGCTAGACACAACATTTGTTTCCAGTTGTGAACCATGACAATCTATGTGATGCATAATCTGTTTCCATTGTGATTCAAGGTCTTTGCAAATGACGAACAAGTAAATATGAGGCCCTTCAACATTGCATATGGACATTTTTTTGTACAATAGTGGTTCATAATGACCACTGACAACATCGACATCATGGAATAAGATGCAATATGGATTTTCAGATGCAGTTTTGCTGAATAATAGATATCTTGTTTTTCTTGTCAATGACCATATTCCAACTGATATGTTGAGTAGTTAGACATCCAATGTATACAAAATGTATCTCCCCAAAGTCCCCTCTCATGTGCAGGCATAACTAGAGATGCAGACAACCACATCTTTGAAAAATATGTAGCAACATCATGTATTCCATGTAATTGCCAAAGAAAATAAGATTCCAGTTCGTATTCATAAGACTTCAAAGCCTCAACATCGCCATTTTTAAAATAGCTCAAGAAATAATCTATCAATCCATTGCACATATCAGTCGATGAATACCGGAAATGCAGTAGAACCTGTAACGTATCGAAAAGGAAATCCCCAACAATATACGAGAATGCATCCAATTTGAAAAGGCCATTGCTATGCAAAACCACATCAATGCTGTCATGTATAATGGACTGTGTACCTATTTCATACGACTCAACATCTATTACTTATTTCATCTCTTGAACTGTGATTTTGAAGGTGTTTGTTAGATACTTTGAGTCTATATGAAAATAGAGAAAGGGGGGGCGGGGGCGGGGGGGAGAATAAAAGTAGCAAAAAAAAAGGAAAGAAAAATAGGAAAACTACAAGCACGGAACTGGGTACCAATCCCCGTATGTATCTTTCAACCTTCTTCTTGTCAACTTCGATCCCCCCTAGTCCCCATAGCAGGCGAAAAGAAAACAAACCTACATTGGAAAGTGAACCAAACAGAATAAACAACGCAAATAAATAACACCATAAATTTACTCAGTAGAAAGAGAACAGGTGGACGCAATTTTCTGACCCATAGAATAAAAGGATTAGTCGACATATGAAGACACATAGTTTCCAGGAATAGAAATTAAGAGAACAAAAGAAGATGGTGTGAAACATAATTTGGAGGCAGGGACTTCCACCATTGAAAAATAGCAACAACAGGGAAACTTACCCGTCAACGTGGGACGATAAGAGCTCAGCCCCAAAAATTGGAAACCGCAACAACAAGTCCAACAACTTGCAAAGTTGAAGTACAACAAACCAACGAACAACCACGAAGAGGTTGAACTGCAACTGCAGGACCTCAACTTAGCAAAGTTGAATCAAAGAAGAACAAGAATCATGGAACGAAGCACCGAACAAGCATCGACCACTGAAGCAGTGATGCCGACCTTGCAAAGTTGAAGAACAACAAACCAGTGAACAACCACAAAGAGGTCGAACTGCAATTGCAGGACCTCAACTTTGCAAAGTTGAATCAAAGAAGAACAAGAATCATGGAATGAAGCGACGAACAAGCATCGACCACTGAAGCAATGATGCCGACCATGAACGAAACTGTATTGCAACGCATCTATACAATAAACTTTTAAGACTACCAGAGCTGTTAGGTAAACACTTAAGACTGTCAGGACCGTCGAAGGGCGTGGCCCTGTGCAATCATTTAAGAAAAAATGCATCGTGGAAGGCCTGTTCTCTCGAAGCACGCAACAATAAATCAAAATTCACACATAGTAATATGGTAGAGAATGTATTCCACCTAGCAGAAAATGCTAAATGAAACATTCAAACTAATGCTAGCATTAATCCACCTTCGACCAATCCATAATAAAAAAATATATGATTCAAAAAGACCATATACGATCAAATACTTTGGATATGCCAAAATATATAACATTGGGAATAACGAAGCCGGTAATAAGACCTCCAATCTGTTGTTCAATCAAATCTTGATAAACATGGTACTTTCTATTATATAAAAATCGATGTTTTCACTTCCCTTGTTCCAACAATAGATAATATGGAAATATTTGTGGTCGATACACAATCTAATACGAAGTCAACGATTTATCGATTGCTATAGTCCCTCTATGCCTACAACAGAAACTAATAACAACACCATGTATATAAATAATTTTGAAAAAATAAAATAAAATATAATTAATAAATTAAAAAAAAAACCTAATCGAAATATCAACAACATGTAATATAAATAATTTCAAAAAAAATAAAATAAAGTATAGTTAATTTCAATTAACTATATAAATTAAGAAAATAAGACTCATTATAAATATCTAGAACTCAAGAGCATAGGTTTGGATGCAATTTGAAATGTATTAAATATTTAAAACACAAGAGCATAGGTTTGGATACAATTTGAAATATGCAATCCTATCCATGTAAATTGATATATTATATTAAGGAGTTTTAGAATGATGAATATGTTATTATTCAATGACTAATTGATGAATTTTTTTTTATTCATTGGATTGTGGTTTAGTGGTATATTTTTAGATTTTTATTTTTATGGTTTAGTGATATTTTTTGAGTTGTGTTTTTAAATTATTGGAATGAAACAACATCATGATAAAAAAAATTGGGTTTAGAAGTTAATGGATGGAAGATTCTTATTAAAAAAAAAACAAAAAATTAACTTTTTAAACTTAATTTTCATATATCAATCTTTTATTTAAAACATTATTTTAATATTTTATATTTAAAAAAATTGAAATATCAAAAAAATTATTCTAAATAATTATTTAAAAATTACAAATTAAAATAAATCTAAAATAATTTTATAACAATACCATGTTTTTTCTAATTTATAAACAAATTATGTATAAAACAAAACCTTCCTAATCTATTAATAGATTAACTCTCACATACTATTGAATTGGTATTCTTACATACTATTGAATTTTTCCTCTTATTATGATAGTCACATATCCATATTCTTGAAGCAACTTACCTATTTGAATTCGTTTTAAAAGGCGTGTAGATTTTAGAAGAATCTTTAGTATAGTGTTATTCAGGTCATTATAATATTTTATAATATAAAGGAAAATGTAAATCATATATATGATGATTAACATTTACGAGATCTGATTGGTTTATTGGATCTTAAGAATGTAAGGATTACTGGAATTTTTTAAAATTTTATTTATGTATCTCAAATTCTTATTTAGTGTTATCATTGTGGTCTAGTTTTTTTGCTTTTAATTATTGTTCATTTGTCTTCTTTTACTTTTTTAAGTTTATTCTTTAATTCAGTTTGGTGTTATGAAATAAGGTCTTTATTTATAAATATTGCTAACTCTTTTAAGCTTGGAAATTTACTGAATATACCATATTTGTGGTCATTACAACTTTGACTTATCTTTATGTTCCATTATTTTTCCAAACCCACAGATCAACATATTTAAATGTTCCATTAATTTTCTTGGTCTCTTTTCTTTTATACCTAAGTTGTTTCAATATTTGATTTATTTTTCATTCTCATTTATTATTTTTTTAAATAGAATTTTGTTTTGATATAAATTTATATTCACTATAAAAAAATTTAGATTTACATTAATTATGCGAATCAAAATTTTATAAATAAAAATTTATTATTATATATCTAATAACCAATACTAAAACCAATCTTTGTTTTTGTTTTGTTGACTTTAGAAAATCTTTTGACATGGTTCCTAGGAAAAACCTTTGGAATAGGTTGAAAGAGATAAAAGTGCCTCTCGAGTTGAGCGCTGCTGCAATAAGGATGTATGAGAACGTTATTGCTAAGTTTAAAAACAAATAAGGATGTATGAGAACGTTATTGCTAAGTTTAAAAACACTGAGGGCTGGTCAAAAGAGATTAACTGCAATATCGGAGTCAAACAAGGTTGTCCCTTGTCCCCTACCCTTTTTGGCATATACATTGATAAATTAGAAGAATGCTTGGAAAAAGCAGGTTGTGTCGGCCCTACTCTCACTGGTATAGTCATCAATCTTCTTCTTTATGCCGATGATATCGTTCTTATGGCAAAGAGTCCCCATGATCTTGAAAACCAACTAAGAATCCTCAAGGATTTTTTCTCCAATATGGGTATGAATGTTAATACTGATAAGACTAAGGTCATGATTATTAAATCCAATAAGATCCCTTATGATACCTTTGTATATGACAACAACAACTTGGAGGAAGTGACTTCATACAAATATCTTAGAATTGATATTCACCACAAGCTTAATTGGAATTATAGCATTGAGAAAAGGATTATTGGGGGATGGAAAGCTTATTATGGGCTCAAAAACAATTGTAAATCAGCTGAACTTTGGAGTTGGGATAAGAAGAAACTCCTATTTGAGACTCTTGTTACACCTATTATTCTTTATGGATGTGAAGTCTAGGGCTGTAGTATCTCTCGTGAATCCTGGAGAAAGACAGAGCAAATACAAAAGAATTTTATAACCTATAATCTCAAAATTAAAGGAAATACGCCCTATCCCATCCTCCTCGTAGAAACAAGCCTCTCCCCCATTGAGAGCATGGCTATGACTAGATACCTAATGTATAAGAACAAGTTAA
>ML803120.1:253120-264595 GCA_009831015.1 Picea engelmannii
ATAAAGAGTTAGAGGAAAAAATAAAATTAAGGTATTATAAAGATGTAATCAACCCTAATCTAGAAGATCAAAATTATCTATCTGTTTTTCCAAGTGTAAAGAAAAAAATAAGCATTGCTAAGATAAGAACAAATTCTCACGAGTTCCATAGTGAAACTAGCTGTTGGTCAATTCCTAAATATTAATCATCATTATAAATATTATAATATTTAATTTTATTATACAAATACTATATTAAATTGAGAAGAGTTAAATTTTCAATTTTTTTAAAAACAGTAAACACTTTATCTAGATTCTCAAATTTAGAATTTCCATATTATTATATAAATATTATATTAAAATGAAAAGAATTTTGATTTTAAATTATTTTTTAAAAAAGTAAATACTTTATCGTAATTGTAAATTTTAGAATTTTCAATATGAGAAAGTTAAATTGAAAAGACTTAAATTTTGAATATTAAAAAAAAAAAAAAGTAAATACTTTATCTTAATTATAAATTTTAGAATTTTCATATGAGAGAGTGTTATATTGTTTTGAATATTTGAAAGTTTGAATCATTATCAAAATCCTTTTTCTAAAAATATGAGTTAGGCACTATTGTAAAGCAATGATGGGAAGCTTATTTTAATCCAATTTAGAGAGAATATAAAATTATAAAGCCTCCCATTTAATAATTTAATAGGATATATATATATATATATATATATATATATATATATATATATATATATATATTGAATGTAATAGGGATATCCTATGATAAGTACAACGGCATTTTAGTTCCCTACATTCGTTAAAGGACATACCAACTTTATAAGAAAAATAAAATATGGATATTAAATATTAAATAATCAACATAAGTAAAAAAATAAAGTATTATCAATAACTTTCCTTCATTAATTATTTTCATCATTTTAAACATTTTTAAACTATTACATACTTTCATCATTTTGTTGAGTTTTCTATAATTTGGACATATACACTATGAACTTTTTTGGTAAATCATCACCATTGCTGAAGAGAAAAGATTTTGGCTAGATTGAATGATGTCAATCTCTAATATTTTTTGAACATTACGTTTAATCTCACTCTTTTATGTATATGGATATCTATAAGGTTTGATGTTATGTGTACACTTTTTGGTCGTAAATGAATAATATGGTCATGATCTGAAGCAGGTGGAAGACCCTTAGGCATATCTCCAAATAACTTGGAATGATTTTCAATAACGTTTTGGAGATCCATGTGAATAGAGGGTCTATATGTTTGAATATCTAGTGAGCAAAATTATGCAATTACACTAGGGTGTCTCTTTTTTGGCATTTTTGTCATTTTCTTTCTAGAGCTTATCACTTTAGAGGGTTTCCCTTGGATACCTTTGAGTTCAATTTCCTTGTCTTCGAAAGAAAATCTCATTAAAATTTCTTGAAAATTAAGAGTTATTGTTTCTAGTGATTGCAACCATTGAATGAATAATACAACATTAACACTACCCATTTTTATTGCAATTATTGAACTATCCAATAAATACTCCCCCATACTGAGCTTAATAATATGTCACTTCCATGAACAATTTTTGGTACCTCCATTTGCAATCATCACTTGAAAATATGGTGTTGGATATATACAACAATTGAGAAGTATGACTAATTTGCAATTAATGAAGTTATGGGCACTACTAGAATCAATCAACATTGTTACCTTTCTCCTTTTTATATTTCCATCTATCTCGAGAGTTTGAGGAGTGTTGATGTGAGACAATCAATGTCAAGATATGGTTGGAGTAGTCTCTTCTAGTTCTAGATCTTGCGATGGTTCTAGTTTTTTATCTTCTTCCTTTTCACAATCTATGTAGAATATTTTCCTCTCACCACATTTATACCCCTTATTATACTTGTTGTCACAATTGAAACATCAAGTTCCTTTTCTCTTCTTTTATCCATTTGTTGAGGTTTCGACCTTGTAGGTTGAGTGAGCTTAGGAGAGGGAAGATGATGCTCTCTATAGTTGTTAGTGGCCACCCTTCTAGTATCCATATTTTTATTTTCAAATTTTCTTGCCACACTAAAAGCATACTTTAGGGATTTAGGTTCCAAGAGATGCACCTCATGTTGAATGATCTCCTTTGAAGTGCCAATAAAGAGATACAACAAATTATCCTTTGTAATGTTCTTTACTCTAAGACTTGACTTTTGAAATTGTTGAATGTCCTCTATAGTTGGGCCTCTTTGCTAGGGATTTATCTTGACTAAATAAGTGTTTCTCTTAATATCCTCATAATGTGCTATATATTCATTTGTAAAAATGGACCAAGAGTCAATATAATCCTTTTTATTTCACAAAGACATTGATACTAGACAAATTGATTAGGTTCTAAATACAAAGATGGAAGAGTTTCCTTTTGTAATGTTGGCACTTAGTGTAGATCAAAGAATTGCTCCATATGGAATATTCATGTTATAATATCTTTACCATCAAACTTTTTCATATTGATCTTGAAAATTATGTAGTTCCTTGGTTCTTAGTTGAACGCCCAATGATGTTGAGCTTGGAGTGATTAATGATCATGATTCTAGGACTCAAACTCTGTGTTCTCCAAATGAGTTAAAATCTTTCCCATATGAGACTCGAGTTGAACAGTATTGTCCTCCTTATTTTCATGATTTCCTTTGGTCACAATATCACTTTTAAGGAAACTTTCATCTAGGGTATGTAATAGCATGGAATCCATGGAATTTTGTAATCATTCAATCTTTTGATTCATCAATGTTTCCATTTTATCTTGAATTCCCCTTTTAAGGATTTCTTCTAAATGTACCAAACCAACCTTTTAAACTCATTATCACCCATTTCATTAACTTGGTTCCTAGATTGGGATAAGTTTTCACATTATTTAGGATTCATGGATGAGTTCTTTGAAGGTTTACCACGTATAGAATTTTTTCCACCACCTCTTTCCATGTGAGACAAAAATAATATCTACTTATAGTTATCCTCTAATTTTTTTGTTTACCACACCTTTTGAATCACATCATATAGATCTTCATAAAAAATTATGCAGGTTCCAATTTAACATGTACCCTTTTAAAACCTTGATTTGGAGACTATTATGTAGGTTGACATTGCACCCTATATAAATATGAAATTTATGCACGTTTGACTCTAAAATTGTGTTCTTGGTAGCTTGATAAGTCTTCTCTACAATGCAATAGGTTTGACTAAATTATGAAATGCCAAAAAATGTTATGGTAAATTTCCTAAAACTTGCTAATTTTGGCCCTTTTAGAAGAGAAAACTTGTATGAACTGTCATGTGTCCAATTTTTTATATCTACTTCTGAAATTTTTACCTAGAACCCTATGGTCCGTACTCTTTTCACTTTTCAATACATCTACTGGAACTCAATTTGGATATTTCTAGAATCACATATGACTATTTTTCCTAGAAGAATTGGTTTTAGGGTTACTGAAAAACCTTAAATTCTACAACATGTAACTTGAAAAACATAATGAATCAAGATCTAAAATTTTACTACAAGTAATTTTCTATGTCACTCGAGCTTCCAATTTTTTTTCTGTTTGAAATTTCCTAGGAAAAATTTGTAAGAAAAATTCCAAGATTACTCATTTGAAGGAGCAAAACCTAAGGATCATATGCTTTAAAACCATTTTTTATGCACCAAACATTGTGAATGAAAAGCCTCTTAAGGGGGAAACCTCCTTTTACAATATAACAAATGCAAAAGATGCCATGATCTCTAAAACTAGGTCTCCTTAGTATATATGGAAGATAAAGTATATAATTAAATTAACAGGTCTAACTAACCATCAAAAGGCTAACTAACCATCAAAAGGCTTAGCTGACCAATAAAGACAACACTCATATAATATAGAAATGGAATAACTCAATATGTAGGACTTAACAATTAGTTATACTATGTTATTATGTTTATTCAAATTTAAAGCTTTTAAATTACTTAAAAATTGACCAATATATCCTTGTTAATAAGGGGTAAGAAAACAAGTTGTTGTTTGTTGATATTAGTGTGAGGATGACAATCTATTAGCACTCTCATTTTAGTTACTAATTTTACAAGGAAAAACACCAGGTAAATGGGATATTTTAATGTATTGAATGGTGCATTTTAAGTTACTTATGGATATGGATGTAGATATTTTAGATGGTACAATTAATATGAAACCCAATAAGTCTAAGCATAAATATAGGTAGAGGAAGTTAAATCATGATGATTTTTGAATGAGGAAGTATGATGAAGATTAGCATGTGAAAAGTGGATAAATATTGGTATAAATAAAAAAGTATATGAAAATGTTATGAGAAAAAGAATAAAAAAAATATTGGTAAAAAAACAGAAAATTTTTAATTGAAAGATAGAAAATGATTTAAAACGTAAATTTTAAAAAATAAAAAAAAGAGTTAGGATTTTTTTTTAATATTCCACTAATAATCAACATAGTTTCTCTTAGTTTTACCAAATAAAACAGATGCTTCTTAATAATTTTACATTATAAAAAGAGAAATACATATTTTTAACTATTAAACTATATATATAAATCTCTAATTCTAAATAAGTTAGATCTATCTCCATTCCTTATAACGCTATATAACGCTATCTCATATTTTACATATTTTTAACTATTAAACTATATATATATATATATATATATATATATATATATATATATATATATATATATATATATATATATATATATATATATATATATATATATATATATATATATATATATATATCATTCTAAATAACTTAGATCTATCTCCATTCCTTATAACGCTATATAACGCTATCTCATATTTCTAAATAAGTTAAATATATCTCCATCCATTCTAGGGCCTTAAAATTTTGGTATTTAATTTATATAGAAGACTGAAAATAAAATCAAGGTAGTTTCATAAATGCCTAATTCTAAGTAAGTTAGATCTATTCATTCTACGGCGATGAAATTTTGGCATTTAACTCATATGTGGAAGTTAATGTTCTTTACCTTCAGAAATATGACGCTATCTGCTTTTGTCAATGCCAAAATGCGGTGTTTTTCTTATATATATTAGAGCAAGGAATATTAGATACTGGTAGATATTTTTATTTTTTTCTGTCATATATTTGGGATTGAAATTTTATGAGAAATTGTTAGATTTATAGATTTGAGTGATTATTTTTGTATAATATAAATATATTAGAAATTTTTCAACATGATGAATCCATTTCTACATTCAGAAATATATTTTAAATTACAAAAAATAATAATTTAATACATATTTATATAGCCTAATTGCTATTAAAAAACTATTTAACAAAACAATTAACCTAAACAACGCCATAGTAATTTTATGTTTACAATATAAATATGGTTTTTGTGTGAATGCTTAGACATGTTTATTCTCATGATAAATAAAAAAGTTTGATTTTTAAAACTAGTATAGTTGAATCGTTCAGAGATTACGGCCGTATTTGTGTTTCTGTTTCCCTTTTCTGTGAATAATACGTCTGGCACCTCTTACACAACAGCTTGTCTCTCCCGCGTCACATTTTATCCTGTGGACACCAGCCATAAATACTATCTTGAAGTGTCGCCGAACTATATTATTTATGGATCACTTCCCGGATCGCATGCAACTCACGTCAAATAATAAGCATACCACGCTACAGTTGGTTGAATTGTATTGGACGGCTAGACAACCTGTTAGTGTCCAATTTCAGAGGCGTGTTTATGTATCTTCAACTGGGCCTTCATTGTACACTCCTAATGATTGCAAAACACAACACAAGATCTTGTTGGAAACGGTGACAACAAATTTCCCATCATTAGGATTTCAGATCCAAAAAAATCAGTGTTGTTGTAATTATTCAGTCTAAGTTAGAATTTGCTCAGTTAGAATTTGTTGTGAGCGTACTTTATAATCAGTTTTCCATATAATTGTATATAAATTATGTAAGCTCGTAGAAGCATATATAGAATGGTGAAAGGTGTGAGTGAGTTGATGTAATCTCTATGATTTAAATAAAAAAAAACTTTGCTTGGTAGATGTAACCCAATCCTTGAGTGAACCACTTTAAATTTCTGTATCTTTTATTTCTGAGTGACTATGTTTTTGTCTTATTTCCGCATTTGAAATTCAATAGATCTGGATATGGAAATATTTCTGCTTTCCCAGCCATATCCGTGCACTCTTCCTTTTTCAGGGAGTCTAAACAAACATAAACAGGTTGTGGGCCAATAGGACCCGCCCACATCTTGACAATTTGTAGGCCTGGCTGTTCTCAAGTACAAGAAAAACAAAAAATCGTCCAGCTATGGAAAATTTGAGGCCACAATGAAACCCTATCGATCTACTACTTTCATCATAAACACCAAGCAGGCTGCATATTCCTTTCAAGTTTTATAACACTCACTGCCTTCAAACCGAACCAAACCATGTTAATTAAATGAATATTAGTAAAAATTGTGAATCCATCTGGGGTTGTGCGACATCGAGGGTTTTAATATCTCTTCGCGCCTTACTACAGCAATAACCTAGTATTCCGATTAGGTTTAGTATTAAGAAAACTTCAGCCTCTCTTTTGTTATGTGCGATATCGTCTAGATGAAAGGTTTAGGTTTTGTCATTTACCTGGCACAAAAGTCCTTAGAAAGTGCGAAACCCTAGGGAAAACCAGCATCTAAAACCTTGTTTGCTAGTCTACAGAGCAGATAGTATCTAATATGAAATATGAGAAAGTTATGATTGATCTCAAAGTGTTTTTTATCATAAACAAAAAGTTTCATACACCAATTTAGTGTAACTTTTAATATATGAAATACTTGAAAAACAAAATTTATTGTTGAGAAGCAGATTAGCTACAACCTGTAAACATACATTAGCTACAACCTGTAAACATACATACAGCCTTTATCCTTAGACATGTTAGTTTATAGACATGTTAGTTTAGCTAAGTTATAAGGCTCCTCAAGCAGCATACTGCACCTTCTAGAGAAATTTCCCAGTCAAAGACAAGAGCGTATGTTATCAAAGGAAAACAATTTTATTCTATAATCAGAGCGCACAAGCCTGGACATTGCCGATTATCATAAATTGAAGAGGCAACTAATTATTATCTCATCATGAAAAGACAACTGATTATTACCTCAGGTTCATTGACCATAATCACAATTACAGGCACATGCATACTTATGACATGAATTTCTTCAGAGATTTAACATGAGCGAACTGGTTAATTAGACTAACCTGGAAGAAGCGCTGGAATACTCGAAGAGCTTTCCCGTGCTCGAAAAAATAATCAGCCCAAGTTCTGCATCACAGAGGACTGATAACTCGTGGGCTTTCTTCAGAAGGCCACCTCTGCGTTTAGAAAAAGTGACTTGTCTGTTGGTTGTATTTTCGATCCTCTTGATTTCTATCTTTCCGCGCCCCATGCTGCCGATTTGCTTGATTCAGTTATACACTTTTAGGAGGGTGTAATATCTTTTCTTGGATGAATCAATCCGTGCGCTATCTGCAACTTCTATTTGACAAGATCAAAGGACAATCCAGGGTTTCAAATAAGGAAGGAAGGAAAGAGAAGAGAGATAGGCATAGGCATAGGGGAGCCTCATGTCATGTGGGTTACCCTTGGGAGGAAGAAGACGCGCACAGAAACAGCAACACCGGGAATGCCTTGTTGCCAACTGATCTACAAATCCTAATTCATAATTTCATTAGGTCAGAAGCAGCCATCTGGTTCAGATTCTTTTTTGGAGTCTTCACCGTGGCTTTGACCTGTCCCTGACGTGTTCCAGTTTATTTTTCGTATTTTACCATTACTTTTAATGCAGAACAGGGTTAATGGGCTTTGAACCAGTCCACCTTCGTCTCATTATCATGACTTGGCAGAGGGCCTTTCTGGGTAAGCTGAAAGAGGAAACGACAGTCCGTCAATTCGGGTTTGATGCCTGAAAAGGACTAGCGAAACCAATTGTGGGATATGGGTTTGGTACTACTCACAAGTGAAATACGTTGCATACTATTTCGGATATCCAGATACGAGTCAGGAGAGTCAGGGATTCTGTCATCAAGTAAAGCAAGGCAGGAGGAATGCAGATCACGATGATCGTGTTTTCCGTCTATCTGAATTCAACCACCCTTCCTTTTCAATCTCCTACTCTCGGCTTGGCATTTTACACGGTTAAACAGGCAATAATTTTCCAATTCTGCTTATTCAAAATCAATTAAATGTCCCTCTCGAGATGAACTCTGGCTTACCGTCTCCATCTTTGTCTTTTTCATTTAATTTCACTGGAATTGAATACCGTTCAACCCCGGATTTTGCATTTATCTGTACAGGATGTAGTTTAACTTGGTAAATTTGTTTCGACCAGTTTAACCTCCTTTCAAGCCAAAAACACACTGAATATGAGAACCAGAAATGTACTTGGAGACTTAATTCCTTCCCAGCTTGCTTGTGAGAATGAAATGTCATATCAACTGTCTCCTCATTATTCATTCATGGAAAACTACTGTCTCCATCAACTTTGAAGAGCATAACTCACTGCTAATTTGAGCTCTTATACAATATACTCCATTCATCTATTTCAGGAGAAAAGGAAGTTAGAGTATTAATGCAACTTCCCATTTCTTTTATCAAAATTTCTGCAATAGAAAGCAACAAAAGCATGCATGTAAATGTTGTAGATCCATTACATCATCAATGTACTATTTATATGAAGTTACACGATGTTTCATAATGTGTGGTTAATCGAGAATAGTGAACTAATGATACATATATATAAGTATGATAAAAAAATCCAACCATTAATTATCTTATTATGGATAAATAGAATAATGATAAAAATAATTCAACCATTAATTATCTTATTATGGTTGGGTTAGAATCCGTTTAGATTTTGAAGATTATCTTTTAAAACTGATTTAATGGTCATATATAATTTTTCTCACATATACTATATTATTGAAATTTAATTAATTAAAAAAAACTAATATCATTTAATAGAAAATAAATGGTTTATAAATATAATTAATTTAAACAATTATACACGTTTTATAAACATAATTAATTAAAAAAAAAACTATAATATATATATTTTAAAAACAATTGATTATTTTAACATTTTGTTTAGAAGAGAAAATGTTTCACATCATTCACTTTCTTAATATGACAAAGATTACATATTCTTTCTTCCCATAGTGTTTTAATTTTTGTCCAATGTCCATTTTCACTATAAAGTTATAGTTGGTTCTTGTTTTATCAATGCTATTTTTTTATTGTATTATCAACTATAAACCACCTTGTTACACTTAGTATAGTTGTAGAGGAGAGTTGAAATAATAAATCCAACTCTTGTGTTGTTTCATTGACTTTAGAAAAGATTTTGACATAGCTCCCATGACTAACCTTTGGAATAGGTTAGAAGAGATAAAAGTTTCTTTCAAGTTGAGAGTTGCTACAATAAGGTTGTATAAGAACATCATTGCTAAGTTTAGGAACATTGAGGGCTAGTCGAAAGAAATTAATTTTAATATAGTAGTTCAACAAGGTTGTCCCCTGTCCATGTCAATTCCCACTAGCTCAATCGGTTAATGTGTGGGTTTCCTTTGCTATGCGACCAAAGTTCAATACCCTTATTGCGTGTTTAGTCGGGAGGAGACACCTAAAAATCTAGCCATGTTAAGGGTTGGTGCGGCCCATGCCAAGTGAGATCCTTGGATGATTTTGATGGCTTAGATGCCCCTAGGTTGTGGTTTCTTAGCCAATGGTTGAAATGTTGGCCCTGCAAGTGACGAACATTTCTAACAAAAAAAAAAGGTTTCTCCGTGTCCCCTACCATATTTGGCATATACATTGAGAAGTTATAGGTTTGTTTGGAAGAGGCGATTTGTGTCAACCTGACTCTCATTAGTATTGGCATCATCATTCTTCTTTACACTGATTATATTGTTATTATGGTGAGGAGTCCCTATGAGATCAATAAGACACTAAAAATCCTCAAGGATTTCTTCTCTAGTATGGGCATCATTGTTCGCACTAACAAAATGAAGGTTATGATAATTAAATCCAAAAACGTCACTTACACTAATTTCCTGTATTAAAAAAATAGCTCGGAGGAAGTGACTTCATACAAATATTTCATAATCAATCTTCATGACATGCTTAACTAGAACTATAGCATTGAGAAAATGATAAATGGAGGAAAAAACACTTATTATGGACTTGAAACCATTGTAAACCAGTGGGACTTTTTCTATGGGATTAGAAGAAAATCCTCTTTGAGACTCTTGTCACTACTATTATCATATAGTTGTGAATTTTGGGGCAACAACATCTCTAGAGAGCTATGAAGACAGATAGAGAAAATGAAAAAGTATTTTACAACTTATAATATCAAAATTAAAGGCAATACACCTTATCCTATCCTCCTCATAGAAACGATCCTTTCCCTCATTTGGAGCACGACTATGACTAGGTACCTAATGTACAAGAACAAGATAAACATTATGGGTGATAAGAGGATTCCTAATATTTCTTCAAACACCAGTCAAAACCACTTATTGCTCAAGCGGGGGTTGCATAATGATGCCAAGTCTTGGCTAAATCATTAGGGGAAAAAGGGATAGGTCACTCTACAAAATAATGATAATATTAAAAATATTATTACATCTAAATTCAAGGAGAAACTATGGTGCGATAAAGAATTAGAGGATAAATGAAAATTAAACTATTATAAGGAGTTGATCAACCCTAATATGGAAGATAAAATGTATCTCTCTATTTTGACTTGAATAAAGAAGAAAATCAGCATTGCTAAAATAATAACAAACTCTCATGAGCTCGATAATGAAACATGGCATCGGACAATTCTTAAAACACTGTGGGTCAAAATAATTTTTTATTTATTTTTGTGACACTAAGAGGCTTGAATATTAAAAAAAATTCCTCTTATATTGTCTTGCGTACACCCATATTACATCACAATTTCAAAATATTTGTTACAATATCGACCTTCCTGACCTTTTAACTCATAAAAACTATCGTGATTTAATAATGTTTCTCTTAAATATTTTCAAACACATAAATAAATTCTAAAGAAAATAATATTTACCTTTATTAAGGTTTGATAGACCAAATTTGGTCTCAATGGACATTCATCAGTAGTAGAAAGAAACAGTTTTAGCATGTACTCTATGGTTAATTTTGATCTTTAACTTTCTCTTATTCTCGGTTTCATTTGTTACACCACATTTTATCTTTAAATTTAGTTGTGAGAGTTCCTTTAATGGTATTGATATTTTGTAAATATGTTTTCCATTCTCTTCTCCGACGGTTTAACCAATAATCCTCTTCTTTATGCCACTCTCTCTTAAATCTCTCTTTACTTTTAATGGAATTTGAAGAAATATTAAGAAGTGACTTATATCCTTCATGTCAATTATCTTGT
>ML803120.1:265367-318439 GCA_009831015.1 Picea engelmannii
GAATCTCGGGGATTGTGAAACTTGCTCATTTATTTCCTTTATGATGGTTGAATTGTTGTTTAAAAGTGGGTAGTGTCGATAAGAAAGGCTGATTTTCTTGAGTTTATAGGATTTAAATGGTCTCCTTGGATATCCCCCCTATGGTATCATAGTCATAGTGAAGTCCTAGGTGCAAATTACCCTCACCTCGAGGAGTCTCAATATCATCCGAGGGCCTTTTGCCAAAAAAATAGAGGATATAGAGACCCTTTTTTAGAAGGAGGAGTCACCATATGTAGCATCCTCACTAAGAATTCCATGGAGGGAAATAGTTCTATTGACTTTCCTGAATCTAGTAGCCGAGGAGCCAAGCAAAAAGGGGCACATAGAACCCTAGTGAAAATAAGGGAGAATACTAGATTTCAGGGAACATGGGAGGAGAGAGAAGATGAGAAAGATAAGCATATCTACAATCAGAGTATCCCTCCTGAATCATAGAAAAAATTAGAGGAGATGGTTAAAAGAGTAAGATATAGAAATAAGTAGAATCCAAAGCACATACTCACGAAAAATATTTAGGAATGGGAAAAGGATATTGGTTTATGTAATACCTTGACTTTGATTCTGTGAATTAATAATGTATTTTGTTTATTGATGAAAGGCTCGAGTCCCTATACAGTTGAAAAGGTCACAAAGCCTAGGAAATGTAATACTTTAAATATTATTAATAATAAAATACATCGTTGGTTGCAAGATGAACAAGGATAGAGTTATAGGGGGGTATGATTCTACAAGAGAGGGGGGGTGAGGGGATAAGCCTTTTATTATAATTCTATTTACCCACCTTTTTTAAGGGAAAACATAGGGGTCACATGAGATTCTTGAGGGAGGTCACATTATCCATTGGATGTTATTATTTAAACCTTTATTTTGGGTTGTTGGGGGGTCACTTTGTGGTTACACTATTGGCCATTCATTGTGACTACATTTTTGTTCTTTATTCATTCTTCCTCATTCTCAGTCTGGGTTTGGGCATGAGAAAACTAATTTCTAGGGTAGTGAGCCATGAATATTTTGGATGTAGGAACTACTAGTATTCCAACAAGGTATTGATGACTGTGTGCATGAGAATATTAACAGTTATGAAAGGAATGTCCACATATGAGAATCCTTGGAGTTTCCAACATTCATATTTCTTGACCAGTAGCACTTGATCCATGGAAAGAAGTGGAACAACCTAAGGGACTACGTGGTAGTGAAGGGGGTTAATTTCATTTGCTTGTGTAGACTAGTACATTTGGCACATTTTCTTACGGGATTTTGATTCCCTTCTGATGAATTTATGTCTGCCTTTGGATGAAACCAATTCCAACCATTAGTCAAACCCCTTTTATCGCACTATTGGCAGCATTGTAAGTATGTCAAACATCTGACATAACAAAATTAGACATGGTAGTTGTGAAGAGACTTTACCAAAAAGATGTTTGTTGCACATAATTTCCACAATGACAACAATCATATCATTGTTGGGCATGCGACATATTAGTTTTCCACATGGGATTTTCCAATAGACCATCATCAACATGTTTCCATTGTTTTATTACCGAAGTTAGTCATTACTGCGACATAATTACATGTAAGTAACATCGAAAATCTGACAGGGATTCCATCAAAAGTGAAAATTTATGGTCGATGGCCTACATTGGTGTGGTGACGTTCTAGATGGCCCATTCCATCAATGATCCAACGATATGGCATGACAAATTCGTTAGGTGGACGATGCCATGGTGGGAAACTTCCCTTAGAGTGTCGATGCATGAGAGCTCCAAGTCCTCTCGAAAATGGGACAGAAGAGCATAAACCATCCATCGGAATACCGATGTGCGTTCTAATAAAAACCCTGGCATTGGAGGTCTAACACCTGTATAATAATGTAATTTTTTTTTAATTTTCATTAGACATAGGGAGTAGATATATGTGTTAGATTAGAAAGTCGAAGAGGTTGAGGACGATGTAGATGAAAATGTTCCTGATATATGCTGATATAGATGATTAGGATTAGGGTTTCTATTATTTCATAAAACCATAATTCAAGTTTGTTAGATCCTCCACATCTAAAAATGAACATTCACATTTAATAAATACATGTTTTGCTTTGAAATTGTAATTTATGCCATTGTGCAAAAATGCATGCCTAGGTCTTTAGACACCTACAATTTGAGTGATTCAAGTTTCTAAGGGTGTCTTAGATAATTTTACACCTCTCTACATGTTTAGATTTTCATTTGAAAACATAAAAGTGGATGCCGTGTAAAAGAGACAAAGTCTACCTTGTAAATTGAGAGACCAAAACAATAGAAAGTGACCTAATGGAAATACATGACCATGCTTCTATATAGCTCAAAATTTAGTGATCTAATATTTGGGGTGAAGTTAATAACATTCTACATCTATATATTTCATCTGGAGTGCATTTTAAAATGACTAAGGAATTCTACCTTGAACCAAGATTAAAGAATTTTTGTAAAATCGAGGGTAAAACTCTGTTACTATAAAATAAGAAAGACTAAAGTGGAATATCTGAATGAGAAAAATACATGTTTTTCTTTTAAACTGTAAATTATGGATTTGTGCAAAATGCACGCCAAGCTTAAAAAATGCATGCCCATGTCTTAACACATCTGCAATTTGAGTGATTCAAGTTTCTAAGGTTGTCTTAGATAACTTTACACCTTTCTACATACTTATATTTTTATTTGCAAACATAAAAGTGGTTTTTGTGTAAGAGAGGCAAAATCTCCCATGTAAATTGAGAAGAACATATAGTAGAAAGTGATATAATGTAAATGCACACCCATGCTTCTACATAGCTCGAAATTTAGTGATCTAAGATTTGGGGTGAAGTTAATAAAATTCCAAATCTATATATGTCATCGAAAGTGCAAGTTAAAAATACTAACGACTTCTATCTTGAACCAAGATTCAAGACCTTTTGTAAAATGGAGGGTAAATCTGTCTTACTGTAAAATGCATTCCTAAGACTCATATGACCTCCAAATTGAGTGGTTCAAATTATGGAGATTGTATTTTAATTTTTTTTACATCTATTCATACATGTTTATGCATTTTGAAACCTAAAACCCTTTAGTGTGCATAAAGGATAAAAGCTACCTTGTAAATGCAAAAATATGCATAAAAATGCATGAAAACAATGCATGATGAAAAATGCACACCCTAGGAATAAAACTCCATGTATGGTGTTGGTAATTTACAAGTTACACATTACATGGTTGCGTATTGGTTGTAAACCCTAAAGACTATATACTAGGATGATTTGAGCCTAGAATTCAGTAAAGGGTTGAAATATACATGAATCTTTGGCAATTGTGCACACACACTAAATAAAATGGAAAAATGAGTACTCACGACTTGTGTACATGAGATCGATGAGGCATGAGCTTATACAACCACATCACACACATGGTAGTTGCTAGTTTCATTTCCATTGTGAAGACCTGGAGAAATCATGAGAGAATAAAATGCTATATGATTGAATAATAATTAAATAAATAAACAAACATATCAACATGTATGAGACTCCAAAAAGAATAAAATGGAATACCTGAATGAGAAAAATACTTATTTTGATTTTAAACAATAATTTATGCATATGTTCAAAATGCACATTAGGATTCAAAAATGCACACTGACATCTTAATTCATTCAAGATTTTGAGGTTGTCTTAGATAATTTTACACCTATATGCATATTTAGATTTTCATTCGCAAACATAAAAGTGGTTGTTGTGTAAAAGAGGAAAATATTCCATGTAAATTGAGACACCAAAACAGTAGAAAGTGGCCTAATGTAAATGCATGCCTATGCTTCTATATAGCTCCAAATTTAGTGAAATAATATTTGGGGTGAATTTAATAACATTACAAATATATATATTTCATTCAGAGTGAATATTAAAAATACTAAGGACTTCTAACTTGAACCAAGATTCAAGACCTTTTTGTAAAATGGAGGGTAAAACTGTCTTATTGTAAAATGCACACCTAAGACTCATATGACCTACAAATTGAATGGTTCAAATTGTGGAGTTTGGATTTTATCATTTTCAATCTATTTATACTTTATTTGTGCATTTTGAAGCCTAAAACCCTCTAGTGTGTATAAAGGATAAAAGCCACCTTGTAAATGCAAACAAAATGCATAAAAATGCATGAGCACATGGCATCATGAAAAATGCATGCCTTGGGAAGAAACATCCATGTACAATGTTGGACCTTGGTAATTTACAAGTTACATGTTATATGATTTTGGATTTGTTTTAAACCATAAACATTGGATACTAGGGTGATTTGTGCCTAGAATTTAGTAAAGGGTTGAAATATACATGAATCTTTGGAAATTGTGCACATACACTAACTAAAGTAGCAAAATGACTACTAACTAACCGTTTCCATGAACTTGATGAGGTAGTAGATTGTACAAACACATCACACATATTCTACTTGTTAGTTGCATTTCCATTTTGAAGACCTGTAGAAATCACTAGAGAATACAAGATTAAATGACTAAATAATAATTAATTAATTAAACAAACATATCACCATGTACGAGACTCTAGAAACACTAAAATGGAATACTTGACTGAGCTTCTCTTGGTTCCAAGAAAAAAATATTCTCTATTGAACTGGGCCAATTACATGAAGGTGGAATCTCATTTAGCCCCTCCCCGCATCACTCTCAATTCCCCATACCCATTCTATCTACTGGAAAATGATTGAAAGTGGCATAGTACGATTCATGCATAGAAAGTAGAAAATCAAAATTTAAAGGTAAAAGAAAGAAAGAAAGTGTGTGTAGATATGTGTTTTTGTACGTATAAAACATATAACATTCATCCATAAGAAGGTAGTGACAAATACTATATATGTGATAAACAACCTTTTTAAAAGGTGGCGCTTACCATATACTATTGTATATCTTCCATAAAAAATGTGCATTTTTCTTTGTTCTCCTCCATGGTTCAAGTTAAGTTGTCAAATTACATCTTATACAATGTATCAACATCAATTTTCATTCATCTTCCTATGAACACCATTCATATGTGCATACTTTTTCTAAAGACATACCTCTGCTGAAAAAGCTTGTCTATGCCATATTTTCCTCAAAGAAACAAAAAATGTCATTATTTATTCCATAAACATCCTAATTTGTCATTATTTATTCCATAAAAATGTCATTTTTTATGTTGTAAATTATTTGTACACCATTATAATGATGAACCATGAAGCCACAAAGGACAAGTGATGATTAAATACCCAACCACTGATTATTTGTTTTTAAAACCAAGTCATTGTTTTCATTTCCCTTATAGAACATAATATAGGCATGTATAGAACAAAGTACAAGCATGCATAGAACATAATATATAACACAATAAATTTGGTAAAATTTCCTAATAAGGTATGAGCTTGGCTAGTTCTAGGGATTTTTTCTTTAGGCCTTAACCATTTTTTAGAAGCTATATCAAGCTCTGTATATCTATCATATGATGGAATATTAGGAAATAAAGTTTACATTTTCCATAACAAATGAAAATCGTCTATTAACTTGCAGACAATAGTTTGACCTTTCAAAACACCATCCATATCTTCAAATTTAGTTATATCATCCCTTTCCTTTTTTAGCATATCTTCATATGCTTCCTCTTGAATAAAATTTATATTTTTATCCCAACTTGAAGGTAGTTCCATTTAAACTAATTCCTTGTATCTTTTCATGAATGTTTCAATACTTCTCTTAATTTAACTACATTTATTTTGAGGATTGATAATGATAAATACTATTTATTTGTGTTGATGATGATTACCCTTCGTAGAAAGTAACATTGGTTTATTGGACCGTGAAAAAATTCATAAGAAATCAAATGATTTTTTTTTTAACATTTTGTTTCTAAGAGAAAATGTTTCACATCACCTACTTTCTTAGTTTGAAAAAGATCACATATTCTTTCCTCCTATGGCATTTTAATTTTTTTCCAATGCCCATTTTCACTATACAACTAATGATAGTTGGTTCTTGTTTTATCAATGCTATTTATTTTATTTTATTATCAACTATAGACCACCTTGTTATACTTAGTATATTTTTATAGGATAGTTGCAATAATGAATCTGATATCTTGTATTGTTTCATTGAATTTAGAAAAGATTTTGACATAGTGCCTAGGACTAACCTTTGGAATAGGTCAGAAGAGATAAAAGTTCCTTTGAAGTTGAGAATCGCTACTATAAGGTTGTATAAGAACATCATTTCTAAGTTTAGGAACATTGAGGGTTGTTCAAAAGAAATTAATTTTAATATAGTAGTTAAGCAAGGTTGTCCCATGTCCCTGTCAATTCATGCTAGATCAACCGGTTAAGGTGTGGGTTTCCTTTGCTAGGCGACCAGAGTTCAATACCCTTACGGTGTGTTTAGTTAGGAGGATACACCCAAAAATCCATCCATGTTAAGGGTTTGCACGGCCCAGGATGGGTGCGATCCCTGGATGATTTTGACTACTTAGATGCCCCTGGGTTGTGGTTTCTTAGCCAATAGTTTAAATGTTGGCCCCACAAGTGACGAGAATTTTTAACAAAAAAATAAAGGTCGTCCTCTGTCCCTTACCCTATTTGGAATATACATTGACAAGTTATAGGGTTGTTTGGAAAAATCGATTTGTGTCAGCTTGACTCTCATTAGTATTGTCATCATCCTTCTTCTTTACAATGATGATATTGGTCTTATGGTGAGGAGTCCCTATGAGATCAATAAGAAACTAAAAATCCTCAAGGATTTCTTCTTTAGTATGGGCATCATTGTTAACACTAACAAAATGAAGGCTATGATAATTAAATCCAAAAACATCACTTACACTAATTTTCTATATGACAATAATAGCTTGGACGAAGTGACTTCATAAAAATATCTTATAATCGATATTCATGACATTCTTAACTAGAACTATAGCATTAAGAAAAGGATAAATGGAGGGAGAAAAAAATATTATGGACTTGAAAACCATTGTAAATCAGTGGGCCGTTTTATATGAGAATAGGAGAAAATCATCTTTGAGACTCTTGTCACTCCTATTATCTTATAGTTGTGAAGTTTGGGGCTACAACATATTAGAGAATTTTGGTGACAGATAGAGCAAGTACAAAAGTGTTTTACAACTTATAATATCAAAATTAAAGGAAAAACACCTTATCCTATCCTCCTCATAGAAAAAAGACATTCCCTCATTTGGAGCACGACTATGACTAGGTACCTAATGTACAAGAACAAGATAAACATTATGGGTGATAAGAGGATTCCTAATATTTCTTCAAACAAAAATCAAAACCACCTATGGCTCAAGCGGGGGTTGCATAATGATGCCAAGTCTTGGATAAATCATCAGGGAAAATAGGGAGAGGCCACTCTATGAAATAATGATAATATAAAAAATATTGTTACATCCAAATTCGAGAAACTATGTGTTATAAAGAATTAGAGGATAAATGAAAATCAAGCTATTATAAGCAGGTGATCAACCTTAATCTAGAAGATCAAAAGTATATCTCTATTTTGACTTGTGTAAAGAAGAAAATCAATATTGCTAAAACAAGAACAAACTCTCATGAGTTCGATAGTGAAACAAGGCATCGAACAATTCCTAAAATATCGTGGGTCAAAACAATTTTTCATCTTTGTGACGCTAAGAGGGTTGAATATGAAAAAAAAATCCTCTTAGATTATATTTCGTACACCCATATTACATCACAGTTTCAAAATATTTGTTACAATACCGACCTTCCTGACCTTTTAACTCATCAAAGCTATTGTGATTTGGGGATGTTTCTCTTAAATCTTTTCAAGCACATAAATAAAATTCTAAATAAAATAATCTTTACCTTTATTAAGGCCTGAGAGTAAAAATTTGGTCTCAATGGACATTCATTAGTAGTAGAAGGAAACCTTTTTAGCATGTACTCTATGGTTAGTTTTGATCTTTAACTTTCTCTTATTCTCTATTTCATTTGTTACACCACAAATGTTCTTTAAATTTAGTTGTGAGAGTTTCTTTAATGGTATTGATATTTTGTAAAGATGTATTCCATTCTCTTATCCAACGATTTAACCAATAATCCTCTTATTTATGCCAATCTCTCTTAAATCTCTCTTTACTTTTAATGGAATTTGAAGAAATATTAAGTTCAACTACTTATCCTTCATGTCAATTATATGGTGCTTGTACATTAAGTATCTCATCATAGATATATTTTCAATTGGTGGAATCCTAGACTCTAATAGGAGGATTGGATAGGGTTATTTTCTCCATTTTCCTCCAAGTTCTCTAGAAATAATGAAACTACAAACTTTACATCCTAATATGATAACTGGAGTAACATGAATGTCAAAGAGAACTTTCTTTTTTCCTAGAACCAAAATATTGTTTCTTTACAGTAGTCCTTAAGACCAAAAAATGTTTTTGAATGCCCATTAATACTTTTATTGACATTATGGTTTTAGTTGAGCTTTTAATTTAGGCCAAATACAAGATAAATGCCACAAACAAATTCCTCAAATTTTTTAACTTAGGGTAATTAGTGTTCTTGGATTTGATCATCATAACCTTTGTCTTATCAATATTTATTGAAACAATAGAGCTAGGACAACAAAATTTAAGAAATTTTAGATTTTGGTCAAGATCAAAGGGGCTAGATCATGAATATTTGAGAATTTGTACCTTGCAGAAAATATTGATTAATTGGGTTGGTTGTCATTAATGTCAACCCTTGAAGAAATTCCGGCAGCGAATTTCGGTAGCACAAAGGTTTGGGTTATGGGCCCAAGTTTGTTTGATGGAAAATGGTATGAGTTTTGATATATTTGTAGGAAATATTATTCTAGATGGATAGTACATGTCATTCCATTTCCATTGGTATGTGGAATGTCACATAACTCCTCACGGTTAGAGAGTTATGGTCATGTGAAGTTGGAAAACCCTCATGAGTCATCTAGAAGCCCCAAAAGGTCAAAGTAGTCAAAGTTTTTGCAAAGAAGAAATTATTTAAATAATAAAGTGAAGTGATGAGTGTACTATAAGTAAAAGTGGATACAAAATAAATTATTTAAATAATAAAGTTAATGGAGAAATTAATAAGTGGACATGTGGTTAGAAGTGGCTTAGCCCTAAAATAAGGAAAGTGGTTTAAGAGATTTTAGAAGGTAAATAATAAAGTGAAGTGATGAGTGTACTATAAGTCAAAGTGGATATAAAATAAATTATTTAAATAATAAATTTAATGGAGAAATTACTAAGTGGACAAGTGGTTAGAAGTAGGTTAACCCTAAAATAAGGAAAGTGGGTTAAGATGGTTAAAAGGTAACCCCTTGAGGAAACTACATGAAAGTATAAATAAGAGGAAATGCTCTCTCATTTTCAGCACACTTGAGAATATTGAATATATACAAGTGATTGAGGTAACCAAAGGATATCTAAGATGAATTTCAGAGGGAAGGTGAAGTAAAAAAGGTTGGAATTCAAGGGAGGATAAATTCTTTTGATGATGCTTTCTAAGGTATGTTATTTATAGGTCATCTCACCATTTTCGCAATAATTATTTTTCTACAATGATCCAGACCATGAAATTGGGAAGCCATTGAGGAAACATATCCAAGTAGATGTGATAAAACATTAATCTTGTGGGCCGTTGTATTTTTGTAGTTACACTTTATGGAAAATAGGGTTTGTGGCTAGTTCTGAACCAGTCTAAAACATGTGTTTCGAGTAAAAACGTCATAACTTCTTCATAACATATCCAAATTCAGTAAGACCAAATGTATTGGTTAGATTAAAGTCTGTAGTATTCTCTGTACCATTTTTAGATCCATACAACAAATATTTCATGCGGGGAACGTTCTATAAGTTTGCTCTCTAGAATAAGCCAAAATTCAACAAGGTATGTCATTTTTTCTATAACTCCTTTTATGAGAGGTTCCAAGAAGTGAAACCTGGAGGAATTGCATAAAAGACATTGAAGAATAGTGTGTACTATTTTCATATATTTATTCATTACAGGTGCAGAGTTATGATTATTTCAATTTAGGGTTGTTGACTAATCCAAAATTAGTCACGTGAGACTAAAGTAAAGTTTGATGAAAATTATAGTCTCCTGCTGTTAAAGTTAAGGAAGGTTTGCAAGTATGTGATCATATAAACTAGGTCTATTACAGAGTTACAAATAAGATTTGGATGATGAAATTGATGAGGGATTTTGGTTGAGGTACATGTTGGGTACATGGTTGAGACAAGTAGTTGATGAGTTGGCACATACATGAGGTGTATAATTGATGATGTTGGTACATTTTGATAATTCATAGTTTATGTGTATTTGATGCATGATATGGTAGAGGTTGGTGCATGGTTGATGCACTTGTTTATGGTACAGGTTGATTACAGGTTGTTTGGACATGTTATTGTGACAGGTTAATTGTACAGGTTTGGTGCATGGTTGATGCATTTGTTTATGGTACATGTTGAGGTACAAGTTGATGTATGGTACATGTTGGCATAGGTTATAAATATAGATTGTTACAAGTTGATTATAGGTTGATTGGTACATGTTTACAATAGTATATATCACAGTAATAGTGTGATAGTGGTTCCATCATTCTACTTCTACGTTAGGGAGGTTGGATGGGGTAAGGAAAGGTGGTTGTATCCACCTTCCGAATGTAGCCGAAGAACATAGGGGGTTGTATCCTCCTTCTGGTTGTATCCAGAGAATTGTGGAGTTGGAGCTTCCCTCAGGTTGTAGCCTAAGAAACTAGGGGGTTGGAGCCTCCTTCCAGTTGCAGCTAGAAAACAAAGGAAGTTGGTGCTTCCAATGAATTTAATTCTTAAAGACATATAAGAAAAATATATTTGTGGTTTTCTCCCTCTTTGGGTTTCCACGTAAAAACACTGGTGTACTGTGTATGTGTATGATTTCTCATTTGTTCATTGTTTATTTACTCTGCAATTATTGGATGATAATGCTACATTGATATAACACTTGCTTTATATGGTTAAAAATGATTAAATTTCTCTATTACTGATTCACCCCCCCCTCTCAATAATCCAACATAAAAAACCAATATTGTCAGTGGAAATAAAGAAGAAGGTTGATAACTATGAGAATCAAAGTAGTGTGAACACAACCGAGTTCTTCTAAACAATTTTTTAACATGTCGATATAAATAACAAATAGGTTAGGGGATAAATAATAACCTTGATTAACCTCTATATTATAATTAATATCTTTTTACCAACACACACACACACACACACACATTATTTTGGTGTGGAGCCTCAGGGATTGTGAAACTTTGTCATGTCTTTCCTTTACGATGGTTAAATTGTTGTTTAAAAATGGGTAGTGTCGATCAGAAAGGGATATTCTCTTGATTTTATAGGAGAGAAATGGTCTCCTTGGATATCCCCCCTACAGTATCATAGTTATAATTAAGTCCTAAGTGTAGATTACCCTCACCTTGAGGAGTCTCAATATCATCCGAGGGCATTTTTCCAACAAAATAGAGGATCTAGGGACCCTTTCTTAGAATGAGGAGCCAACATTTGTAGCATCCTCACTAAGAATTCCGTGGAGGGAAAAAATTATATTGACTTACATGAATCTAGTAGCCTAGGATCCAAGCAAAGAGGGGCACATAGAACCCTCATGCAAAAAAAGGAAAATCCTAGATCTCAGAGAACAAGGGAGGAGAGAGAAGTTCAGAAAGATAAACATATCTATAACTAGAGTATCCCTCTTGAATCACAAAAAAAATTGGAGGATATGGTGAAGAGAGTAATATATAGAAGTAATTATAATCTAAAGCACATACCCGGGAAACAAAATCAGGAATGGGAAAAGGATACTGGTTTCTGTAAGACCCTGACTTTGAGTCCCTTAATCAATACTTTATTTTGTTTATTGATGAAAGTCCATAGTGCATGTAAAATTAAAAAGGTCGGAGATCCTAGGAAATGTAATACTTTGAATATTATTAATAATAAAATACATCGCTAGTTGCAAGACATACACATATAGAGTCATAGGGGGCTATGATTCCACTAGAGAGGGGGATGCAGGGATAATACTTTATTATAATTCTATTTACCCACCTTGTTTAAAGGAAAAAGGTGAGGTCACATGAGCTTCTTGAGGGAGGCCATGTTATTCCTTGGATGTTATTATTTAAACCCTCGGTTGGGGTTTTTGGGGGTCACTTCGTGGTTACACTATTGGCCATTCATTATGAATTAATTTTTTTCTTCATTCATTCTTGCTCATTCTCAGTCTCGGTTTGGACATGATAAAACTAATTTCTAGAGTAGTGTGTCATGACTATTTTGGATGTAGGAACTACCAGTATTCCAACAAATATTCATGTCTATGTGCATAAATATGTTAACAATTATGAAAGGAATTTCCATAGATGGGAATCCTTGGAGTTTCCAACATTGATATTTCTTGACCTGTAGCACTAGATCCCTGGAAATAAGTGGAACGACCTAAGGGACCGTGTGGTAGTGAAGGGGGTTCATTTCCTTGGGTTTTGTACACTAGTACATCTGACATATTTTACGATGACATTTTGATGCCCTTTTGACGTATTTCGGTCTATATTTCGATTAACCCAATTCCAGACATTAGTAAAACACATTTTGTTGCGCTCTTGGTATCACTGTCAGTATGTTGAACATTTGACATACCAAAATTTCACGTGGGATATGTGAAGAGACTTTACCAAAAATATGTTCATTGCACATAATTGTCACAATGACGATAATCATAGCTCTATCGGGCATGTGATGCATTGTTTTGCTATGTGGAATTTTCCAAGAGGTCATCATCATCTAAGTTGTCGTCATTTTATGGATGACGCCAAACGTTACTGCGACATAAATGTGTGTAAGTAATGTCAAAAAGCCGACAAAGATTTCATCGAAAGTGAAAATTTATGGTATATGGCCTACATTGGTGTGGCGATGCTTCCCAATCCATCAATGATCCAATGATATGGAATGGAAGATTCATCATATTAATGATTTCATGGTGGGAAAATTCCCTTAAAGTGACAACACATGAGAGCTCCATTGGTCCTGTAAAAAATGGGACTGATGGGCGTAAACCATTCGTCGAAATACTAGTGTGTGTTATAATAACAACCCTAGCATTGGAGGTCTAACACATGTATAATAAAGTAAAAAACAAAATTCAAATTGCATTGGACATAGGGAGCAGATAAATGTGTTAGATAAGGAAGTCGAAGAGGTCAAGGTCGATGTAGATGACAATGTTTTCGATATATGTTTATATAGACGACTAAGATTAGGGTTTATATTATTGCACACATCCCTAATTCAATATTGTTAGAGCCTCCACATCTAAAAATAAACAGTCACACTTAATAAATACAATTTTTTCTTTGAAACTATAATTTATGTTGTTGTGAAAAAATGCACACTATGTTTCACAAAAATGAATGCCCAGGTCTTTACACACCTACACTTTGAGTGATTCAAGTTTCTTAGGGTGTCTTAGATAATTTTACACGTGTCTACATATTTAGATTTTCATTTACAAACATAAAAGTGGCTGCTGTGTAAAAGAGACAAAGTCTACCTTGAAAATTGAGAGACCAAAATAATAGAAAGTGACCTAATGGAACTGCATGCCCATGCTTCGATATAGCTCCAAATTTAGTGATATAAGATTTGGGGTGAAGTTAATAACATTCTAAATCTACATATTTCATCTGAAGTGCATTTTAAAAAGACCAAGGACTTGTACCTTGAACCAAGATTAAGTATTTTTTGTAAAATAGAGGGTAAAATTGTGTTACTATAAAATAAGAAAGACTAAAGTGGAATACTTGTATGAGAAAAATAATTGTTTTTTCTTTTAAAATGTGATTTATGAATTTGTGAAAAATGCACACCAGGATTCAATAATGCATGACCATGTATTAACACATCTGTAATTTGAGTGATTCAAGTTTCCGAAGTTGTCTAAGATAATTTTACATCTGTCTACATATTCATATTTTCATTTGCAAACATAAAAATGGTTGTTGTGTAAAAGAGGCAAAATCTCCCTTGTAAATTGAGACAACAAAATAATAGAAAGTGACGTAATGGAAATGCACACCCATGCTTCTATATAGCTCCAAATTTAGTGATCTAAGATTTGGGGTGAATTTAATAACATTCCAAATCTATATATGTCATCTGAAGTGCATATAAAAGGTACTAAGGACTTCTACCTTGAACCAAGATTCAAGACCTTTTGTAAAATGGAGGGTAAACCCGTTGTTGGGAACATGCCCATTTTTGGGAAAAGACATGATGTGGAGGAAAGACAGTTGGCAGAAAATCATGCGAGGCGTGCATGAAAGAAGAAGGGAAAGAAAGACAACTGGCAGGAAAAGCAACAGACGAAAACATGCATGAAGAGGAGAAAAACGCGCAAGGCTAGCATGCGATAAGACCTAACTAGGTTAGGGTTTTGGTAAGAAAATGTAACGACTGATGAGACAATAATATATATAAATAGACACCTAGGAGGTCTAGGGGGGTGTTAGTGATTGTTTTGTTATGTGTTACTAGCATGAGATAGAGTAACAAGTCGGTAACATGACTGCAATCTGATACCTTTTTGTAAGTTGTTGAGTTGTAGGAGAGAATAATGGCTAGACCTTGAGGGTTATATTGCAGGTTGAGGATCTTGGTGCGATCTATTCATCCTCTTAAAGGTCGAGGGTTTTTTTGGATGAATGTATGAAGGAATTTGTAGTGTGCGTGCCTTATGAAACATAACCATAATAAAAGAGAAAGAGAGCCATATCTTTGTGGACGTAGCCCAGGGGGGGTGAACCAAGGTAAAACCTATGTTATGTGATAGAATGTTTGCTTCTATTTTACAGTCTAGGAGTAGATATTAGAATGATATATGAATGAGCTAATGATTCTGATTACATTACATGCATGATTGAGAATAAAAATATATTGCCTCAATATTTAGATATGATTGACAACATGCAAGTCACAGATACCAATTCAGTCATGGAATGCAAGCACTTGAGTATTGCAGTCACCAATTAAGACTATCTTGGGTGAGACTGCACAGTGCACTCTATGTGTCGCACTACCTTCTGGTTTACAAGGAGGGACGATAGTTTTAGAGGCTTTGTTGGATCCCCAGTAGACCTGAGCCTGGGTCAATCATGTTAAAGGTATAAATCATAGATAAGAAACCAAAAAATGGTTTTGTTGCAAGTTGGAACAACATAGGATTGAGTAAATGAGATATGTTGAAGACCTGTTAAAAAAATGTAAGATCTGTGGAAGGTGGGTCAAAAGAATAACAAATCGGACGACAAGAAGGTGAGAGAATGCGCTGCTAGAGGGGGATGTTGAGACCATGGAATCCCACAAAGGAAGAGATTGAAAAATGGTTGAAGACAAAGGAGCTAGAGTTTGCGCAGAAAGATAACATAAACCCTAGAGTAAGACTGTGCAATAATCTTGAGAAGTATCTGTTTATTGATCTGCATGAAGTATTTTTCTGTGATTTTCTACACTTATTGCAATAGTGGATATTGAGGTTGAAGGATAACCACACAAAAAATTGGATCCAACAATTAGAGTGGACCCTAGTTCATATCGTGCAGTTACATCAGGTCAATAACAAATTCACCCGTGCTGTAGAATTTTGGCTCGACAGTACTATCGCAAGATTTATAACATAATTTGTATTAGATACCACAAAGTCATACAACGCAACAGAGAAAGAGTTTCTACATGGGCCTCGAGGAAGGTATATTCTATCATTGTATACTTCTATTAATATATTTCTCTATAACAAAGGTGTAATGAAAATGGAATCAGACAACTCAACTTCCCTGCGTGCATGGGGGAAGGGGGGAAGCACTAACATAAAAAGGAGAAAGGGATCAATGAAAGAAGGAGGAAGCCTTGGACCCAATCATGATGGACAATGAATAGATCAACCGAATCATGGTGACAGCTGGAAAGACACACAGTGGAGTACCCTACCAATACAAGGTGAACACCAAGAAGAGAGTTGTAGCCATGAGGGAAGGCTTGGAAAGTGATGAAGAGGAGGTAGAGGATATCTGGGTTGTGGAGAATATTGAGGAAATATTGCATGCAACATATGAGAGGAAGATGAGAGGTCCCAGAGTCGGAATATAGGGAAAAAATCCTATCCATATTAATGTCAGTGTGGAACCCATAAACCCATGTGCAACTAACACACCAAAAATAACACGACCATTTAGACAACCGAATTTCGGAAGAAGGAAGACAACATGAAGTACATATACACTAGGAACAACAAATGAGGGACCCAGTTAAGGGAGAATTAGTTAAGTATCCACACTGCGTGAAGGTATTAGTTCAAAATTCAAGATGGCAGGACATGATCCTACCATTCGATTACCAGAATTTCGAGGAGAGGCAACAGAAGACTCTGAGAAACACTTGTTCATTTGTGCAAATATTTTGGATGAAAAATAAATCACTGATGAAGATACTAAACTTGCGCAGCTAGTCATCACGCTAAGAGACCGTGCACTAGATTGGTACATGAGTCTAGACATAAACATTGCACTTGGGATGACAAGGACATTGACAGGCATTAAGAAATTACTGATTAATGAGTTCGAGAAGCTAAGCTCAGAGGATAAATACATGAACGAGATGATAGAAGTCCGATAGAAACCAGGAGAATTTGTCTGGGAAATTGACCAGCGATTTAAACGTTTAAAAGGGAAATTGAGATATGCCATGACTGACATGCAACATAGGCATCTGTTTGTGAATTATTTGTTACCACACCTGAAATACCCACTCAGACAACAAAAATTCCAATATCAAGCGTAGGCTCTATAGGAAACCTTGTAAATGGAGGAGAATCAGTACCACAAGACAGATCCATCTATAGAGGAGTTGAAGGAGGATTTGAATAATCTTACCTTCCAACTCAATCAGAATAAGGGCAAGGACAAGCGCGAAGTTGTTCGGTGTACCAGATGTAGAACAAAAGGGCACCATAAGAACAAATTTCCAACATTCGCGCAGTATATGGAAACAAGTATGCCAAATCCATTGTTGACAGGAAGAACCTGGTGTGAAATTTGCAAGACACACAGGCATGATCCATATCATTGTCATATGATGTAGAAATACCAAACAATGCCAAAGAATGCATACTACACTTTTTGCAAATTAGTAGGCCACGGTGACAAACATTGTAGAACCATGGATCTGATGAGGGAAAGGATGTTAAACACATATAGGGTGCAAGTCGAAATGATGACAGGTCAAGATGCACCTCAATTTAATCAGGAACCACTGCAGTATATACTGTGCCGTGCAATCTAACACTGTGAAACCCCAGTATAACCCTGTGTAGTATAATCAGGCACTCCAGTACAATACACTGTGCAGAGATCACACTAGGTACAGATGGGGAGGATGAGGTAGAGGAGTATTTGGACATGGAATATGTCCAGTAGTGTGCCATAACTTCCAACATCTAGGGCACTATGCAAGAGAATTCCCTCTACCACCTGGGACATGCATGTATAGTCGCGCAACATATCATGAAACAGAGGATTGCACAACATTGTTGGGGAAGATACATGAGAAACAAAATCAGAACAATTAGAACGTACAATGGATCTCTATAGAAGCTAGAGAAGATGGAAGGAACATAAACATACTGACGAATGGAGGTGCTAAAACAGGAGATGATGTGGCTAAACAGGAACCAGTACAACACAAGTGCATTAAGAAAAATACCGAGCCACCCAAGCGATTTGATGCAGAAAAGGAGAAGGAGACCTTTAAGGAGGCCATTCAAGAATTTATCAAGAAGAATGTTGCATCTACATCTAACGCACAACATACCCAATACGTCCCAACATATTAAATGTCGTCAGCATTGGACCATACCAGTGAAGTCCACCCAGGAAACCATGTAAGTTGTATTAAAACTTTCCTGCAATCTTGTATTCAAGTATGTAAGGATCCATCATCTGTTATAGTATTACAGAATCTGTTTGATAGATGTACCAAATTTTTTGAGGGAAAGTTATATAACAAAGGATAGTTAATCACCTCCATGCCAGAAGGAGAACCAATAGAGAGTTTAGATTGAATGCCAACATCAGAGAATTTAGCATGGGAGATGTGATATTAGATCTGGGATATGAAGTGAATGTGTTACCCAAAAATACATGGAAATGCATGGGAGAGCCTACCTTAGGATACTCACTAGTCCAACTGAAGTTAGCAAACCAACACAAAGTTCTACCAATAGGGAGGCTAAAAGGAGTGATAGTAGATTTGGACAGAGTGCGCACTAAGGAAGACTTTGAAGTGATCGAAATCGTGGATGGAACAACACCATATCCAACATTACTGGGATTGGATTGGGAATTTGAAAATTAGGCGATAATCAACCTGAAGACCAGGAAGATGACATTTGAGTCAGGTGAATACATGGTTATCGTGCCTCTAGATCCATTAGAAGCCGAAAGATTTGTGGAACCAACATGTTTATACCTGGAAGAAATTAACCAGATGTACTGGACCATCGCGCACACTGAAGATTACATCAATCCAACTGTCGATGGTGTACTTATATGGAGAAGTATCACATCATGTGCTTCCAACTCAGACATGGGTTTGGAGAATTGGAAGCATCGCCTACATGAGGTCTCAACCAGAATATGCACTTGAATAGACCGCACAGTAAGATGGGTTAGGACAGAAGTCATAGAACCTCCAAGTTTCCATTGAATCAATGACTTGGAAGCATTCCTAACAAGATATGAAGATGAAGTATCAGAAAATCAGAGATTTTTATCTCTCGACATCACACTTAAGGCTACACCTTCAAGATGGTGGGGCACATACAAAGAAACAATCAAGGACTAGTACCAATGTAAATAGTTACTGCACATTAGGTTTGGTGCAACACAAAGAAGCAACCAACAACATAAATATGATGGATAGGGGGCACTAGAAGAACACTTGGAGACATGCAAAGTGTTGTGGAAGATGACACCCCCAAAAGAATGGCCTCATCATTTTGTACACACATTAGAGGGAATCCCAACAAATTGGTATACAGACCAGGAACTGCGCAGAGTAACTATGAGCTGGACAATACTACAACAAAAATTTACAGTCACTTTCTCATTTGAACATGAGAAATCCAACATAGATGCAACACTTAAACAAACAAGAGGGGTGATATTCATTAAGGCATTGAAAGTCTAACTCATAATAGAGGAACAACATCGAAACAAACATACAGTGAAATAATTGTTGTCATGATACCATGTGCAGGAAGAAGTACCAGATGAAGAAGACCCGTGTGACATTTAGATTCAGGAAGAAGAAGGAAAAAGAGAAGTGGAAGGTCCACCTCTAGAATCATAAGCAATTGCTGCATCAATCAAGGTAAATAAAGTCAACATTGGGACCGCTGAGAATCCCAAACTTGCCAACATTGGAGACTACTGGGAGGAGCAAACAGTGGAAATCATAACAGAGTTACTGCACGAGTACACCAACATGTTCCCCACAACGTTCAAAGAAATGAAGGGCATAGCAAGAGAGCTAGGTGAAATGAAGATACCACTTAGAGGTGAGGCAAGACCGATCAGACAATGACCATACAGACTAAATCCAATATATAAGAAACAAGTCAGAGTTGAGATCGATAGGATAGTCGAAGATGGAATCATAGAACCAGTAGAAGAATAAGAATGGATAAGCCCCATGGTAGTTCAAGAAAAAAACAAAGGAGGCATAAGAATCTGTGTAGATCTGAGAAATCTCAATGATGCTTTCCTACATGATCCCTTCCCTACACCCTTTACAGATGAAGTCATAGAAAATGTAGGAGGCCAGGAAGCATACTCATTCACTGATGGATTCTCAGGCTACCACTAAATCAAGATAGCACCAAAAGATTGACACACGAATACTTTTGCAACAGAATGGGGATCCTACCAGTACAAAGTCATGCCTTTTGGACTGAAAAATGCACTAGAAATTTTCTCCAGAGTAGTCATTGCTTCCTTCAAATAATTCATCCATCAGTTTCTAGAAGTATATTTGGATGATTGGACAATATACAACCTATTGAGGGATCATGTAGAGGTGTTGAGTCTGATTCTAAAAAGATGCAGAAAATGCCAAATATCCTTGAACATTAAGAAATGTATATTTGGAACACCCTTAGGAATTCTATTAGGTCACATAGTATGCATACAAGGTTTGATCATGGATCTTGCAAAGATTGCAGTAATTGTGAACTTACCACCACCAAAATTAGTGCGCCAGCTGAGGGCCGCATTAGGATATTGATCCGAAAAGGTCTTTTACACGAAAATGGTTGAGTTATTTTGCATGTGTTTATTAACCAATTAGGAAGCTGAATGAAAGAAGGAATAATTAGAGATGAAATGTAACGGTCATATACACATACACAAATCTGAAATGAATCATAAACAACAACAAACCATAACACCAATGTGATAATGGAGTTCGACAATATCGCCTACGTCTCCGGGCCTTGTCTCAGTGGATTTCTTATTTTTGTTCAAAGCTTTAAATGTACATCATGAAAGTGCCAATGGATTAAAAAAATGAGCTGGTAATTTTCTACCAGATCTCATGAACCCATCAAAACTAACGAGACCCAAATCGGATGAACGAAACTCCTAGAAATGGCCTGCAAAGGCGCACTCCTCAATAGCTTCCATGCATGAAAATGGCCTTGGCTAAAAAATCCGACACTATAAACCTGTTTTGAACTTTCTCCCCTAGCCTCAAGAAGGCCAGGTTTATATAGATTTAAAGTTGGTAACCATCTCCCAACTTCCCCCCAATATCTGGCCTAAAAAAGGGCCCAATATCTTCCAATAATGACCAAAATCTCAAAAAATAGGCATAAAATCCATAAAACATCTTAAGCTAAGGTTTAAAAACCCAATTCTGCATAATTATTTGGCATAAGCCCCCTGGCCTAGGCGTGTTCCCCCTCTACAGGGTCATATGGAACCATGTGGCCAAGCACCATCCCCCAAGGGGCTGCGTGCTGGCCCCTTACTCCACTGGCTCCTGGATTCTTGGCGCTATCATAGGACCCTTGGGCTAAATCCTATGCACTGGCCCTTGAAGATATCGATGCTTGATCACATGCAAAGGCCATATGGCTGAGGCTCATAACTCCTTGTGCACATCCGTTAGCCCCCAAACTAATGCTAACAACTACCACATCAGACATATGAGGTGTACATAAGACCAAAATCCTAGGGCTGAACGTAATCACGTGTTGGCTCTTCATCAGGTTTTGTGGAAACGCTGGTCATGTTTGACCAATTTTGGGGACTTCAACAGGTTGGTCAAGGACGAAGCGCTAGGTGAAGAAGATATCACGAGATCTCACCCCCTTTTGTGGGATTTTTGGGATTAGGTTTTATGTAACGGGTATGGGATGTCGGCCCATGGGTTTACCCATGTTTAGGACTATTTTTTAATGTATAAATAAGTAGTTATGCGATGTAAGAAAGGTTGATGGCTTAGTGCAAATGTTAGTTAAGTGCGAATACTTTTGAATGCTCTGTGCATACTGTGTAAGACTTGCAGAGCTAAGTGCAAGTGATTGTAAGAGGTCGTGTAAAGGCTTTGTGCTGTAACCTAGCTCGTGGAAGGAGGATCTGGCGAGGTGCGCCCAGATCTCCTTTCCTATGCGGAGTTGGTTTTGAGGCTCTGTTCATGTAAGGATATTGACAGAAGATAATAAAGAAGATGAAGAATTGGTGGGCGTAGCCCCATGCTAGGGATGAACCACGTATATCCTGTGTTATGGTTGCTTTGTGTGATTAATGTGATTTATGCTTAGTGTTTTCATGTTTATGTATGTTAGATGCATCTGATATAGTATCTTAGTGCTTAGTAATGTGAATGAATTCTAGATTTGTTCTATTTTTAAGTGTTAAGTGCTTGGGGGTGTTAGATCTTGTTGAATACTGCACTTCTCTATAATTAGGGTTTTACCTGCGATGTGAATAAGGGTTAAATGATAATGAATGTTAACTGCTAAGTTCTTTGTTAAGTATTATGATCATAGATCTATGTCCCAACTAGGTTGTATACACTTGAGTCTTGCAACCCCCCCTGCCTCTACCTCAGGCGAGACTTCATCTGCTTTGCAGGTGTTGCCAAAAGAGACGGTAGTTAGGGTTTTTTTGGTGCATTGTTGAAGCTTTGAAAGCTGGGTCTGCCCCTGTGCCAAAAAAATGGTTCTGTTACCGGGACTTGAAATTGTGATTGCTGGGAACTGAGGAAAAGAGAAAGCTCTATGTTTAGATCTATTGTTGTAGTGTGTAGTACTCTACTTGACTTGTGAAGCTCCATGCTAAGAAGAGAAGTTTGATTTGAAGAAAAGAAGTAAGATATTAAAGATTTGTGCTCTGATAAAGGTAAGATTGTTACACATCAAAATTACTCGTTTCAATGATGACCTATTATCGTCATTACAAGTGTCGCATCTTGGCCGCAAGTGTCGCAAGTTTCACAAACATCATATTTCCATCTTGCTTATGTCGTGTCTCTAACGACATCACAAGGACACTTGAGACACCCTCAAAGACTGATTTAAGAAGGAGAAATAATCTGATGAAGAGTACAAAGCTTTTTCCATGGAAAGAACCACTCAAAAGCCATTTTTGAAGGCCAACGCTCCCCTACCCACTGTCAGGGAGTGCCAACGCTCCCTACCCTTCTTTGGGGGAGCATTCCAACACTTTGTGCACCATTCTGGGGGAGCGTTGGGATTTTTTAACACTCACTACCCTTCTTTGGGGGAGCGTTGCAACACTCTGTGTCCCATTTTGAGGGAGTGTTGGGTTGTTTGAGAGAATCTTTGATTGTTGAGGAAAATCATGGAAAAATCCCCGTCATCTATGGAGTTAGTTGGATTTGAATCTGAGGTCAAGGCTGGATCTTAGGGAGGATGCACAACTTATGGATAAATATCCTCAACCTATCCCAAGAATATCTAAGGTGGTTGGGCCTCTCCAAGCTTATACAAGGAGGCCTTCTCATGGTGAAAAGTAGATGGCAGTTTAGAGGAATCAAACTTATGATATCATAAGGGATAATTATTAGTGAAGGCATATTCATTTTGATGGTGGATTATTTGATAAAGGGGATGGACAAGGAGAGATGGAAGAGGTTTCTGCAACTTCATCAAAGGTCTGTAAGTATTGCTATTTAGTTCTCATTAATACATGTGCTTGGCTTGTTTCTTTCAAGGTTGTGTATGTCTACATGAAGTTTTCTTTGATAGATAGATCTATTTTTGGATTAACCATGGTAGAATAGGAAGTTGTTGTGTTTTTGCTATTATTGGATTGCAGGACTTGTTGAAAAGATTGGGGATCAAGGCTCAACTTGGACTGGGCAAGGACAAACATCGACAAAAAGGTACATTCTTATTCCTTTTCTCTATTTGGTTGACTTAGCTAGGTTTTAAAGGATGTCAATGACCAAAGTTAGCACCTTTCTGTCTTAATCTTAAATATTTAGGGTTCAAGAGGAAATCCACTTGTCCGCAGGGGGATTTTCCTATAACAAAGATAAGGGGAACTTTTTTTTTTGAAAGAATGGATCTAGGTATGTTTGATAGATTTGGTCCTAGTATGAAAACTAGGGAACAAATTGAAGAAAGAAGATATGATATGAATAGATCTGATAAAAATAGTGAAATATATGTTATCCCTATGCATACAAAGAAATTTTGGACTAACAAGTGGATGCAGGATCCTAGAAATAATATTTTGCAGGTCCATCACTGTGATCCCAGTGCGCAGTACATGAAATTTTGGGGATTGTTTAAGAGAAAAAGAGGATTGAATCTTTGTTATAGTTTCATAATACCGAGACATCTTACTAAGTAATGCCTTGGTAGAATTCCTATTTTCCTTTGTTATAAAGCTACTGGACATGAAGTTTTGGATTGCCCTAGAATGATTGCTAAAGTTGAAAAGATGAATATGAGACAAGAAAACCCTGAGGAAGGTTAAGAGACTAAGAATATGCTAAAGAACCAAAAAGAAGCAGAGGCCATATTATTGCAAATGAAAGAAACAATGAATGATCACAAAGACATCAGTTTATTAGAGTTTTTAAAAGAGAAAGAGTGCATAGAATAAATAATATGAGACTTCGACATAGACTGTGTATTGGATGCAGAAACACAGGTGAACATTATGCCAGAAAGTACTTGGGAAATATTAGGAAAGCCTGCTATGATTCCTTCATTGGGAGGAATAGGATTATTTAAAGGAAAGATGATAAATCTATGTGGAATACTTACCCATGTACCTATGATTGTTCATGGAGCATCGACAAAAGAAGAATTTGAGGTCATTAAGTTTGTTGAGAACAACGACCCTCTTGCGCTTTTTTTAGGAAGGACTTGGATTGAGAAAGATCATATCCGAAGGAAAGAAGAAGAGGAAGCCCTAGAACAAAGAAAGCAAGAATTAAGGGATTTCATGGCTAGGAGAATAATGCACTTACTGGAAGAACAGGAGGACAAGTCGAAGAAACTGGGGACCATAGACCTAGCTACCGAAGTTGAAAGAACACAAGAAGACTTAGGGAACTTATCCATACAGGAGAGTAGATCACCTACCCAAGAAACAGTAATAAAAGAAGTATTATCCTTGAACCTTGTGAAAGACCCTCAACAGTGCAAAGCTACTATTCCAAGAGGAGATAAGAAAAAGAATGGAAAGAGGAATCCAAAGACACGGATCACATGGAAGAAATCTAGAAATCTCAGTAAGAAGAAAGAAAAGCTAGAAAAATTGAAAGAGGTTCTAGAGAGGACTTCATAGAAGGAAGGTTTGCAGAACTTGAACCTTGCCAGAATAGCAGAGAAGCACATATTGGCACTTCACCACCGTGAAGCAATATTACTTTTAGAGGCATCCTGACCATTAGAACGATGCTCCAAAATGGCTAGAAACACAGTTATTGCTGGAACGTTCACCATTGGAGCATTGGGACTGCGCCATAACGGATGGAATTGCATTGATTGAGGAACTCCTGCCCATTGGAGGAGTCTGTTATGACGTTGTCTATTTAGTCTGTCACATGTCTCACCCAGAACACTTTTGTCAATTGTGATTATTCGAGCCCACAAAGAGATGACTATTACCACATTATTCTTATTGAGACCTCTCTATCCATTCTACTACCTTGATTATTTTTTCACTGACCTGATATATTAGATCTCGAGCGTGTATGTAAGGTGACTTTAGCGCAGTAGAGAAATCCATTGAAGAGATTCTCATAGACCTCATGGCTGAGAAGGTCATGTCCGCAGGAGCACAAGCTTCATCGACAAAAGGAGTGCAAGCATCCTCATCGACTGCACGTCGATCTGGGCCCTCCCAAACTACGACAAAGAAATGAACCAAGAATCATGACGACTTAGCGAATGCGAAGCTCATCCCATCAATCCTTCCCGACTACATCCCACCTCTGGCTGACATGGTGAGTCGTGATAGCATCCCAAGGGACTTCAACTACACATTAATCACTGCATACCACCCGAAGAGGATACACATAGTAGGACCACAGTTGGAGAGGATTATGATGCTAAATATTAGTGACTTCAACTTGGGATATTGAAAGAACCATGGAATGCTCGCACCACACAAGTATTTGACCAAGACAAGGGGGAAGAAGTAAAAAATAATCCCCCACCTGTGGACCATGGACATTGCAAGATCTACCATCCTCAATGTAATGAAGTTACCACACGTCGACAGACATCAGGAGGTTAACGCGTGCATTAAAATCCCGTTGTTGTGCTTCCATGGTGGTTACCTATGGTTGGACAGGCCCATCATAGTAGATTTGATGGTTATCCATCGAATCACCGAATTGAGCATGAAAGGACTAGATGCATAGGGACTTTATCCAGGGAAGGATGCACACCGTGGCCTGGCATAGAAAATAAAAGACACCTCTATGGTGATGTGGAGAATGGGAAGCGGGGTTATAAGGTAGCCTCCATCCAAAATGCTGCAGTGCACCTCTCTTTCCAGTTGATCGCTTGTAAGCTTGTCAGGAAGAATAGGCCAACACATGTCACGGGGTTTGTCGTCGACCTCATAGGAAAATGCATCGAAGGGCTACAAATGAACTAGGAGAGATACCTCATCAACCAGTTATAGAAAGACTGCTGCAAAGATCAGGATCAGGGCTAGGAGTTCCATTTCAGTTGGTTTTTGATCCTCATTGCCTTCATTGCTTGGGAGATGTCGGAAGGAGAGACCTTCCTTGAAATTGAGCCGTCCAAACCACTAGTTGCGAAGTTCACTACACTCTGGTATTAGAGCGACACAGAAAAATAATGGAATTCAAACGTGGTGTTCCACACCTATTATCTGCAGCTGAAGAGTGCCATTGAATATTTCCATCGCATGATGCTGAATACCTTGCACTAGTTCATGCTATTCGCGAAGTTCCATGCAGATATGCATTTCATATATATAACTATGTGTAGAGATGAAAGCAAGGAGGAGCTACCAAGTTATTATAAACTAATAGAGGAGGACATGGAAGAAATAACCAAGGAATGGCCCACAAATTTCCTTATACCAGTTGACTAGGTAGAACTCTCCAACCCCGACCTCATTGGAAGCCCTATGGTCACTCACGAAGAATATGATGCACCCAACAGAAGCAAGAAGAAAAATAAGGAAGAGGTACAAGAATTGAGCAATGCATCAAAGGAAACCACACCAGATTCACCTGAAGAGGGAGGAGGTGACGAAGTATACAAAGAAGAGGATGAAGGGGAAGAAGACAAGAAGAAGTAGGGTGAAGTAACACCGGCTAAAGATCCACTGACAGTGGCATAAACATCCAAGAAAATAAAGGGTTCCCCGAGGACACCTTCATCGCGGAAGAAGTCAAAAGCCAATAAACCTCCATTCCACACTATGATCATGGCGGATGACATTGACCTTATCATTTCTGCTGTATCAGATACCTTAGAAGAAATATTTCAACGAAGCGAAGCCAAATAGGAGACAATGTTTGACAGTATCGAGGTAGAGTGAAAAGGGGTACAACAGACTATTTATTTGAGTTGCGCAATGCCTACTGCGTCATTGTCAGCAGAGGACATAGAAGTAGGAGATGAGCTTGCCCAACTACATAGACTAGAAGACTCAACAAAGGCTCTCCTTCCTCGTGTCCAGGAGGAAAAAGAACATGCCATATAGGCCCTGAAGCAAGAAAAGGAAGAAGCAATAGAGCAACATCAGGTTGCGCAACAAGAAAAATACAACCTCCAGGCGAAGTTTTCAAAGGATAGAGCGTAGATCCAGAAGGAGAAAGAACAACTGCTCGCGAAACATATGGGAGTTAAAGAAGTAATGACCAGAGCACTTTGCTTTGTGACAGGCCTAACATAGATGGAAGAATAAACCCCTGAGAGCTAAGTGGGGAAGCTCGCTAAAGCCATTCAACAACTCTAAGAACGAATAACAAAACTGGAACTACAAGTTGTGCCAAGCAATCCACAGGAAGTGCAAGATCAAAGAGAAGAAACTTCCAGGAGCGTAGTCAAAAGAATCAAGGCATTGGCCTTGGAATGCAAGAAACTCAATAGTCAAAGTGCACAGACCTACGAGTGCCTTGCAAAGGACCCTGAACTAAGGACATTGGAGTCACAACTCCAGGAGGAAAAGCAACAGAAAGCAATATTGCAACCATAGTTGAAGCTACTATCACCGATCGAGAGGATGAAAAGGTCATAGGAACAACGCATGGTTCAACAACAGGTCCATGCCATCCAGAGTAAAGTCATGGAAGTGACCCAGAGGCTCCAACCTTTGCAGGATGAAGCTTGCACACTTTTTGAGGAGATTGAAGGACAAGGTGCACAACTAGAACAAGTAGTCACCATGGTAGAACAACACTTGGAAGGATCTATGACTGAGAAAGTTATTTAAGAGTTCGTCGAGAAGGAGGATCTGGCGAAGCAACAGGTCGAGGCAGATTGAGCCAAGCTCGAGGCCTTCGAGTCAGAGTTACTCAGATCATAGTGAAACGGTATGAGTCACATGTTAGTGTTGGGGGAATGTTGGCCCTTGACCAGGTTTTGTGGAAACGTTGGTCATGTTTGAACAATTTTGGGGACTTCGATAGGCTGGTCGAAGACGGAGCGCCAGGTGAAGTGGAGATCATGGGATCTCACCCCCTTTTGTAGTATTTTTGGGATTAGGGTTTATGTAACGGGCATGAAATGTCGGCCCATGGGTTTACCCATGTTTAGGCCTATTTTGTAATGTATAAATAAGTATCTAGGAAATGTAAGAAAGGTTGATGGCTTAGTGCTAATCTTATCTAAGTGCGAATAGTTGTGAACGCTTTGTGCATACTGTGTAAGACTTGCAGAGCTAAGTGCAAGTGATTGTAAGAGGTTGTGTAAAGGATTTGTGTTGTGACCTAGATCGGGGGAGGAGGATCTAGCGAGGTGCGCGCATATATCCTGTCTTATGCGGATTTGGTTTTGAGGCTTTGTGCATGTAAGGAGAGTGACAAAATATAATAAATAAGATGAAGAGTTTGTGGATGTAGCCCCACACTGGGGGTGAACCACGTATATCTTGTGTTATGGTTTCTTTGTGTGATTAATGCGATTTATTCTTAGTGTTGTCATCTTTATGTATGTTAGATGCATCTGATATAGTAACTTAGTGCTTATTAATGTGAATGAATGCTATATATATTCTATTTCTAAGTGCTAAGTGCTTGGGTGTGTTAGATCTTGTTGAATACTTCACTGCTCTGTAATTAGGGTTTTACTTGCGATGTGAATAGGGGTTAAATGCTAATGAATGTTAACTGCTAAGTGCTCTGTTAAGTACTGTGATCACATATCTGTGTCCCAGCTATGTTTTATACACTTGAGTCCTGCAACCCCCCTACCTCTACCTCGGGTGAGACTTCATCTACTTCGCAGGTGTTGCCTAAAGGGTCGGTAGTTAGGGTTTTGTTGGTGCGTTGTTGAAGCATTGAACCCTGGGTCTACCCCTATTACAACACCACACGCCATAACCAGCAATAGACACGGGACTTGGTTATATGCGATAGTCGTATGGTGTGTTTCGTTGGGGGTTGGGGCTGGGGGCTGGGGCTAAGCGCCAACCCCTTCTCCACCAATTTGTAAAAAAATGAAAACATAAATACATGCTTTGAAATATATTAAACAAGGATCACTTGTGCGTGGGATGGCTATCCTGACCCTACATGGTCTCTTCCCCCTTGTTGGAGGTCGTGATTTCAATTCCCATGCGCCCCAACAATTTCTCCAACCAAAATGAGCCAATGCGTGGGTGCCATGTGGGAGCCCATTTCTCGGCCACATGGCACCACACCACTCACCCATATAATCTTCTACTTTTTAGCATATGATTGGACCATGTTTGCTACCCAGTCAACAACCAACCACTTCAACACACCTGCCATGGGTCAGACCTGCCACATCATATGTACGAGCATGCCACGTCCCACCCTTGCAGTGGTGACACATGTCACCCCCAGATTGGTCCAATTGTACCTACCACTTCAACGTCTGTACACCCAGTCAGCCTGCCATGTGTCACCTCCAGAAGCTTCCAACTGTGCCTTTCCATGTCACATGTATGGACGTATGACCTATACAGTTAGCTTCCACGTGGAATTGTACGGAATGTACAGTCATCATTTTTTTTTAATGTTTGGAAAAATGATCAGATCACCATATCATGAGCATATGACATCCATTTGAGCCCATTCAAGTTGCGTTGGGTTCTATCAATGAGGTCTACACACACGTTTGTTTTGAAGTCATTCAAAGAACTTTTATTTTTAGGCCTTTCTTAGCCCCATCAAGCTCCTAGATCCAAATATAGATCACACCTCCCCACTAAAGGAACTTTTGGTCCTAAAAAAGGTTACAAAATGGACCTTACTAATTACATACTCATAAGGATAAACACAAAACACTATGTTTTACAAAATGATGTTATAACATGTCATCATTTCAACATGTGTGATTACATTAATGGAAGCAAAATACAATGAAGTTGTGACATTCACTTTTGGAAAAATCAAGTGGATGGTTTCTTTTATTCATGGTGTTCCTATTTATTCATTGGTAATCCTTCTTCCTTCATGAGTACATGTGCAATCCTTTTTCCCTTCCTTGGAAGAAGCTCCAGATTAAGATTCCAACAACTAGTCTTTTGATGTTCATCCCTGTTGCAAAATGTGCAGTGATTTTTCGGCATCCAGAATGATTTACCCTTCTCTTTCTTCCATTGTGGAGTTGAGTATTTATTTCATGTTTCCTTCCTGGTCTACATAAACTTCATGTACAAATATTTTTTCTTCCAACACTTGGCAACACAATGATTTGTTGAATGCCAAAAAGTACATGGATACATATTCCACAAGTTTCGTATTACATGATTATGTTGTTTATAATCAAAAAGAGAATTGGTAAGAACATGACCATTATACCTTCCTTGTTGATCTTCACTTTTCTTTGGAGATGAATTGCATTCACTACCACAATCAAGGACTAGTACACCATTACCTTTCATGAAGTGTTCCTGCAATGACTTAAGTTGGCCATGTGAAGCATTACCTACTTTCGAAGTTTTGGAACCCATCTTGGAGGATGCGCCAATATTCACTTCACCATATCCCAATCCTAAATATAGAGGCATTTCCACAACCTCAATGGGATTAATGATACCTTGTCCCTGAATTCCAAGGCCTTTTCCTTCATAACCCATCTTGGTTAGCAATTTCAAACCTATACCTCTTGTATGTTTTTCAAATGCACCAAAACCATCTTGATGGGAATAAGGAGAATTTAATGAATGACCTTCACTGCATACCTCAGAGATGTTTTCTGAAACAGATGTAGAAGGAACTTCCTTCAATCCTTTTTTCCCTTTGTTGTTCTTTGGAGCTTTCTCTTGAACTGATCTCTTTCGTTCCAAGTAGTCTTCATATAACACTTTCACCATCTCGGGCATGGAAAAAACCGAATTTTGGAAATCCTTATCATCTTGAGAAAGTCCCTACTTAGATGCCATTTTCTCCCTTGATATTATCTCTTCCTTGGTAAACATGCAAAACTCAAATTCCAACCATCAACTAGCTCTGATATCACTTAATCCGAAAAGATCTTTTACATGACAATGGTTGAGTTATTATGCATGTGTTTATTAACCAATTAGGAAACTAAATGAAAGAAGGAAGAATTAGAGAGGAAATGTAACAGCCATATACGCATATATAGATCTGAAATCAAGCATAAACAACAGAAAACCATAACACCAATGTGATAACAAAGTTCGACAATCTCTCCTACATCTGTGAGCCTTGTCTCAGTGGGATTTCTTATTTTTGTTCGAATCTTTAAATGTACATCATGAAAGTGCCAAAGTATTACAACAATGAGCTGGTCATTTTCTACCATATCTCATGAACCCATCAAAACTGACGGTACCCAAATTGGATGAATGAAGCTCCCATAAATGGCCCGCAAAGGTGTGCTCCTCAATAGCTTCCTTGCATGACAATGACCTTGGCTCAACAATTCGGTAGCATAAAATTGTTCTAAACCTCCTCCCCTAGCCTCAAGAAGGCCTATTTTATATAGATATGAAGTTGGTAACCATATCCCAACTTCCCCTCAAGATCTGGCCTAAAAAAGGGACAAATATCTCCCAATAATGACCAAAATCTCCAAAAACAGGCCTAAAATCCATAAAAAATCCTAAGCTAAGGTTTAAAAACCCACTTCTTCATAATTATTGGGGATAATCCCCCTGGCCTGGGTGCGCGTCCCCTGGCCTGGGTATGCACCTCCTCTACAGGGTCATATGGAACCATGTGGTCAAGCACCAACCCCCAAGGGGCTACACGCTGGCCCCTTACTCTGTTGGCTCCTGGATTCTTGGTGCTATCATAAGACCCTTGGGATAAATCTTCTGTGTTGCCCCCTGAATATATCGATGCTTGATCGCATGAAAAGGCCATATGGTCAAGGCTCATAACTCCATGTGCACATCCATTAGCCCCCAAAGTAGCGCTAACAACTACCACATCGGACATATGAGGTGTACATAGGACCAAAATCCTAGGGATGAACATAACTGTGTGCCATAAAGAGAAATAGACATGGGTCTTGGTTATATGCAGTAGTCATATGGTGTGTTTTGTTGGGGGCTGGGGCTAGGCCCCAACCCTTTCTCCACCAATTTGTAAACAAATGCAAACATAAATACATGTTTTGATGTATAGTAAACAATGATCACCTGCGAGCGGGCTTGATAGCTTGACCCTACCAAGTCTCTTCCCCCTTGCCAGAGGTCACGAGTTCAATTCCCATGCACCCCAACAATTTTTCCAACCAAAACAAGCCAATGCCTAGGTGCCATGTGGAAGCCCATGTCTGGGCCACGTGGCACCACACCACTTGCCCATATAATCTGCCACTTGTTAGCACGTGATTGGACCACGCTTGCTACCTAGTCAAAAACCAACAACATCAACACACCTGACACGTCATCTGTACGGGCATGCCACATGTCACCCTTGCAGTGGTGACATGTGTCACCCCCAAATTGGTCTAACTGTACCTTCCACGTCAACTTCTATATGCCCAGTCAACCTGTCATGTGTCACCTCTAGAAGCTGCCAACTGTGCCTTACCACTTTAGTTGTACAGCTGTATGGGTTGTTGTTACACATCAAAATTACTCGTTTCAATGATGACCAAGTGTCGCATCTTGGTTGCAAGTGTCAGATCTTGGTTGCAAGTGTCGCAAGTGTCACAAACATCATACTTCCATCTTTCTTATGTCGTGTCTCTAAAGACATTACAAGGACACTTGAGACACCCTCAAAGAATGGTTTAAGAAGGAGAAATCATATGATGAAGAGTACAAATATTTTGGCATGGAAAGAACCACTCAAAATTCATTTTTGAAGGCCAATGCTCCCCTACCCACTGTCAGGGAGTGCCAGCGCTCCCTACCCTTCTTTGGGGGAGCGTTCCAACACTTTGTGTACCCTTTTGGGGGAGCATTGGGAATTTTTAACACTCGCTACCCTTCTTTGGGGGAGCGTTGCAACACTCTGTGTCCCATTTTGAGGGAACGCTGGGCTATTTGAGGGAATCTTTGACTGTTGAGGAAAATCAGGGAAAAATCCCCCTCATCTATAGAGTTAGTTGGATTCGAATCTGAGGTCAAGGCTGGATATTAGGGAGGATCCACAACTGATGGAAAAATATCCCCAACCTATCCCAAGAATATCTAAGGTGGTTGGGCCTCTCCAAGATTATATAAGGAGGCCTTCTCATGGTGAAAAGCAGATGGCAGTTTAGAGGCATCAAACTTATGATCTCATAAGGGAGAATTATCAGTGAAGGCATATTCATTTTGATGGTGGAATATTTGAACAAGGGGCTAGAAAAGGAGAGTTGGAAGAGGCTGCTGCAACTTCATCAAAGGTTTGCAAGTATTGCTACCTAGTTCTCATTAATACACGTGCTTGGCATGTTTCTTTCAAGGTTGTGTATGTCTACATGAACTTGTCTTTGATAGATAGATCTAGTTTTGGATTAACCATGGTAGAATAGGATTTTTTTTTTTTTTTTTGTTATTGGAATGCAGGAGTTGTTGAAGAGCTTGGGGATCAAGGCTCAACTTGAACTGGGCAAGGAAAAACATCGACAAAAAGGTACATTTTTCTTCCTTTTCTCTATGTGGTTGACTTAGCTAGGTTTAAAAGGATGTAAATGACCAAAGTTAGCACCTTTATGTCTTGATCTTAGAGATTTAGGGTTCAAGAGGAAATCCACTTGTCTGGAGGGGGATTTTCCTGTAACAAAAATTGGCGACTCCACTAGGGAACAAAGATTTCAGTTTTGGTTTCCTTCCTTGGTATTGTTTTTGGCCTTTTCTCACCTTTAGATCTTATGCATGTTGTGTCTCTGATGCTTAGATGTTTTGTTGGCTCTTGGATTCATCTTACACACTCAATTTCTACATTTTTCCTGAGTTTTTTTTTTTAAAATTTCTGGGCAAGTTTCAGTGCTCCCCTGCCTCTACCACTAGGGCACTAGCACTCCCTTGAAGGCTCCCACAGAGTGTTGCAATTATCTGGTACCCTTGACATTAGAGAGCTGGTACTTTTTTTGCTAAAAATATTCTTGGGAGTTGATTTCTCAGTCTTCTTTTTGTTGATTCATTTTCTCAGGGTTAATACTATCTCAGTGTGTCCTTGTTTAGCCTCCAACCTTTTGATTTCTAAGGATTGATGATGTTTTGTTTGGATTTTTGACATATATTTTCCTTTCTTTGAGTCACTCTTCTTCCCTGAGATTTAGATTCGATCTACTTCTTTCTCACTTATCTGATGGAATGAAATTTGTTGTAACGAAGTTCAAAGATCTATTCACTATTTCATTTTGATCTTTGAGGTCTTTTCTCCATTCATTTCCTCCTATCTGGATTTTTTTTTTTTTTTTTTCTNAACGAGGGTGTGCTTTGTTTATGTGAAGTTTGCTTCCGATTTATTAAATATCACAGATCTTGAAGTCTGATTAACATAGGAAGATTTACATCAAACTGATTATCAGTCACATATAAACAAAAGGATATTTTTTTTTCATGTTTGGTTTTTGGATACTAGAACCAATTTCTGAACATTTTAGCATTTTATTGGATTCTTGATTGAGGACTATTGCATCAGGTAATTGCATCTTAGTGTTTGAAAGTGAAAGGAGAATTCTTCTCCTTCCCTTAAATAGACATTCATTGAAAGAAAATATTGCTTATCATTTCTTATGCATGTTTTGGGAATTGAGTCATAATATCATCATTTTTCACTCTCATACACCTCTGAGTAAACAACAACCTTAAAATCAAGCGCTAAACTAAAATTTATCAGACTTTTTTACATTTTTGTTAGCAAACCTACATTAGCTTAAGGAGTAGAGATTTGGAATAGGTTGAAAGGATAACTTTCCAAAGTTGTCAAACAAGCTTAGCATCTTGCGATAGGGAGAGAAAATCCAATTCTTGTATCAACTTTTTGGGATCCCCCTCTCACACAAGGGTTATGTACGAGGTCACTTTCCAGAGAGTTACAAAGATTATCCCTTTGTGGTTCAACCATTCATAATAGTTAGATTGTATATTTGGGGTTATTCTTGAGATTCAACTGTCTTCATTTGGTCTAGGTGCTTTGTGAATTCCGAATCCATTCGAGGTCCTTTGGAATTCTACTGGTTCACTTGTCCTCAGTTCTCTTGAAGGATTTTGAACTTGTTATCTTTCCCATACGTTCAGAATGGATTGTCGATTGTACCTGGCCAGGGGATGACTACAAGTTGGTGACCTTAGTAGCCATAATCTTCAGGGTCTTAAACAAGGTGACAGTGAAGGGAAGTCTCACTGTACCTGGAACAGACGTTGGTCAAACTCACTCGAGATCCTTAGAGGGTAAATCCACAATTACTACATGGAATCTTTCACCAAGGCATAAGTCCATTAAGCATGTTGCCAATGTAACTGATCCACCCGCTCTATACCCACCCCTTTCTATATTGATCTCGCGACATTGGATTTCATCACCAACTAGTGGTTTCATTGTGGGAATTTTTGTTTGATTGTTTGCTTCTTAGATTCATAGCGTGTGTTGTTTTTTTTACATAGTGGACCTTAGGTCGAGTCAGTGTTAATGCCATCAACACCTGGGAGTACCAATGGAGGAACCCCTTGTCCCGGGGAACCTTTCACCTTTCCTTCTTTTAGAAACATTGGTTCTTCATACATTGCCACACTGAGTATTCCGGGACTCACCATCGGATTATCGGTTTGGTTGTTCCCCACTCTGATTATATTGAATCCTCCCAGTGCTTCAGCTGCACCTAATGCTTCAGATGTAAGTACACCATCCACACATCAACCTCATGTTGACTTTTTTCCCATTAAGTCTCCTCCCCTTTCTCTTTCTTTGCCTAGTGAAAGCTCTAAAGCAGCTAGCTAGGTTGATAGTAAGAAGAAGAAATAGAAAGAGAAGAATAAGAAGAACCCAAAAAGGACCAAGCCTCCAACCATATAAGATGTTGGATCCAAGAAACCAACTAATTTTAATCGTACTGGGAGTGTTGATGAGATTGACAAGATTAAAATGAAGAATCTGAAACCCAAATTCCCTTGCAGTCTTTTTAAGGGTGACCACTTTCAGAGGGATTTCCCTGGTCTTCCCAAGGTCTTAGAAAATTGGTCCTCCAAATCATTGGCCCATGCTCGACATGTTGGTGATACCCTGTCAAATAGTGACATTAAGGCTAGTAGGAAGAAGACAATTGTCAAATTTCCTTGTATGTTATCCGAAGGTGATCATTATTCTCACCTTTGTCCTCATATGGACGAGGATTCTTATATTTTGGAAAAGATTCAACTCCCAAATGGTTATCGTAATATTTCCCCCAACCCATCGTTAGTTGATGGAATGGTCTAGTTCCATCCCCGATCAGTCTAGTTGATCAGGTGGTCAATCTAGTTTCATCCTCGATTGAACCACTAACCAAAGTAGTTGATCCAATTTCATCCTCGATCAACCCCACTTTTCATCTGAAAAGTGAAACCCAAGTGACTGATTCAATCCCGTCATTGGTCAGTCCCACCCTTCATCTAAAGAGTTCTAACGTGGTCAATCCCACTCCTCCTCTGATGAGTGCCAAAGTGGTTGCTTCGGTCCCTTCATCGGTCAGTCTGGTTGATCATGTCGTCAATCTGGTCACGTCCTTAGTTGAACCAGTTGATAAAGTGGTTGATTTGATCCCATCTTCGGTCGATCCCACTCTCTCGTTAGAGAGTGCAACCCAAGTGGTCGATCCATTTCCACCTATCGACCCCATTATCCTCTTGGATAATGAAACACAAGTGGTTGATTTGAAGTCATTATCAATCGATCCTACTCTCCATCTAGAGAGTAAACCCAATTCTTCCCATGTTTTTTGCATTGATACATAATCTACCATGCTAGGGGGCATTCCTCCCTCTCCTGCGAAACCCACTCCAAGTAATGAGTCCATCCTTTTTGATTGGGGTGTGCTAACTGGACCTCGTCTTCCCTCTCACATTCCCTTCAATATTATAGTACAGGTTTGTGGTCGGGATGTTCCTCATGCACTGATAGATGAAGGTTCATCCGTTAGTATTTTGTCCTCTATTGCTTGGCAAGATTTGGGTTATCCTCATCTTGTGTTGGTTACCCAGACTCTGTTCACTTTTAACAGAAGAACCAATCACCCTTTAGGGATTCTTCCTCAATTTCCTGTAACTTTGGGAGGGAAAATGACCTTCATTGATGTTATGGTAGTCTAGGACCCATTGGATTTCGATTTACTCCTTGGACGAGATTATGTCTATGCCATGAAATTTATTGTGTCCATTCTTTTTTGTGTGATATCTTTCCAGCACGATGGAAGAATGGTGATTATTGATCAACATTCATTTTTTTTCCACGACTTGATTATCAACTCAATGAACTCCCTAAATGGTTCTTATATGCAGACGATATCGCCTCCACCACAGGTCAATTACAAGGCGTTATCTCCCATGCCTTTTGCTGTCGATGAAGATGACTTAGATCCGGCAGTTGACATGGTGATATCTTCGGTAGGGTCTTTAGAGTATGATCTCCTTACCCTTGATGAGACCCTTGATATGTGTTCCTTCCAGAGCATTATTATTCCATCCAGTGAAGATCTCTTGGAAGCTATGACCGAGGTTTGTCCCTTCACATGGTTTCCTTCCAGAGAATTATCCTCTTGGAATCCATGACCAAGAAGATTCCACAAGCATAGCTTCTATTCTCTGTGGAAATCTCATTAAAAAATGAAATATAAGTTATGAGCACAATTTTCCTCTTTGCGACAAGCTCGTTAAAAAATGAAACAAAGGCCATGAGCATAGTTTCACTTCTCTGTGGAAAGCTCGTTAAAAAGTGAAACAAAGGTCTTGAGCATAGTTTTTCCTCTCTGTAGCAAGCTCGTTAAAAAATGAAACAAAAATATGGGGATTCAACCTGGAGCCCTGAGCATAGTTATTTTCCTATGTCAAGCTCGTTAAAAAATGAAATAGTCACCTCTCCCATCAAGTCGAGTCTTTCGTTAGGTCTCATTTTTGAACCTTCATTTCATCCACCTCTATCCTTTTTCTCCATCTAGTACAGAAATTGGTGACAACCTCAAAGTCAGTGAATGAATTGAAGCTTGGGGGGCCATGTCTCTAGCCTTTGATTATCATTCTAGAGTTATGCCACTAGATTTTCCAGCTGGGGGCAGAGTACCAACCATCCATGGGTATCCCAACCTTTGGAGATTACGTTGGGAATTTACAAGCATACATTTAATTTTGTTTCAAGCTTGTGTAAAAATGAAACCAATACCGAGCTTATTCTTTGTTCTTTATCGTGCTCGAAAATACATGAGAATGTAACCGAGTAGAATTTTATCACTTTTTCAGACTCGTAGAGGTTATACGAAAAAGGAACCTCCTAGAGTCTCCTTTAAGCCCTTTTCAGACTCTCTAAACATGAAAATATTGCTGAGTGATCTTGCTTCCTTTCACCCTCATTAAAAGGTTTGAAAGGGCATCTTTCGAGTGATAATTTATCTCTTTTTTGGCCTCGCGAGACTAACATTACGAAAACGGACAACACTGGAGTCATCTTTAAGTTCTTTTCAGACTCTCTAGACATGAAAAATCAGCGATTTTACCTTCTCTGGACTCGTTAAAAAAATCATACATTGAAGGGCCCATACGGGACCGAACCCTTACTTCTTCCAGTTCATTAAACAAAGGAAGAGGGACTTACTGAAGGTGAGTTATATCAAGCATGTGTTACCCTCCTCGAGCTTGTTAAATTAAAAAGAGGTACTCGTCTACCTGGATGGGGGAAAAAATTGAAGGAAGCAAGCCAAGACGTTTTTGCAAACATTACAGGTCACTCTTACGGTTTCCCTTGAATAAGACACTTTGTATTTGCATACATTTTAATCCGCTGAACCTCTACACGAAACCAATTCTCTAAGTTTCTTAACTCCTTTGGATCACCCGATGAAAGTCACAGTGTCCACTGTATCATCATGTTTTGGTCCATGTCATGTTTCTGCTGCTGTGCCTTAGTGTTCAAGGGAAGTATCTGCCTCGAGAGTCAACCATCACAAATATCCTGTTTCAATACCCGTGTCAGTCCATGTTCATTTGATATACCAATTTACATATCTATGTCAGTTTTGTGTCATTGATGAGGGATACATCAAGGCCCTCCTTCGATGAGTCTGTTCCTATCGACTTTAGCACATTATCTGGGAACTAGACTTAGAAACCAGTTAGTACCTTGGGACCTGCATGCCTCAATGGTAGGCCTCCTCACTTCTGATAGTGGGTTTACATCAGTGAACCTTGATCAGATGATTCCACAGATGTTTGACTTCAACTCATCTATTCACATTTGCTGGAATGTTCTAGGGTACCTTGGGAATCATTGACATCAATGGTGATTTCCCTCGCACTTGTTAACAGTTCACCTCATTGACTAGTAATCAAGTGGTTTCTGCCATGATCGACATCAAGACATCTATTCACATGGTTAGACTTGTACCGCATCAGGATCGATAAGAAGAACCTAGGTTGAGTGATCACTCTGGTATGTACTTTTCCCAGGTTGCAGCAGATTTTCTCTTGAACATTGACACATATACTGTCACATAGATCCACTTTGTATTGGTCTGTGGCTATGTCTTGTCTCATAGATCCACTGTGTATTTTTCGTGGCTATGATCAGTTCATGTCATGGAAGTATAGATCCACATTGTATCTTTTGTGGCTATACTCTTTGTTAATATAATTATGGATCTGTAGTGTATCTTATGGCAGCCATACCTTGAAAGTATTTATCACTCAAGCATAGGTATGCCTGCCTTGGGTTTGAAACATGTCATAATGTTTGTTTGATGGTTGTGTGCAGCTTCTGCTAGGTTCTCCGAGTCCATACCCTTGCTCGAAAAAGTCTACAAAGTACTTCAATAATCATGTATTCTAACTTCTCACTTTGGGGGGCAATCTGTTACAGATCAAAATCACTCGTTTCAATGATGACCTATTGTCGTCATTACATGTGTTGCATCTTGGCCACAAGTGTCGCAAACATAATATTTCCATATCGCTTATGTCATGTCTCTAATGACATCACAAGGACACTTGAGACACCCTCAAAGACTAGTTTAAGAAGGATAAATCATCTGATGAAGAGTACAAAGATTTTTCCATGGAAAAAACCACTCAAAAGTCATTTTTGAAGGCCAACGCTCCCCTACCCACTGTTAGGGAGTACCAACACTCCCTACCTTTCTTTGGGGAATAATTCTAGCAATATGTGCACCCTTTTGGGGGAGTGCTGGGATTTTTTAACACTTGTTACACTTCTTTGGGGGAGAATTTCAACACTCCATGTCCCATTTTGAGGGAGCGTTGGGCTATTTGAGTGAATCTTTGACTGTTGACGAAAATCAGGGAAAAATCCACCTCATCTATGGAGTTGGTTGGATTCAAATCAGAGGTCAAGGCTAGATCTTAGGGAGGATCCACAACTGATGGATAAATATCACCAACCTATCCCAATAATCTCTAAGGTGGTTGGGCCTCTCCAAGCTTATATAAGGAAGCCTTTTCATGGTGAAAAGAAGATGGCAGTTTAGAGGCATCAAACTTATGAGCTCATAAGGGAGAATTATCAGTGAAGGCATATTCATTTTGATGGTGGATTATTTGAGCAAGGGGATGGACAAGAAGAGGTGGAAGAGGTTGTTGCAACTTCATCAAAGGTATGTAAATATTGCTATCTAGTTCTCATTAATACATGTGCTTGGCCTATTTCTTTCAAGGTTGTGTATGTTTAGATGAACTTATCTTTGATAGATAGATCTAGTTTTGTATTAACCATGGTAGAATAGGAAGTTGTTTTGTTTTTGTTGTTATTGGATTGCAAGACTTGTTTAAGAGCTTGGGGATCAAGGCTCAACTTGGACTGCGCAAGGAAAAACATCGACAAAAAGGTACATTCTTCTTCCTTTTCTCTATTTGGTTGACTTAGCTAGGTTTAAAAGGATATTAGTGACCAAAGTTAGCACCTTTCTGTCTTCATCTTAGAGATTTAGGGTTCAAGAGGAAATCCACTTGTCCACAGGGGGGTTTTCCTATAACACATGTACAGTCAGCTTCCACGTGGCACGATATGAACTATACAATCATCATTTGTTTTGTTTGTTTGGAAAAATGAATAGATCACCATATCAAGAGAATATGACCTCTGCTTGAGCCTCTTCAAGTTGCATTGGGTTTGTATCAATGAGGTCTATGCACACATTCGTTTTGAATCCATTATGAAATTTTTTATTTTTAGGCCTTTCTGAGCCCCATCAAGCTCCTCGATCAAAATATGGATCAGACATACAGGATATTATAAAACATTTATCAAGGGGTATGTGCAGATCACTACGCCAATGGAGAAAATACTTAAGAAGGATACTAAATTCCATTGGAATGAGAGTTGTCGGTAAGGATTGGACACCCTGAAGGAGAAGATGGTCACAACACCCATCTTAGTCTTTCCATATTGGGAGAAGACATTCCATGTGCATGTAGATGCATTAGCCATAGCCCTGGGAGCTATTCTGGCGCAACCAGGAGTAGGGGATTTGGATTACCCCATAGAGTTTGCAAGCAAAAAACTGTCAGACTCCGAGAAGAACCATAACACTACAAAGCGAGAAGGTCTGGCAATGGTTTATGCACTTCAAAATTTTAGGAATTACCTACTTTGAAAACATTTTAATATGTTCACATATCATTCAACCCTTAAGTACCTAGTCAACAAGGTAGTGTTGGGGGGGAGATTCTGTCAATGGTTACTCCTTTTTCAAGAATTTGACTTTGAATTCATATTGAAACCAAGGAAGTTGAACGTGGGACCTGATCACTTATCAAGGGTCATCAATGGCGAGGAGCCTACAAACTTAGAGGATACCTTCCTTGACGCACAGTTATTTTCAGTTAAGATCGCAGATTATTATTTTACTGACATTATTGAGTATTTAAGCATAGGGACTGCGCCACAAGAAATTAACACCGTGCAGAGGACATTATGCAGGAAAATCTATCACGCATAAGGTATCGCATGCAGGAATATGGTGGCCGACCATTCACAGAGAATCAAAAGAGTACTGCCAGAAATGTGATGTATGTCAGAGGGTCAGTAAACCGAATAGAAGGGACGATATGCCCCTACGACCATAGGTAACTTTGAAGGTATTTGACAAATAGGAAATATATTTTGTGGGACCAACTAACCCACCAGCCAAAATGACAAGAGAAAGGTACATTATCAAAACAACAAAATACCTAACAATATGGGCGGAAGCAACCCCAGTCAAATATTGCAGCACAGAGACAACAACACACTTTCTGTTCGAGCAAGTGATCACTATATTTGGTTGCCAAAGGATTTTGATGAGTGACCAAGGCACTCACTTCATTAAAAACATTATTAAGGCTATGACTGAGGAATTTCAAGTCCATCATCAAAAGATTACACCATATCATCCACAAGCAAATGGAATAGTAGAAGCCTTTAACAAGATTCTCTAAAATGCATTAACGAAGATCTGTAATGTCAATAGGGATGATTGGGACCTAAATATACCAACATTATTGTGGGCATACATGATCACATGTAAGAACTTGACAGGACAAACACCATTCAGATTGGTATATGGACAAGAAGCAGTGGTGCCACTAGAATTTTTGGTACCCAATCTGCGTGTAGCAGTGATTACGAACATGACAGAATGAGGCACAATATAGGATAGGCTGAATCAACTCATGATCATGGAGGAAGATAGAATCCTAGCGGGGTTCCATCATGAGGTTCAGAAATCAAGGGACAAATATTGGCATGACAAACATATCAAGAGGAAAACTTTCAAGGAAGGAGACTTAGTGTTGATGTATGACAGTAAATCCCTTCAACACCCAGGAAAGTTCATAATACATTGGATGGGACCATATGAGGTCAAGACTATCACATGAGGAGGAGATGTAGAACTGAAGTATTTGAATTGGACAGAATTGAAGGGCATGATCAATGGGAGTCGACTGAATCTAAACAAGAACACTCGACCACCAACAACTTGACAGTTACCACGCAAAAAAAAAACTACGCGGAAATCCACGTGCGTAGGAGAGAAAATCAATGCGACAAAAAAAAAGAGCCCGTGTGCATAAGTCATTGAGTTAGCGCAACAAAATAATAATTATACGCCAGAAGCAAAGGGTATAGAAGCCAAGGAATCCACGTGCCTAAAAATCCTAATGCACCGGAAAATGGACCAACGGTTGGACAATGTGACAATTCAAAAAATGGAGGTTGCAGAAATTAGGTGCCAACTTGCCACAACAATCAAAACTGCAACAACCCGTACACAAAAGTAAAGACCGTAGTGTGACGAAAAGGGAAAATTTTTGAAAACAAGATGCAAAGGACATCAATTAACACGTACAAGGGTACCACGTGCACATAACAACCACCAATACACTCAATGAGAGAAGTGAGCATGGAAGAAATAGATGCAGAGACCCAAGAAATCCCTGAGGTGGAAGAAACAAGTGTAGGGAGACATGAAATTCCCGAGGAGGAAGAAGAAGGGAAAAGAACCTAGGATATTCATGAGGCCAGAGAAATAGGGACAACCACTGCAGGGGATACCTAGAGGCCCACTAGTCCCTAGCCATCAGCTACCCAGGAGAAGTGGTCAGGGGAGCACACTAGTGGTGGCCAAAAGAAGGAAAAGGCACACAAGACAGAGCCATATCTCACTAACCCCGGATGATGTGGAGTTAGTGGTGACAAAAGTTGAGGAGAGACTAGCTGAAGTATGGGAGAATGTGGAGAAGCAATTGTCGATCAAGTGCAAGAGGTGAAAACTACGCTGGAGTAGTTAAGGATCGAGGAAGCACAAATACCAAAAGAAACACCCACACAGGCTAAGGAAACAGTGCTAGTGCCTGAGACAGTGCATTTTGTAGAACAGTCGAGCACCAATTTCATCATCACGCTGGAGATGATGTTCATTGATGAAGAAAAAACACATAAACCCCTTAAAGACGTCAAGACGTTGGATGTGGCAATGGACAAGATTCCAATAAAAGCATTGTACAAACTTAAGGTGAGCTCCGCATATGAGATTTTGTCCAGAGAAAGAGAGAACACCACAAACCTACAGGTAGCCCAGACCGAGAATATATTGATGAATCAATCCCTTAGCCTTGAAGCACAACAAAAAGAGTGAGCACAACAAAACATGGAGGATATGGAGCATCAAATCCACATGTTGTTTCAATAAATTCCTGAAAGCACAAGCGAGGAGGCAGGGTCGTCAGAAGAGAAGTTGCGCAGGATAGAGCAGACTATCCAAGAATACAAGGATAAGATCAAAGATCTAGAGGAGTGTGTCACACCCACTACTCCTCCAGAAGTCAGACCACAATGAGAACATGAGGCAACGACAACTGCGGAGGTCATCAGCCAAAGAATACTAACAGTCATTGAGTTGTTAGTGTTATTGGACTAATTGGTAGGTACAGACACTAACAGATCTCCCTAGATCCACCTGGATCTAGAACAAAACAGGATAGGACATGACTCTTTCCCTAAGTTATGACCATTGAATTAGCTAGTAAGGAGGAACAAGTGACATACCTTTGTATCACTTCCTTAAGTCTCTGTTGCCCCTGCTTCGCTCTGGTGCTCTTGTGAGGTCAAGAACAAGACAACACAAACCAACCAAAGTGAATATAACAAAATGTATTCAATCGTTAACTTATGCATATGATCAAGGAATTACATAATAAAGTAAGAATGACTTTATAGGAAAAGGTCATGCCACTGTATCATATTAATTGAAAATAGAAGATACAACCTGATCGCCTTGATGTTGCAATCTTCCTTTCGGTGAATCTTTGTTCCAACACACACACTTTTTCTGTACTTGCATGAAGAAGATCCAATTCCTCTTGATAGGCCTACTAGAGTCTCCAAACTTTTGTTCAAGTAGGGTTCTTCACACAATTCCTTCACCAATTCTTCAATTAATCTTGCTTAACCTTTTCCATGAGAATCCTTTCAATATATAGGAGAGGGTGAGATGGTTACATGGATGAGAATGATCCCACCAAATAAGAGAATCTAGTAAAATGACAACCATATGAATGCCAACTCATTTTCTAGAAGATTCCCTTCTAGAACCCTCGAGACTTCTTCTCTTTTCCAAGCTTAAAAACAAGTTTGCACCCTGTGTATAGAGAAACCTACGAGAAGTTCACACCCTAGATGAAGGTGGCCTGCGAGAATGGGTCATTCTCGCACCCTTGGCCATATGCAGCCTGCGAACTCACTTTGAAAATATGTTTTCTGGAAGGAGATAAATGCCACTTTTCTCAGGAGAAAGTTCTTGTTGGGAACCTGAGTACACCATTGTTAATACATCACCAAGATGACCAAAATCATGTGTAACAATTAGTGTAGAGAGAGCATCTCTGGACTCACCTCCTAGAGGATGGGAGCCTCCATGAACTGCAAGATAAGGAAACCAACATCCACGCAACAATGATGGAGGTGAATCAATGATAAAAAACAATGTCACTACTAGAGAAGATCAAAACAACCACCAAGATGAAGGCCCTGCAGTTGGAAGAGAAAGCGCTGCAAGCACAAAAGGCAACAAGAAAGGCATTGTTGGAGCCCCTGCAAGAAAAGGCGGAGAAACTAGTCATGGAGAGTGACGAAACTAAGAATAACATTGAGTAGATCAGATCCAAAGGAGGATAAATACTACAGTCTCCTATCACAGAGCAGGTGGTCATCGCTATGACCGAAAAGAGCAGTCAGGCTCACCAACAGTTCTAGAGTATGACATAAATGTAAGATGCATTGCAGTGGGCAGTATCTGAAGCAGGAAACAAGTAGTGACAGTGGAATAAGTCGAGCAATGACTCAAGAAGAGTCACTATGTCAGTGTTGGGGAAAATTCACAATGTGGAGGAAAGAAAGTTGGCATAAAATCATGCGAGGCCTACATGCAAGAAGAAGGGAAAGAAAGACAACTAGCAGGAAAAGAAGTGGACAAAAATGCGCATGTAGAGGAGAAAAACATGCAAGGCCAACATGCAAGAAGACCTAACTAGGTTAGGGTTTTGGTAAGAGAATGTAAGGGCTGATGAGCCAAGAATATATATAAATAGACACCTAGGAGGTCTAGGGGGGTGTCGGTTGTTGTTTTGTTATGTGTTACTGGCATGATATAGAGAAACAGGTCGGTAACATGACTGTAATATGATACCTTTTTGTAAGTTGTTGAGTTGTAGGAGAGAAAAGTGGCTAGACCTTGAGGGTTAGATCACAGGCTAAGGAGCCTGGTGCAATCTATTCAGCCTTGTAAAGGTCGAGGGGTATGTTTGATGAATGTATGAACAAAGTTGTAGTGCATGCGGTGCCTTATGAAATAGAACCATAATAAAAGAGCAATAGAGCCAGATCTTTGTGGACGTAGACCGGGGGGGGGTGAACCACGATAAAACTTGTGTTATGTGATTGAATGTTTTCCTCTCTTTTACTGTATAGGAGTAGATGTTAGAATGATATATGAATGAGCTAATGAATATGATTACATTACATGCATGATTGAGAATAACTGTATATTTCCTTAATATTTAGATAATATTCGTAGCATGCAAGTCACATATCCCCATTTAGTCCTGGACTGCAAGCACTTGAGTATTGTAGTCACCTATTAAGACTATCTTGGGTGATATTGCGCAGTTCACTCTATTTGTTGCGATGCCTTCTGGTTTACCAGGAGGGCCGATAGTTTTAGAGGCTTTGTTGGATCCCTAGTAGACCTGAACCTGGTCAATCATGTTAAATTTATAACTCAGAGATAAGCAACCAACACCTGTCTTACTATAAAATGTGTGCCTAAGACTCATATGACCTCCAAATTGAGTGGTTCAAATTCTGGATATTGTATTTTATCATTTTACATCTATTCATACTTTATTTGTGAAATTTGAAACCTAAAACCCTCTAGTGTGCATAAAGGCTAAAAGCTACCTTGTAAATGCAAAAAAATGCATAAAAATGCATGAAAACAAGGCATGATGAAATATGTACGCCCTAGGAATAAAAATCCATTTATGGTGTTGGTAATTTAGAAGTTGTGCATTACAGGACCACATATTTGTTGGAAACCCTAAAGAATGTATACTAGGGTGATTTATGCCTTGAATTTAGTAAAGGGTTGAAATATACATGAATATTTGGCAATTGTACACACACACTAACTAAATTGAAAAAATGAGTACTAACTACTTGTGTCCATGATCTCGATGAGGTAGGAACTTCTACAAGAACATCACACATAGGCTAGTTGTTAGTTGCATTTCCATTGTGAAGAGATGCATAAACCATTAGATATTAAAAGGTTATATGACTAAATAATAATTAAATAAATAAACAAACATATTAGCATGTATGATACTCTAGAAAGAATAAAATGGAATACATGAATGCGAAAAATACTTTTTTTTTTCTTCTTCGTTTAAACTGTAATTTCTGCATTTGTGCAAAATGCATGCTTGAGTATTAACACACCTGCAATTTGAGTGATTCAATATTCTGAGGTTGTATTAGATAATTTTAGACCTGTCTACATATTTGTATTTTCATTTTCAAACATAAAAGTGGTTGCTATGTAAAAGAGGAAAATATACCATGTAAATTGAGACACCAAAACAATAGAAAGTGACCTAATGGAAATGCACACCTATGCTTCTATATAGATCCAAATTTAGTGATATAAGATTTGGGGTGAATTTAATAACATTCCAAATCTATATATTTCATATAGAGTGCATATTAAAAACACTAAGGACTTCTACCTTGAACGAATATTCAATACTTTTTGTAAAATGGAGGGTAAAATTGTCTTATTGTAAAATGCACACCTAAGACTCATATGACCTCCAAATTGAGTGGTTAAAATTGTGGAGTTTGTATTTTACCATTTTAAGTCTTTTCATACTTTAGCTGTGCATTTTGAAACCTAAAACCCTCTAGTGTGTATAAAGGATAAAATCTACCTTGTAAATGCAAAAAAAATGCATGAAAATAGGGCATGATGAAAAATGCATGCCCTAGGAAGAAAAATCCATGTATGATGTTGGTAATTTAAAATTTACATGTTACGTGAATGTGGATTTTTTGTAAACCCTAAATACTATATACTAGGGTGATTTGTGTCTAGAATTTAGTAAAGGGTTGAAATATACATGAATCTTTGGCAATTGTGCACACACACTAACTAAAGTAGAAAAATGAGTACTAACTAACCGTGTCCATGAGATCAATGAGGAAAGATCTTGTACAACCAAATCACACATAATCTAGTTGTTAGTTTCATTTCCTTTTTGAAGACCTGCATAAATGATCAGAGAATAAAATGTTATATGACTGAATAATAATTAATTAAATAAACATACATATCAACATGTACAAGACTCTAGAAAGACTAAATTGGAATACTTGAATGAGCTTCTCTTGGTTTCAAGAATAATTTATTCTCTATTGAACATGGAAAATTACATGAAGGTGGAATCTCATTTGACCCCTCTTTGCATCACTCTCAATTCCCCATACCCAATCTATCTACTGGGAAATAATTGAAAGTGTCATAGTACGATTCATGCATAGAAAGTAGTGAAACAAAATTTAAAGGTAAATTAAAGAAAGAAAGTGTGTGTATATATGTGGTTTTGTACATACAAAACATATAACATCCATCCATAAGAATATAGAAACACATATTATATATGTGATAAACAACCCTTTTAAAAGATCACGCTTACCCCATATCGTTGTATATATTCCATAAAAAATGTGCATTTTTCTTTGTTCTCCTCCGTGGTTGAAGTTACGGTGTCACATTCCATCTTATACAATGTATCAACATCCATTTTCATTCATATTCCTAGAAACACCATTAATATGTGCATACTTTCTCTAAAGACATACCTCTGCTGAAAAAGCTCGTCTATACCATATTTTCATCAAAGAAAAAAATGTCATTCTTTATTCCATAAACATCATAATATGTCATTCTTTATGTCGTAAATTATTTTTATTCCATTATAATGATGAACCATGAATCCAAGAAGGATAAGTGATGATTAAATACCCAACAACTGATTATTTGTTTTTAAAACCAAGTCATTATATTCATTTTCCTTATAGAACATAGGATAGGCATGTATAGAACAAGGTATAGAACATAGTACATGCATGTATATAATAGAGTATATAACACAATGTATTTGGGAAAATTCCCTAATAAGGTATGAGCTTGGCTAGTTCCATTCATTTTTTCTTCAGGCCTTAACCATTTTTTGGAAGCTATATCAAGCTCTGTATATCTATCATATGATGGAATATTAGGAAATAAAGTTTACATTTTCCATAAAAATGAAAATCATCTATTAACTTGCATACAATAGTTTGAACTTTCAAAACACCATCCATATGTTGAAATTTAGTTATATCATCCCTTGATTTTATTATCATATCTTCATATTCTTCTTGCTGAACAAAATTTATATTTTTGTCCCAACATGAAGGTAGTGTCACTTCAACTAATTCATTGAATATTTTCATGAAGGTTTTAGTACTTCTCTAAATTGAACTACATTTATTTTGAGGATGCTAAACCAAATTCTTCTTTTTTAATATCTTTTGTAGCATCCATAATTAAATAAGTAATAACATTGATACCCAAATCCTTTAACTGATTCTAAGTATTAGAGTTAACATTTTTGGGAAGACATATCATTTTTGTAATAGACTCAACATTGATATAGAATATAATGGACCCATTTTTAGATACCACAACCCTTTTTTAAGAAAAATAGTTCTTTGCACACCAGGAGACAAACCCGAGAAGATAATATGTTTGAGGAATTATGAATTTACCCAAGTTCGACTCCCATATATGTAAATAATCATGCAAATCCCTAAATATATCACATGCTAACTTTCTTAACTCATAAGGATTAAACTGTGATAGAACCGTTTCAAAAATTTCACAATCATGGTCAATTAGGAATTTCTCATCTGAGGCTGATGGTTGACCAAACTAACTACCTTTCTCCATATATCCTTATTTTAAACAATAAGAACATATTTTAAATAAGGAAATGATATCACTACCTGAAATTATTTGTCGAAGGAGAATTTGATTACTTTTAGTGGAGTCTACTATACTCATAACATAGTGTACCTTGTGCATTTACCTTTAGGGTTTATTGTTTTAATTAAAAAAAACCTTTGAATTACACTGATGTGCCTCCTTTTTTATTTGGCTTACATCACTGTGCCAATTTTCATCCATTCATGCATTTTAGGGGTGAGATAAATTGGTTTGATAATACCACCCCCACATACTTAAATGAATAAGGATATGACATGCTATTAGTCGTTAATAAAATGATTTATAATTTAGGCCTCCGACCCCTTTTAATCCAACATTTACTTTCACTGGCCGAAATAAACTAAAGCCATCGATATTGGATCTATATTTTTGGTCTGATTGTTTTGGTTGGTTCTTTTTTGATGTACAAAAATATGGAAAAAAGATGCAGTATACAGGGTATCAAACCTAAAGTTAGGAGTGAATGATAGGGAAAAATTGAAGTGATTTGAACTCGAACAAAACCATTGTAAACCATTCATATAGAACAAAAAACTACAGTATCTACATTCTCTATCTACATAAAAAATGAGGCTACATACTAAAGACATTGTGGGTTTGATCCCTCCTTCGATGCACAAGGGGGGTGGATCTCTCCTTGTATGGGCCTGCTCCTCTGTGCACTCTCCTTACTGGAAGGTGGGGTCGATCCAATGAAAATGTCTATGGGTTTATCCTATGCACACTCTCTGTATTGGAAGATGGGGTAGATCAATGCAGTGGTCAACATGTTTGGAGTGGGTTTATTTGGTCAGGGGTTTGGTACCATAGTGTATTTTTTATCTTTGATTTTTATTTTATTTTATTTTGTTTATTATATATTTGTTTTATTATTTAATTGTTATTTGTTTGTAATATAATTTGTATTTAAATACTCCCCTAAGCCCTAAGCCCCCCTAAAATCATAGCCACTAAATCCCTTAATCCCTAAATCCCCTAACCCCTCAATCCCTAACTCCTAACCCCTAACCCTAAACCATGTCGACCAAAAAAACATTTGTTTGTTAAAAGTTATAATGGATGCCATATGAAACTTTCATATCAAAGATTCCATTTAGGGCATGGGTAGTGGTTTTGGAGCATGCACATGGTTCCTATGGTGAATGAGGGTGGAGGTTTATAAGGTTGCCAAGGTTATTGGGTGGAGGGTAAAAATATTGTGGTAGATTATCAATATGGACTGATAGTTAAAATCAATCAACACATGCTCAAAATGGGTTAGGAGGTTATAGGTTGGTGTGTTATGAGAGAAATCAAGTTCAATGAATTCTAACAAACTAATGATACATATAATAATATGGAGTAAAACTTAACAACAAACAATTAACCCATATAAGAAAATACTTTAAAGAGAATACATCATAGAAAATATATAATCACATACCCCGACCTACATTTCAACAATTCAATATCATTGATCTTCGTCTTCATCCAACTCCAAATCTATATCATCCAGTTTGAAATCAATGTTAAAAGGATTTGACATAAAAACATCATCATCAATGTCATTTTCGATAATTTCATCATTGATATGATCATCGAGAAAATTTCTATCTACTTCTATCTCAACTTCTTTGTCTTCTTCGTCTAACGTGTCTACTTGCTCCTCTGCATCATCTTCTTCTTTAATATCATCTTCTTCTGCTACATTATACCTTAAATTCCTTCCTCTTGGATCATATCTAACAACATATGACCATCCCAATTTACTTGGAATATATGAGTAAAAGACTTGCTCAGATTTGAATGGAAGAACATAAATCTCAGTGCCCAGCTCAAGTGTCATTGTATTAACCATGGTAAATCAATTATCATGCTCAATAACAGTTCTTTTAGGATCACATTCATTCATCTATAACATGTACCATTTGACCTTGAACATGACTATTTTAAAGGATTTAAAGCCACATTCAAGTGTATCATTCAAATACCCGTAGTATCTATTTTAAGATAGCTATGGATGTTTGCCACTTCTAGAGGAAGCATTAGTGACTTGAAATACTACAATCATTCCAAAATCAAAGGTTTTTTTCTTGTCAACCAACGTTTTGATGCAAAATTTACGGCCATTGCACCACATAGCCTTGTGGTGTTTCAACTGCATTATGTCCAACATGTAAAACATGTATTGTCAATTAATTAACTTATTTAGAATTAGTAAATATTTTAATAAATTAACATAACACATACATTAATATAATGGAAAATAAGAAAAAAAATGTGAGTGGATATAATTTCATGTTTATCATTTAAATCATATGCTAAATCAATTTCCCCCTATTTATGATTGGTATCTTGATTACGATGAGCCTCTTTAACTAATGCAGCAACCCCTTCTCATGATAAACTACCATAACATTGTATACATCATTCTATTCATACCTTCATCCAATAAATATTGTTTTCAATGTATAAATGTAGTGCATCGCACTC
>ML803120.1:318539-330307 GCA_009831015.1 Picea engelmannii
TTCAAGTACAAGATGATTCAAAATGAAAATGTCTCCTTGGTATATATAGGAGACTAGGAGGTATAATTAAAACTAATGGCCTAAATATGACATAAATAAAATAACATTACTAATATAATATGCCCCAATTAAGGGGTAATGAGACAATATTAGGGCTTAACAACATCCCAAATAAGAGGCACATTCATATTTGCTACTAATTTGGGAGGATACCAACTAATATACACAAAGGTTGATATACCATATATCCCTCCGCCATATAACCCTTAGGATGTGCTCTTTCTCTAAGAAAGGATTTTAATGATTTAAAATACCTCTCCACCATCCACGTTGACCTTGTGTGTATAGGTCCACACATTTCAATCTCGTCAAATTGGTGTATGCGGTAGTGTTCTTGTGCATTGAAAAATGTCGAAGGTAGGTTCTTTTTCATTTCACACATTAGGAAAGGAATTTCTCTCCTCCAATACTTTATATATTCTTTATGTAATTATTTAGATGAAAACCACCTACACATGATGCAATAAAATCATAGGTTTAAGTATATACATTGCAAGTAAAACACATGTGAACACGTTTTTCAATGAATAATTTTCATAGAAATCATTACTCTATTTTCCAAGATCATATATGACTTGTTTAATGTTGTTGCCAAAGTTTTCTGGAAGAGATAGAGGTAGAACTGATCCAGGTGGATATCGGTGGCCACCCACCTCTTCCAGCTAGCTCACATATAACTTTCATCTTGGTAGTTACATTTTTTTATCTTGGTAGTTTTTTTCTAGATTTTCAGGTCCTTAACTTCCGGGGCCATTTTGAGGCCCTAAACAACGTTTTTTGGTCCTGCCACAATAACACTATAGAAAAAGTTAGAGTGTGATGGTATAATATGTAGTTCTTGTATATAACTTTCCAACGAGATATCGTGCGCCTAAAACAAAGATTGTATCCAAAAGTTTCGACACCAAAAAGTTGATGTACCAACTTACCCCAACGGGCCCCACATGACTTTTGACACTTCATCTCCTAGGGTTAGTTTTTTGGATGTATAGGGATTTGGAATTCATGTTTGATGTAAAAAGGATTTTGGATCCTTATTATACTCATATTATTGCAAATGAGCATAGCCTTCACATCTCTTCTCAGAGATAAGTTGCCACCATTCTAGCAAGCTTGTTTCAATCTGCATTTTTATAGTTTCAACATATTTCTCATTTAATAGAAGTCAAGTTTTATTGTATCTCTATTATTATGCATTGTATCTCTATGTTAATATTATATATCTATGTTTTCATTTCATTATGCTCATAAATCCATATCAAGAACATAATGTAAAAAAAACTAAACAAAAAATTACCACAAAGATGTATGCTGATATATGAATATAGAAAAATAATTACCTTGATGACGGCACGCTAGTAATGATTTTTTACCCCACCAAATTCACCTTTCTTCATTAAGTTATTATTTATGTTTGAAGCAAATCCAATGGGAAATTTAATTTTCCTGGTGACCTCTTTTACAACATACTTTATTGATATGTAAATAACCATGGAAGACTATCTCGTGTCCATCGTCACTATTTGAATTAATCACAATTTTCATGGTAAGATTGGCTTCCTGAATGTCACTACAATTTTGCCAATTTTTTCTTTGTCACTCCTTCCCTCTAAGATTCTCCATAATTTTTTTGTTACATTCTTCCCGATATGCATTGTATCAAACAAATGATCTATTTTTAGGTGCTCATAGTAGGGAAACCTTCTAAACTATATAGGGTATGTTTTCATTCATTGTGGAAGCCCATTAATTCCTTGACGAAATTTATGAAAAATAAATGAGATTACAACAACAATTGTTAGATACAATAAATAGAGTTCAATACCAATTAAAATTTTAAAACATTAATATATATGATACATAGACTAATTTCTTATGTTGATGGTTTCTATTATATTCCAACTTCCATAGGTGAGGTGTCATTCTGCATGATTTTATTTGAGTTCTTCTTTCAAATTGAAAATATTTTTTTTTGTAGTTCGATACCTATGGTTCTTAGGGAGGAAGTTCCTATACTCATCAAACACATTTCCTAAAATTCTTGAACGATGATATTTCATCCTAGGACCACATACTGGACATGCAAATTTACCTTTTGTTTGAAGGCCTATAACATATGGATTAATGTGAATATCAATTATATACCAATGAATTTTTAAAAAACATGCATGATATTTTAAAAACATTGTATACTATTAAAGTGCAATAGTACATTACATACCACAAAAATGTATTAGCCTTGACGCATCTTGAATTGTCCTTGTAAGTATTCCATGGAATTTAAATTTATTTTTCCCTATTGGTCTAGAGATGTCATACATAGTGATGCTAGACCATAACTTTAGTATCTTGTTGATAAGAGACTCAATATATACATTCATATATTTAACTTGGTACTCACCTAATTGATTGAAAATAGACATCATTCTACTTTGTTTATATGTATATATAATAAATTATGCAACGAACAAGAAAAATGAAATGTTACATTCAATACATTATCATAAACAAATACCTAGAACAATCATTGCCAACATTTTGTGCTCCCTCTTTATTGATATCAAAGGAGGAATATTATTGTTTATAAAAAAAACAGGCCACACTCAGTAAATATACCTGATCTCTCCAAATGGATTGACACCATCAAATACAAATGAAAGCCTAATACTATGAGGTTATTCTTTAAAAATTGCCCATATTTCTTAGATGTTCCTAAATGATGAACCATCTATAGGCATATGAAGAACACCATCATCACTTCTATTATGTGCATGGTAATCCACAAATTTTGCTATACTTTAGCACCTGAATAGTCATTATAAACGTGGAATTATGGGAATATGAAAAAGAACCTCGTGAGGCATGTGTTGTGTTACTTTATTGGTTCGATGTCTACTTATTTGACATCGTGAAATTTCGTTTTCGATGAATATTTTCCATAATATATAATATTATCATTAGTACATGCTTCAATAGCTTGGTACTCCATTCCAATATCTTTCATAATGGAAGATAATTCTTGCTATGTGCGAGGTAAAGTATTTGATGATGGTAGGAGAAATTCACCTAACAATCTACAATGCAAAATATAACTACTTAATGTAAATAATATTGAGATTAAATATTGCATCATTAATTTATGAATTAATTAATAACACTAAGAATAGAAAAACAAAACAAAACTAGACCTTTTATGTATATGTGACAAATTATATTACATACCTTAGGATGAGTGTGAGACAAGTGTTTGAAAAACCATTCAATATCTTCAAGTTCACCAACAACAATATAGCAGAGAGAAGATTTGTCCTCAATCCTTTGTAAAGGGGTTGTTGTGACTTCACAATCTAAGGAATATCATAAATATCATCAAAATTGTCATCCATTGGAGAAAATGTGTCATGGATCGATCTATTTATGCTTCCATTCTCAACTATACTATTATCAATGTCATATTAATCCATATGACTAACTTGATCTCCAATATTTTCTCCATCTTCCTCAGTCTATACAATAAGATTTCTACTACTACTTTGCACATTCCCAAGATCACACTTAGGATGCCCTTTCTTTATAGTTACAATAAATCAAATGATATTAATGTATGTAATGAATATTGAAAGGATAGAAAGTTCTATGAATACAATCAATACAACAACATATAATAACTATTAACTTACCAAGGGACCATATTCATACCCCCCTTTTACTTGTCCAAACTGTTTATAATGAATTTTAGCTGTTATTATTATAATTCTTTTTCTATTGAAGCCTGTGCATTGATTACAAGGGAAATAACATTTTTTATCACCATTTTCTTCCAATGTCACAAATAACCTTTGAAGTGTCATATCATTTTCCTCCAGCGTAATGTTATATGGCATTTTAATTAACTATTACAAAAAAATCCAATGAATCAATATAAGGATATATTCTACCAATTTCACACATGTGAATGTATTTCTATAGGCCAAAAACATAATACACATAATAAAGAGGAAGAGGAGTTATGACCCCATGTGAGAAGAATCAAAGGAAATGGAAACAATTTTATGGTTTCCATTTCGTCAAACAATTGGGGAACATCCTTCTAAGATTTGTAAACATTTTTTTTAAATGGTTGGCATGCATCCTCCAACCTTTCACACTGGGTCAAAATCCAATATTGTTGAAATTGGGGAAATGGAAAAACGTTGAGATATCACCCTAGTATACATTATTTAGGGTTTACAACATATCCACAATCCTGTAACTTGTAACATGTAAATTACCAATAAAATTCATGGATTTTTCTTGAAAGGGTGTGCATTTTTCATCATGCCCTGCTTTCATGCTTTGTTATGCATTTTTTCATTTAAGCATTTTTTTGCATTTACTAGGAATGTTTTATCCTCTATGCACATAAGAGGGTTTTTGGTTTGAAAATGAAAAAATAAATGTATTAGATGTTGTAAATGATAAAATACAAAATCCACAATTTGAATCACTCAATTTGGAGGTCAAATGAGTCATGGGAATGCATTTTACAGAAAGACAATTTTACCCTCCATTTTATAAAAAGTCTTCAATCTTGGTTTAAGGAAGAAGTCCTATTTCATTTGAAACTACACTTAGGGTGATATAGATAGATTTATAATGTTATTATATTCACCCCAAATCTCTTATAACTAAATTTGGAGCTATATAGAAGCATGGATATGAAATGGACGCCCAATGGTGAAATTGGTATGATAATATCAGGGATGTATAGGCTTATGAAACATCCACTCCTTTAGATAAATTATGCACACCCCATGGTGAAAAAATACATGCCCTAAAAATGAAAAATGCATGAAATCAAGGCAAATGACAAATGCACACCCTAGGAATAAAAATGCATGCCTTGTGTTGGTAATTGTATGTTGAGCTTATGAAATTACATGAAAACAAGGTATTGAGGAAAATGCATGCCCTGTAAGGGAAAAATACACATCTCAAGTTGAAACTTGTCTTGTTGAAATCCACACCATATTAATTTACTTTTCTAAACAAAATTTATTTATAGAAAAATATACCAATATAACCTTGAATCATTTAAAAAAAGTCGATTTCCTGCCAAGGTTTTCCTCAGCATGAGCGTGCATTCCACGACTTCCATTCCTTAGCGTCCATTCCTTTTATCATGGATTCCTAAAAAACCCATTTCAACTATGAACCCATAAAACCATGGCCACAATTGAAATAGGGGCATACTCTACCACGAGCGTAACAGTTGAAGCAAGTGGTTCCCAGGATGAAAATTTCACTTATATCAACAAATTATAGGAGTGTGTTGATTCATGGAGAGACACAATGAATTGTTTAACATGTATGATAATATCCTAAGAATAGAATATGTTTTTGAATTTATGTTTGGACCCTTCCATTTATAAAATGATGAGATAGATATTCCCATAGCTAATTATGATGAAATAACTATGGAACTAAAACTATTTGGCCAGAGCATTTACCTAGACGTTGATTTTCTTGCAACATAAACATAAATTGCACATAGAGGGGGAGAAACATTTAACTCCAAAAAGAACCCCAAGTTAGAAAATATTGAGATGGCCAATAAAATATGTGGGAAAAAGGTCTATGTTCCCAGGAACAGTTTAAGAATGCTAGATGTTCCCCAAGAAGTATATAAGTCTTTGATTCAAATTGTCCTTAGGAAAATTATGAATCATCAAAGGATTGATATTTCCGATGACTGCATGAGGATACTCATTTATTGGGTTGAATAAAGGGCCATAGATATCCCTCATCTATTGGATAGAAAATTGAATTCTTCCCCTGATGAAAGTAAAAAAAAAAAAAGATCAAGTTCAGTTTCCCAGACACACTGCATGAAATTATTGATTTATATCGACTCAGTGACCAAACAAGCCCTATTAAAACCTACATTAGGAGATAAAAAAAAAAAAAACCCATTGAGGAAGTACCTGAATAGAGTGAATTTGATGGTGTGAAAATCAGTTCTGATGCAGTTTCGAAAGATGAAGTTAATGTTTTCAGAACTTTAAGAGACCTACATGAATTTATGAATGAATATTAGGAGTAGGGAGGTATGGACCATTATATGGAAATAGGAAATGATGATATTTGCATTACTTTAGGAACTATAATTTGTATAATTCCTCCTAAAATGGAATTACTTGAGTATAATGTCCCTGTTATGGGTGTTGATTCTACCTCTCCAAGTTCAAATATGAATATTCCAACATAAATTTTTATAACAAATTCGTTTTCTAGGCATTTGATAGAATGATGCATTACATACTTGTTGCAATGGAGGATTATTCCTTTATATACAACTATAAGGAAAAGTGAAAACTAAAGCACAAGTATAATATTAAATTCTTGAAGAACATTGCAAATTTTCAAACAACAATTGTGAAGCAAATGTAAGAATCAAGAAAAACAATACAACGAAAAGATTGTGTTATTGCTGGATTATGAAGTGAGGTATCCAAAATTACAGAGGAATGCAAGAGGGAGATTGTTAATGGTAGGGAAATGTTTGAAATTTCATTGGATACATATGCAAGAACTATTTTAATTCTTCAAGAAGAATTGAAAAGAAGAACATCAATTTTGAGTATACCTCCATTGCAAACTGCAACTAATCTGGAGGTGGATGAATTAAAAAATAGTTTGAAGGAGAAAGAGGAACTTATTATGATTTTTAAGACTGAATTTGAAAAAAATTGATAGAGCTACATGAGAAGCATAATTCAGAGATTGAAGAATATAAGAACATAGTGACCAGTTTGAAGAAAGAAAATAGTAACCAGGGTAATAAGTTGAATTAGAGAAATATTACAGTTCTCAGTGGAAATGGGAATATTAGATAACTTTAAAAGGAAATAAAAATTCTTATTAAAGAATGTGGAAACAATAAGGATAAAGGTAAAAAACATGGTATGGTTAAGGGAAAAGGTAAAACAACTAGCAATGCAACAAAAGAAAAGATTACAAAACTTGAAAAGGAAATAGAAAGTTAGAGTAAAAAAGTGGAAAAGATCAAGATAAAGATAAAATTTAGGGTATGGGTAATGGTAAAGATACAAGTCAAGGAATTCCAACAAAACAAATTCCTTCAAATGACTTGGAAAATTGGAGATAAATAAAAGAGAATATGTCTCAGGAAGTTGTCACATTAAGTAGTGTTCTGGCTGATCTCTATGCCCCATCACCAATGGTGGAATCATTGAAGATGACAATAGATGAGAGCAATGAAAAGATTAAAGAGCTCAATAATAAACTCCTACTTAATCGAAAGGAACAATATTTGGGATGTGATGCGGAGATACAAAAGTTAAAATCCCAAATTGTTGATTTGCAATAGAAATTATAGAGTACAATAATAATTGAGGCAGTGCCATTTTTTTCTGCTACATCGGAGAAACAATATTTGAGGGAACAATATCTTGATAATTAAGTACAAAAACTTAAGATTCAATTGGCTGACATTTGATCCCAACTGAAAACAAAAAGGAATAAATTGAAAAGAATGAAAAGACCAATGACAAGAAGTAGGGCATGCATTTCCCTAATAGGGTATGCATTTTCCTCAACACCCCCTTTTCATGAAATTTCATAAGGAAAGTGTGCATAATGTGCATAATTCATCTGACGGTATGAATTTTACCTAACATTATGCTTTCAAGAAGTTATCAAGAAAATACTAACACAAGGCTTGAATTTTTCACTCAAGGGCATGTATTTTACAACATGCACCATTTTCAAGCAGAAAACACATAATTTCCATTTTTTAGCATGCATTTTATTCTTAAGGAATGCAGATATCATATTAAGAAATGAATTAATCATTGTACTATATATACATCTTCGCATCATACAAAATTCACCACTGTATCTTTTCTACAAATTTTGTATCATCCTATGGCTTGTAATATTTCATATAATATTGAGCTATTCATTCTATACTTCATCAAATGGTCATGAATCATTGTGCATAGAAATTGTCCTTTTTGCAATGTAAATGCACTCCTAATTGTACAAACATTTTAAAACTATTGTAATAATCAAGTTACAACTTAAAAAATAAATTATGGAGGCTTATCCAACTTTGGGTGTGCACCTTCCTATAGCCAACTTTAATAAAATCACCCTTTGATTTTACAAGGAAATTGTTAGCTTTTATGCACATCCGATAGGTGTTTGTATGAACCTTCCACTATAAGGATATATGTAGGTGTATAATGACAAATTAAAACTTATTCTAGTTGAACCACTAAATTTGGGTTAACATTGAGACTAGGGAATGCTTTTTACACTAATGTTGTTTTGACTTTAGATTTACATGTAATCCCAAATCTAGGTGCATGAAACAAACCTATAATGTTCTTAAATTTCACTTTAGATGACACGTGTAAATTATCCATATATATAAATCCATATTAAAACTTATAAAACAATTTATGGAGCTACAAATAATCTTGGGCGTGCATTTTAATTTGGCCACCTGGTATAGTTGCGACCTTCCAAATTACAAGGAAAACTTTGCTTCTTCTGCACAACAACCATTTTTAAACTTGCAATTGCAAACTTAACAATATGACTAGGTATAATATGATAAACCACAACCTCTAAAACTTTCACAAATCAAATCTAAGGTATAATAAAACCTTCGCTTACATTTTACAAACATGTTGGGCATTTCTAGGGTTTTACTAGGCATCTCTTTCCTATTATTGCACAACAGATTCTTTTATGACTAAAAATGAAAAAATAAATATACAGTCTTATGTAAAATGACTTAAAATATCATTTGCAATTTGAACCACTCAATTTGAATGAGTTTTGAGACCTGTACATGAATGTTAGTGTATCATTGCATGGAATTTGCACCAAGGAAAGATTAACACTAACACAAAGTTTTCCCTCTTTGTCCTAGAAGACAATTTTTGGTATTTTTGTAGGGAAAAGGGTTTTAAGTTTTAAATTGCACAAAGAAAGGTATAGAAAGATGTACTACTTTTCTACAACCATGTAACTTATCATATTTCCTGTAATATTGACCTATTTATTCTATTGCATATATTATAGTTAAGATTTATTCCATTTTGTTTGTATAATTGGTTGGTTAGAATACATCGACTTTAATTTATCTCATAACCCACCATCCTCTAATTCATCAAAAGTTTATGAATCTTTGTGAATAGAAATCATCCTTATTGGATTGCAAATGTACTCCTAATTGTAAAAACATGTTAAAAATATTTTATTAATCAATTTACAACTTAAATATTAAATTATAGAGGATTATCCAACTTTGGGCATGCACTTTCCTATAGCCAACTTTAACAAATTCGCCCTTCGGTTTTATAGGGGAATTTTTAGCTGTTATGCAAGTCAAGTAGTTTTTTTGTCTGGAACTTCCAATATAAGGTTTTCAAGGTGTAAAATCACAAATTACAACTTTTTCAAGTTGAACCACTCAATTTGGGTCAAAATTGAGACTAGGGCATGCATTTTACTCTAAGGCAGTTTTGACTTGAGATTTACATGAATTCCCAAATCTAGGTGCCTGAAATCAACCTTTGTTGTTCTAAATATTTTCTTTAGATGGCCTAAGTAAATATAAAATATAGATGTATCCATAGTACAAATTATAAATGATTTTAGTTGGTATAGGGAAGCTTGGGCGTGCATTTTATTTTGGTCACCTGGTACAATTTTGACCTTCCAATTTACAAGGTAAACTTTTCCTAACCATTTTTAAAATTGCAATTGCAAAATTAACAACATTATTATGTATAATATGATAATTCACACCCCCCAAAACTTGCACAACTTAAATATATAGTATAATATAACCTTGACTTACTTTTTAAAAAGACGTTGTGCATTTCTAGGGTTTTACTAGGCATCTATTGCCTATTTTGGCACAATAGAGTCTTTTATGACTGCAAACAAAAAAAAAGTATATAGTCTTATGTAAAATGAGTTAGAAACTCGTTTACAATTTGAACCACTCAAATTGAATGAGTTTTCATACCTAAGGGTGCATTTTAGTGTATCCTATCATGTAATTTGCACAAGGCAAAATTTCCCCTCTTTGTCCTACAAAATAAATTTTGGTATTTTCCACAAAAAGGGGTTTTAAGTTTCCAATTGTGAAAACAAAGGTATATACATATGTACAAATTTTATAATGATACCCACATACCTTCCTCTAGAATCAATGAATTTAAACTTCCAACCCCCAAGCAATCTTCTTAGATACCTAACTATTTTATCCCCATTTGACATTGTGTCTTATAGGAGGATAATGATAGGTTTATTCACATCAATAACCCTTTTCAATGCTCATTGTTTGAAGGGAATTATTGATCCCTGAGAATTAAAGGCTATATAGATCCTAAGGAACGATTAATAGGGCATTGTCCACTCTAATAAACCCTTCCATTGTCAACTATTTACCAAACATAACCTCTTTTATAGATCTATTTTTGAGTGAAATAAATGGACTTATTGCCTCTTCTTCATGCCCTAGTTCCCCTTTCATAGTTTAGAACTAACCCCCCTTCAATTTCCCCCTCTTATCCATACCTTTCGATTTTCCTATAGGTAGATTCATAAATTATTATAAAGATGCATTAAAGATATATTAAAGATTGTAGAAAAAGACTAAAGATCACAAAAAACATCAAATACAAGAAAAGTATGAGTCAAAATAGTATTTATCTTCCATAAAATCATCATAATAGTAGGATATTTACATGATATACATCACAGTTATAGTCTCTCTTACAAAACTGGTTGGAAAAGTGAAATATAGATCCCACACCTTTCTTCTCTCTAAATATTCCTCCTACTATCTATGATTTGACAAGCCTCTCCTTTCCTATCACTCTACTTACAACCTTTATATCACCGAATTTCGACAAAAAATGCCAAAATGTAAAACATTTTGAAAATTCCTATATATTTATATGATCTCTATGGGGAAATCCTTGATCCATACAACGGTTACATATTTTGATCATAATTAGTTTACATGTCTTTACAGGTCCTTGAGTGAGTTGTTATAGCTCATGGTTTGAGAAGCATGCCTCTGCGATCTGTTTTTGATGATGGGGTAGCACATGGACCTTGTAGTAACCATTGAATAGGTGTTGGAATATTGATGATGATTAGACTCCATTGAAAATACAATGAATGTCAAGGCACCAAGAAAAACAAATAACAAAATTTTGGTAATTACTTAGTAATATCCGATGGTATGGTTGATTCTATCCATACCATTCAAACTCCCCATCGGACCTTAACACCATATGTAGTAGTGTTAGGTTGAATGGGAAGAGAGATATGAAATTGGTATTGTTGTGCATTTGATAAAATGTGAGAGTGGATTTATAACTGGTTTGGGAAATCGAGAGTCATCCTAGGACCCGTCCTTGTGGATTTATAGCCTCATCTCAGGGGTGGCCTGCTAAAGAGATCTTATGTGCAACATAGCTTAAGGTTGGGAGAAACATATGATGTTTGCAACCAGTTGGTGATTATTTCCTTAAAATATAAGTTCTCTCTAGGTTTTTCTATAATTTATATTGCAATGTGTATAATTTGTCTTTGTGATATGTTTATGACATGTTTGTTGTTGTTAATTTTTGTGCATGGCCTGTCTAATGTATCTTTTATAGTCATGGATGTTTCCT
>ML803121.1:31949-59217 GCA_009831015.1 Picea engelmannii
CTGGATGGGGGAAAAATTGAAAGGAGCAAGCCAAGCAGTCTCTTGAGAACATCATCCAACACTTCTTAGAGTCGCCCTTGAACACGACACTTTGTCATTTTCACATATCATAATCCGCTGAACCTCTGCACTGAGCCAATCCTCTGAGTTTCCTTTCACTCCTTTGGGTCACCCGAGGCAAGTCACAGTATCCACTGCATAGTTTTGGTCCATGCCATGTTCTCCTGTTGTGCCTCAGTGTTCAAGGGAAGTATCCGCCTCGAGAGTCAGCCATCCCAAATATCTTGCCTCAAAACCTTTGTCAGTCCATGTCCATTTGATCTACCAATTACATCTCCATGTCCGTTTCGTGTCGTTGATGGGGGATACATCAAGGCCCTCCCTTGACGAGTCTATTCCTGTCGACTCCAACACATTATCCAGGAATTAGACTTAGAAACCAGTTAGTACTTTGGGACCTGCATGCCTCAATGGCAGGCCTCCTCACATTCGACAGTGGGTTTACATCATTGACCCCTGATCGAATGATTCCATGGATGTTCGACCTCAGCTCATCTATTCACATACGCTGGAATGTACTAGGGTACCTTGGGAATCATTGACATTAATGGTGATCTCCCTCGCACTTGTTAACGATTTACATCATTGACCGGTAATCAAGTGGTTTATGTCATGTTCGACGTCAAGACATCTATTCACATGGTCATATTCGTACCGTATTGGGATTGGTATGAAGACCCTGGGTTGAGCCATCACTTTGATATATGCTTTGCCCAAGTTGCAAAGGAATCTTATTGAACAATGACACATACACTGTTACATAGATCCACTTTGTATTGGTCGTGGCTATGTTTTGTCATCTCATAGATCCACTATGTATTCTTAGTGTCTACGATCGGTCCAAGTCATCAGAGTATAGATCCACATTGTATCTTTGGTGGCTATACCTTTCTTATCAATACAATTATGGATCCACAGTGTATTTTATGGCGGCCATATCCTACTAAGTCTTGATCACCCAAGCATAGGTATGCCTACCTTGGGTTTTGAAATATGTCATGATATTTTTTGGATGTTTGTGTGCAGCTTCCGTCAGGTTCTCTGAGTCTATACCCTTGCTTGAGCATCTACAAAGTATTTCAGTTATCAGTTGGCATCTTCTAACTTCATACTTTGGGGGACATTCTGTTACACATCAAAATTGCTCAGCTGGATAAGTATCGCATGTCCCTCTTGGTCGTCATAAGTTTTGCATCTTCCCTACAACTTTTGCAAGTGTCGCAAGTTGGTCACTAGTGTCGTAAATAGTGTTCAGACATATTGTCATGACGACAACACTAAGAAGGCACTTATAACATCACACATGACTGAATTGAAGGAGGAGAACTGGTTTACTGAAGTCAAACAACTCTTAACACCTGAAAATGGCTTTTAATCAAGAGTTTTGAGGGTGAACGCTCCTCTGAAATAGCCTTGGGAGCGCTGGCGCTCCCCTATAAGGCCTCAGGGAGCGTTATAACGCTTCCTCACCCCTCTGGAGGAGCGCTGCCCACTTATGAAGTGTTGGCGCTCCCCTTGAGCTTCTCTGGGAGCGTTCTAGCGCTCTGATGCCCCTTTTTAAGGAGCGCTCCCTAATCTGGGTCAGTTGTTAGCCCGGTGAGGAGAACAAGGAAAAGATCTTTCGAGATTAGGAGGCAGTTGTACTCGAATTCTTGGTTTCATCAAGAGATCCCTGATCTAAAGAGGAGGTTCCCAACTTGGTCTAAACATAACTCAAGAGGTTAAGCTCCTCTTAACCTATATAGGCAAGCTCTATGATGGTGAAAAGGGGGAGAAGAACTGAAGTTATGAAACTTATGATCTTGGAGGAAACTCACAGTCAGCCAAAGGAGAGTGATCAGTGAAGCTGTTGTTATCCATATTGTGGAACTTTTAGGCAAGGGTTAGACGAAGGGGACTTGACGAAGCTGTCACATTCGCATCTACGATTGTAAGTACTGCTGTCGTTATTCTCATCAATATGACACGCTTGGCCTATTTCTTTCTAGTTCGTGTCTAATGTCACATGAACTTATCACTAGTTGATAGATCTGTTTTCAAGCTAACATCAATAGAGTAGGAAGCGGTTGTATCTTGTTTTGTCCACAGAACTCAACGAGGAGCAAAGGATTGGAGCGCAACTCGGAGCGTGCAGGGACAAACGTCGATAAGAAGGTACTTCTATCATCCTCCCTTCTCATGTGTTAGTTTAGATAGATTTGAAAGGAAGTCAATGTCCATGATAAGCACTTTTCTGTCTAGGGTTAAGGTCAAGCTCAAGAGGTGATCTACTTGTCCGCAGGGAGATTTTCCTACAACAGTAGGGGAAAGTTATTTTTACTTTCCATTGAGCTTTAGTGTTGATGAGAGCATGTCACTTGAGTGTGATTCATGGAGGTCTTGCAGCACCTCACTATGGAAACAACATGTGCAGTGGGTGGAGACAGTGTTGGTCTTGGTATGGACTCATTCCGAGTTGAGGCCATGTGTCATGTGTAAGAGATTCATGGTGTTGATATGTTTTAGGATTATGCTTCACTGGGTAGTGTCGTTCACGTCCTGATATGGGACCCAAGGGATGGAGTGCGTGATAGTTCATCCTTGGATGGAGCCTACCATGTGTCCCACAGGTGGACATGGGACCCCGGTATTATATATGGATCGATTCAGTTATTGCTAGAGGACAAGCAATATTCTAGCAGGGAGGACTGTAATGTCCCCACATTGGGACATCATTATATTTCAGAGGGTTATGATGACCAGAGTTGCCAGATGGAGGTTATATCGAGTACAGGGGCTATTGAGGGGTATTTTGTGGTCTGGCTTGCATCCCTCATCTTATTTCATCATTATGATCCATTTCGTAGAACTTGTCTTTGGTTCCGTTGCATTCCGACGATTTCCGTGATTTTGAGTTATTTTGGGCTATAAGTTAATTAAATTCACTAAGGAGGTCATATTGGGCATAATACTTGGAGGAACCTCTTAGTGTAATAGCTCATTGGAATCATGAGGAACAACACTACAAGATAGGATGATGAGGAGTGAATTTCAGTGGTCAGGGAAGCCATAAGGAGAGATAAACTACTTTTCATAGGTAAAATGGTTAATTGATTAATTAAAGTGATTTAATTAATTAATTAATAATTAAATAAAGTAAAAGTCACTTTGGAGAGACAAGGTGAGCAGGGAGGATAAAAGAGAGATATGGGTCTCTATTCTCTCATTATGTTTTTTATCATTTTGATATATGGCTTCTTGCTAGTGAGTCCATGCACTTAGGGGTTTTGACTTAACAAACCCTAGAGATCAGCTCGGTGGTGAAAGATCCCACCCAACTTGGTTCAAGCTTGGTCACGGAGGTTAAAGATCCCTCCCTTGCCATTCTCCATCAGATCCATTCCATTACAGAGGGTTTCTACATCAGTCACAGGATCCAAGGGTTATGATGACCAGAGTTGTTTAAGGATGGTTAAAGGGATGAGGATGATCCCACTAAATCGGAGAAGTCAGTAGGATGCCAACTCATTTTCTAGAATATCCTCTTCTAGAACCTTTGTAACTTCCTCTTCCTTTTAAGGTTTGAAGCAGGTTCGCACCCTACCTATAGAGCAACCTGCGAACATCTCACACTCCAAGTATAGGGTTTCCTGTGAGAATCAAGGTTTCTCTCACCCTACAATGCATATAGCCTGCGAACTCATCTTAAAAATATGTTTTATGGAACACTTTTCTCAGGCAAAGGGGCCTTATGAGGTCCTGAACACACAACTGTAGAGACACCACCAGAGTGACCAAAATAATGTGTAACAGTCCTACAGTCAGCTACAGATGTTTCTATTAGCCTTTCTCGATGCTTTCATCATTGACAACAGTATGGGGGGAGATAGACAGTGGTAGAGGAGTTGGAGAGTTGTTAGGCTGAGACCACTTGACATGAGTGCTTTTACGACATACAACATGATAGGGGTGGCTCATCATAGGAAGCCAATTGAGACCTTGTGTGTGTTGGTGAGCATCTTAGGCCATGGGATAACAAACATCTCATAGGGTGACATATATACATATCTTCATAGGGATGTGCACGAAGGGCTTCCGACAGTGATCAATATGACACATGAGAAATTAGTGGAGATTGGAAGTGATAAAATTCCAAGTTTTCCATGGGATCTAGGAGTCCATTTTGTTGGTAGGTTGTTTCACCTTATGATGGCCTAGGTTGTGCCAGAGAGCCACATACTTCACTTTGGGTTGGTTTTGAGCGGGCTTGCAGGGGCTTGTCCTATGGAGTGAGACAGTTTCTCCCTTTTGATCCTCATGATCGAGCATGGAGATGGTTGGGTATGTTGTCGCAAGAGTTGACACTAGGCTGTAAAAGAGCCAAGCCTTAACACATTTTAAAAGAAATAAATTTTGTTGATTGATCAGTCATAAGAGGCTTCTAGAACTAGGTCTAAAACAATCATTTCACTCATTTATAGATCAGAAATGAAAAGGCATGACCTCGTTTGTCTAATTCATTTTAAAATCATGAGGATGGATAGAAGATAGGGGATGAACAAAACTGAAAGAAAAATCCAGGTATCTAATTCTGATAAGTCTGGTCCTCCTTTCAATAAAAGAAATAACACCAAACTTCAAATATCTGAACATAGGTCTTGTCTCACTCATAGCAAGACAGAGGAAAAGCTATGAACAAATAAAACTTGTAAATAAGGAAAAACAATTAAGATGCAGGTCTTGTTCTACTCACGACAAAACAGAGGAAAAACTGCACTTTAAGGCAGGGTTTAAATTAGCTACAACATAAGTATTACTGAATTGTAACCATTACAAGTTGAATTAATGAATGGAAGGAAGAAAGAGAAGTGATGAAAACTTCAGAAACAATAACACAGGAAGAAGACATAATTAGACAGTGACAAGGTGTAGAATCTCTTGGCACTCTGTTCTATATTTGCTGAAAAGGAATGCATTGCAAACCTAGCCTCCAAAAGGCTCCCGGGCTGTTCCTCCTTTTTCTTCAAGAAGATACAATAATATATGTCTTCTGCCCCCTTTCGAATAACTGAAAAATGATTTGGATTCCAAAAGAAAACCCTATAGAAATGAACAGGCATTTCATGTAGGTATTGAGGTCGAAATCCTCCCAAAAGATAACAACAGTTACCATCAAATTCAGAAACTTTCTACCATAGAAAATGGGCCGAACTACTGAAAAATGGGGTTGTGGTTATGGTTTTGTATCTCTCGAATCGTGAAATTTGTGTATAAAATGAAAGCGTTTTTTGTTCATCTATTTTTTCTGACCAAAAACCTCTCTCGATTTCCTGAGATCTGTTTCCATTTTCCCCAGATTTGCCTTTCAAAAACATGTGTCAAACGAAGAAATTATGAGATCCGAAAATTAAGGCTCGGAGATGGATTCAATTCTCCCAATCTGTGACACCTGTAGGAAAACTGAGGGAGGTTATTGATCTCTGATTTGTTAGGCACAAAAAACTCTGACCATTTCTCAAAATGATATTCGAGTCGCTCAAAATCATCATTTGAAAATGATGACTCAACACAGTAAAAAATGCCACATTTCTGAAAATGAACCTCCTCTTTCGGAGGACTTTTGACTGCCTTCCCAATCTCCAAATGAAAATATGAATACACCAATGGAAATACTAGGATCTTTAGATCTCAATCGACCATTTGAGCGCACAAAACAACCTCTCCACGGCTGAGAAAACTGATTTTTTGCATATGAAAAATCTGCGATTTCGGTGGCTAACACGTAAAAAACAAAGGTATCTTAGTTGTCGAAAGTCATGGCTTTCGGTGGCTAACAGTACAATTTCAGAGTGTCGTAGACCACCGAAAGTCCCGAAACCCCGATTTTGGGATTTTGGGTTTCGGGAAATAGAAAACAAAAATTTCGTCGACCAAACTTCCGATGGCCGAAACCCAAAATGATGACGTGGCATTTTGTAAAACCTTATTTTAGTGATTTTATTTCCGTTTATTACATTTTTTTTTGTGTGCCTCCTCTTGAGCTCTTCCTCCATGTGACACTTGAGTGCTTAGTCTCGGCCAATACACTTTCGACAGTTAGGGGCATATGAAAACTGAAATTTAAGCTACCGAAAGTCTGCACTTTCGGTAGCTAAAGACTATAAATCTTTTCCTCCTAAGCTACCGAAAGCCAAAATTTCAACGTTTGTTCCAACAGGGTATATACTACTTCCACAGAGGTTCTTTTACAGATACAACTTTTGGACAGCAGGTCCATTTTCCACAGATATTCTAGCTTGAGGATCCAGGCGTGGGGGATCTAGTATGCATATAGGGAGAAAACAACCATGGTCAGAGTAGTGCAACACCAGAGTGGTGATCTTTGGTAGAGACTAGCATGGGACCCGGGGATTGCAGGGTTGAGCAATTCATTTACTGATGGAGGCGAGTGGACCCTTGCAGGGGAAAGTTATTTTTACTTTGCATTGAGCTTTAGTGTTGATGAGAGCACGTCACTTGAGTGTGATTCATGGAGGTCTTGTAGCACCTCAAATTGGTGACTCCAATGGGGATACAACTCATTTTCTAGTTTTTGTTGGCCATTTGCTCTTAACTTACTTTTTTCATTACCAACCAGTCTATGAGTCTGTAGGAGACCCTTACAGACTCTCTGGATCCAGAAGTTCACTCAAAATTTTTGTCCTTTTTCCAAATTTATCTTGACTACAAACCTTCTCGCACTGTACCTCTCTATGACCTGCGAGAATCATTGATGTTCACACCCTACTGTTCAGTTCAGTGTGACCTTCTCGCACCTTGACTATATCTAGACTGCGAGAATCCCTAATTCTCGCACTGTACCCCACTACCAGGCTGCAAAGTCATTTGTAAAAGTTTTGGATTAGGTCTTCTTGTCTTTTTGATGCCCAGATTTGTTTGTTTACCTGGGGAGAACTTTTGCCATTGTTTGACTGTTTCTTGACTTCAAATCTTGCGGTTGATTAGTTTTAGGAGATCGAAAACTCTTCTTACTCTTTTTCCCAATTTTTGTTTCTTGACCTTTTATCAACAAGGGTGCAATCTTTGATTCTGAGATCCGAGTGCTTGTTTGGTCAAAAGCCTTTGATTGAATTAAAAGTTGGGATTAATTGTCCTTTTAGATTGCTTACTGCTTGGAAAATTTTTGTTCATGTGCATTTGAAGAGATTTTTTCTTGTCAGTTTGTTATTTTTATCTTCATTGAAAGATCGATTTGGGTGTTTGTTGAGTATTTTATTTTCATTGGTTGCTTACTTTTTCTTAGTTCCATCCCTTTTTTTTGGTTTCTAAAAAAAATAAAATAAAAAGATTTTTTCTTTTAAGCAATCATTTATTCAAAAAATATTGGCATTCAAGTATTGAAAGAGAACGAATAGTGAATTTACATTGTCAATGATTGTTTGGTACTACATTTCAAAAGAGATTGTACATCGTAGTTTGCATTGTTCCAGAAAACTCCTTTTTTCCTACTGTAGATAGAATTCATCGAACACAAGTTTGTATCATTCATTTCTATTTACGCATTGTTGGGTCAAAGTCTTACACAACATTGGTTTCATTTCCATCTCCCTTTGCGTAACAACAACTTTTAATAATATCACGCAACTTTAAAATTCAACTGGTAACATTTTCTAGGGCTCTTTTGCACCAACATTAGCTAGGCTAGAGCTTTGGAATAGGCAGTGAGACACACTCTCCAAAACGTAAAACACACAATAGTATCTTGTGATAGGGAGTGTCAAATTCCATTTGCAACAACATTTTGTCCTGGGAAGCCCTTCTCACACAAGGGTCAAACCTGAAGTCGCATTGAGATTGACAGAGTTACTCACCCTGCTTTGTTGATCTCAGTGTAGAGATTGCACGTATTATGGGGGTCACTTGAAGGTATACCGACAATGATGAGTGGAAGCCTCTCAAGTTGATTTCGGGCTAGATACCCTGCCCTTGCATGCGGATCGGACTGAAGACTGTTCCCCCAGGCATCATTGTTGTTTGTGGTAACTTTAGTAGCCTATCTTCTTAGCGTCTTACACAAGGTGACTGTGGAGGGGTAAGTCTTCACGGTACTTGGAATCGACGTTGGTCGGACTCACTCGGGATCCTTGGAGGGTATACCCACGATTATCTGTGGGAGCTTGCACCAAGGTGTAAGTTCGTTAAGTAGGTCATCAACGTAACTTTTCCACCCTATCCTAGCCCCTTCTTGTCTCGACATTGGATTTCATCACCAACTAGTGATTTCGGAATAGGAAGGTCTTGTTTGCTTGATTTTGATTCCTAGATTTTACTAGTGCGTGTTGTTTGTTTTCGTAAGTTGGCCATAGAATTTCTTCCATGAGATTTTTGCTCGATCACCATTGACCCTCCACACCGCTCACATAGAATGCAAGGACTACCCCCAAAAGATCTGGAATGTTCTCAACCCTTGCCTACCAACTCACCGGAGGGCTCTCCTCAATAGAGTGAAGTCCAAGACCTTTCCATTCCACGACTGGAAAGAATCGACTCTTTAGAACAATTTCAAATTACAGATTCTTGAGAGGGCTTACGAATTCCTCCTGACTCTGTGAGACGTATTGTTAGAGTGAATTCATCTGGAGATATTGTTGTTGAATCTTTTGGATTACCAATTGGACCTTTCACATGCCTTGAAGGTCAGGATCCTTTTTGGACTACTGGCATTTTTAGACGAGATCTCTTTGGCTCAGGAATAGGTGTTGATATCATTGTCACACCTAAGCAGCCCGAAACATCCGATCCATACGCGATACCTTTTACTACTGCCTATTATTTCCTTGGTTCGGACGCTCAGCCAACCGACCATATCTTGACTGTCCCCCTTCGAATGGCCCATTATACAATGGTCCCAGATACTATGAATCTTCATACTGGGAATACGGTGGCTAGCCTGGCCCCCATTGGCACGTCGCTTTCACCCATACTCACCCCGACGCTTCCTCCCGGATATCATGCGTTGAATGCTTCTATTCCCGTTCCTACACAAATCCCATTCGGGACTCTTGGCATTTCCACTCCTTCTGGGCACCATCTTGTTCCTGGTTTTATTCCGACACTTCCTCGACCCCCTTCCAGAGGGTCTCTTCCATCCCCTATCGGAGGAACCAACCCTAGTGGCACCATTCAGTCTTTCACACCTAATTACTAGATTCTTGTTGGCAGACATTTTCACCCTAGAGGTCAAATCCCATTTGGGACACAACCTCCGATTGGAGGGCAACCCCCACCTACCCCACCCACTAGACAAAACATACCTGTAGACTTGGTCCAGTATTAGAACTATCTTATCCAAAATAATCCTCAATCGACTGGGGGGGAAACAACCTCAAGCTAGCTCTTTCATACCCCCTAGTACGGGCCAACCATATCCAGGTCCGTCCAATTCCATTTGGGGCTTGAACGCTGGACCCAATGTCCCTGTTCAAGGGAACCGCCCTAACCAATACAACCCTATAAATTACATACCTCCACACCAACAATCGAATCTGCCTGGATCTTCACATTATATGCAAACTTCTTACGGTCCTACTGGCATACCTATGGGACTTCCTCCCCAAAGTCACCAGTACCCCCACATGAATAGATAGTTACCTTTCTTAGCCACCCTGGACCTCCCTGATCTGTCTATAATTTTAAACGATCCTATCCGTCACTCTCCTCAATGGCCCGTCGTACTGGCCAAACTACCTTCCGACTTTCCTAAGTTCGATGGTAAACCAGGAGAGGACCCAAACAATCATGTAATGACTTTCCACCCTTGGTGTTCATCCAACTCTTTGATGGATGACTCTATTCGTTTACGTATTTTTCAGCGAACTCTCATGGGTTCCACCGCGAAGTGGTATATAGAATTACCACGAGATTTCTTCGCTAACTTTAACACCCTTGCCATGGATTTCCTCACCCACTACCAGTTACTGATCCGATACGAAATGGGAACCAAAATTTTGAGTTCTTTCAAACAAACCAAAGCCACTCATATCTCTGATCACATTCATGAGTGGCGACAGAGACGACGTCTCATCAAACTTGAGCTCCCCGATCAATTGCTGGTAGAGTGGTTCACGAAATCATTCATGAATGATATCGCTCATGACATCGCCATGGGTGGAGTTGTCACAGAAGAACAGACAATCAGTCGTGCTCAATACCTTGACCTCGTTTACTCACAAACGGGTACTCTTTACAATTTTCTCCCTGACACACCTCATCCTTCTGCTATTGCTACTTCAACTACTCCTACTGCTTATCATGCAGTTGATGGTGTGATTGGCACTTTCCACGCCCAACCCCACTTCGCACAAGCCTCTACCATCAACCCCAAGTCTGTTGCTTCTAATGTTCAACATGCTCTGTCTCCTACTCCTCCCGTTGGCAGGACTTCTAAGGTGAACTCTGTTCAATCTACCCCTGCCGAGAAGAATAAATCCAGAAAATGGAAGGGTAAGAATAAGGAGGATAAAAATAATCCACAATCTGAGAAGACCAAAACACAACCTGTTGACGATAAGGATAAGCACAAACCCCGATACCCTTGTCTTATCTGTGGTGATGATCACTACACTAAGGATTGTCCGAGACGAGTCGAGGTTACTAAGTTCCTTCAAGGGACCCCGAAACCACCTACCCCGGCCATGTTATCACAACCCTTTCCTTCTCAACAACAGACCCAATTGGTCATTCATGACCAACCTTCCCCCTCCACTACTTCCTATGTCTTAATGTGTACAGGTGATTCAAAGAAGAATGACATCACACTTACCACTCGAGCCAAAGATTATTCTTCCTCCAAAGAGAAGGTTGATGAAATACCTCCTTCCTTGGTCCAACCATCTCCATCGGCTCCACCTACCAATGGTCCTCTTCATCTCAAACGACCGAGCCTAGACATAGTTCTTCGCCCTCTCCAAAAGGGTGTTGTTTGAAAGTGTGCTTTCAATCCTCATGCGCGTGCTTCCCATAACTATAGTATTGTAGAAGATCTGGCCCAAGCACCGTCCGCGATGTTATCCCTCGAAGTCCTTCAGAGTTGTCCCACACAACGGAAGGCACTGTTGAAAGATATTGGTGGAATCGACCCCATGGATACAAATTTAATAATTTTTTACTTGGAAGATCACATTCTAAGGTTACCCCCTCAACTCGCCTTTCAAATACAAGTTATTGTCTCCGACAAGAACATTTGTAGAACAGTTATTGATGAGGGTGCCTCGACGTGTGTCATGTCTATTGCCTGTTGGAAAGCCATCGACTCTCCTCCCTTAACCGAATCCCACAACATGCTCAAAGCCTTCAATGGCTCTGGGTTTAAGCCTTACGATGTCCTCTCTTCATTGCCTATTACGTTAGAAGGCAAAATGGTCAACGTTGAAGTTGAGGTCTTTGACGCTCCTCTCGATTAAAACCTTCTACTTGGCCGTAACTGGATCAATTCCATGCATGCAGTTGTGTCCACTCTTTTCTGTGTCGTATGTTTTCGACATCAAGGAAAATTAATTATGGTGGACCAATTGGCCTTCTTTAACTCGGATACACATACCAGCAACGTACCTTTCATTGCGAAAACACCCCCTGAATATGAGAATGTCGGTGTAGGTCTTCTTAAATATTCATCGTTGATGGGTACTTTGCCCATTCCACCACTCAATATCCCACATCCATTTGTCATCTGGATCAACATGATTTCCACCTCTGTTCGAGAAACCCCTGTGTCTTCTAACCCGTGGATAGTACCCAACCCCGATGATCATCTTCGCTACGACGACCAAATGCCTTTAAGTCCAGTCGAATCTGCTTATCGAGCCATTCAATTGACAACCCCTTCTACCCCCTCTCTTGGTGATTTATCTCTGGATCCATTCCGTGTCATTTTTCCTACAGATGAGATGATTATGTCTGTTATGTCCATGGAAGATACCCATTGGGACAATAGACATCATCGTTCCGTTCTCTTCCTGGAACAACACACAATTAAGAGTTACCAACGGATCCCGACTTCGTCGATCGCTGTCGTCATTTCCATCATTCTCGAGTCTACACATGATATGTTCTACGAAGGGAACTTAAGAAATATCTCACCCACCATCCCCCTCGACATATCTATTAAACCTGGAGTTGTCGAAAATGTGCATATCGGAGCTTCGTGTTCCAATGACGAAGTTGTCACCTACAAGTCTCTTTTTCAAGAATTCTATGACGTTTTCGCATGGAGCTATGAAGAAATGCTGGGTATTGACACCGACATTGTTTCACACGAGATTAAGACATACCAAGGCACTAAACCCGTCCGACAACGACTTCGTTCGATCCACCCATGTAAAGCAGCTGCTATCAAGCTTGAAGTTGAGAAACTTCTTAAAGCTGGCTTCATTTACCTTGTGTCTCTAACTGACTGGGTTTCCAATCTTGTTCCGGTTAACAAGAAACAAGGTACGATCCGCGTGTGCGTTGATTATAGGGATATTAAAAAAGCTTGTCCTAAAGACAACTTTCCCACCCCCTTTGTTGACCAGATCGTCGATGATTGTGCTGGGAGTGAAATCTTCTCTTTGATGGATGGTTTCTTCGGACATAATCAAATCAATATCGTACCCGCTGACCAACACAAGACCGCTTTTATTTGTCCTTGGGGCACTTTTGCCTACCAGAAACTACCCTTTGGTTTAAAGAATGCCGGTGCGACTTTTCAACATGCTATGTCTTATGCCTTTCATGATATAAAGCACATTGCCCAACCATATCTCGATGACCTATCGACTCATTCCATGCACTGTGTCGATCATCTAGCACACCTCCGAGCCATTTTCCTCCGATGTCGGTTTTACCGTATACGCTTAAATCCGCACAAATGTGTTTTTTGTGTAGAATCCAACCGACTTCTGAGCTTTATTGTTTCATGTCAAGGGATCAGGGTAGATCCTTTGAAGGTCGAGGTGATTCTCAATCTACCTCCTCCTTCCTCACTTCGCTAGCTACAAAGTTTGTAAGGGAAGGAAAACTTTTTACGTCGTTTCATCCCAAACTATGCTGAGTTAACTCTTGGATTTACTCGACTGCTCAAGAAAGGTTCTGAGTTTGTATGGGATACCACTGCCAACAAAGATTTCGACGCTTTAAAATTGACTTTAACCCATACCCCACTACCTTTTTCACTCGATTACAGTCGTGATTATTTCTTATATCTCGCAGTCTCGGACTACACCATTGCTATGGTTCTAGTCCAGGAGGATGATTCTCATGACGAACATGTTGTTTATTATCTGAGTCGGAGTCTCACGACTATCGAAACAAAGTATTTACATGTTGAAAAACTGGCCTTGGCCGCCGTCCAAGATGTTCAACGTTTCCGACACTATATCCTTTTACGCAAGACTACTGTGATTTCCAACTGCAACCCTATGCAACACATTCTTACATGCCAATTGATAGGGGGAAAATACTCCAAATGGATCATAATACTCCAGGAGTTTGAATTAGAATTCGAATGCGCTAAGTCCAAGAAATCCTTGGTGTTTGTCGAATTGATATGCGACCTTCCCTGTTCTGAGATGGAAAAGGTAGCAGAGGATTGATTACCCGATGAATCCCTTTTTATGATCAGTTTCGATGACCTTTGGTATGGGGATATGATGCAGGAGCATCACCAACATCAAGCGAGCCAGCGCGGAAGCGAAAGACAGCTGGACAACCACCCAACACAAATTTTGAAATCACCTTGAAATTGTTGTGCAATCTTAAATGTAGCCATTAAGAAGAAGCACACTTGTATAATGTAAACTGACCTTGAGCGGATTGCTCTTGTCCTTAGTAGGTAGAAGGCATTTATAGGAGTTAATGCAAGTAGATAGAATTTAATTCTAGATTAGACAGTTTTAGAGCGCAAGAGGGAAATGGGATATAGACACCCTCATTGTGTATTGTAACAATATGGAGATTATGAGCATTTCTGAGAAGAGCAAGAGCATGCAGAGAGTTGTGTAAGAACACCCATGTACAGATATTTGGATTAATAGAAAGAGTTTGATTCAAATTCATGGTTTCGTGTTTGTTCTCTGTGTATTGATGTTGAATGATATGCTCATGAATGTTTGCTTCCTATTATACAATTGCTTTATAGGCCGTGTATGTGATTTCATGGTTTGAGTTTGAAGTCTGAGAGGAAGTAGGAATGAGTTTCAATTGTTTCTCTATCTGAGTAAGAGTTCCTGCAAGGAGTACATTGACAAAGGGCTCAGATAGGTTAGCTTTTGTTCTCATTCACACAAAAAGTGCAGTTGGGCACAGGAGTCGTGTAAGGAGTGCGTAGGCCAAGTGAAGTCTCAGGGTTGTGAACTTGAGTGAAGAAGTTAGAGACTGCTTTTGCAGGTGTGCACAGAGTCGAAAGGATTCAAGCACTGGAAGTGTTTGAAGGTTGCCGCAAGGAGTGCATGCAAAGATTCTTCTTTAAGACTCGACGTTGAGAGAAAGCTCAGGAGGTATAGGACCTTTGAGTAATTGTTGAAGAGAAGCATAGAAGCTTGGGTCATGGAGTGTTTAGCCGACGTCGTAAGTTCACGTTGCAGGTGGACAGTTTGTGAAGGAACACTTAGTCATTCGCAGGAATTGCCAAGGAGGCACAGACGGTCGGAATCCTCTGAGCAGAATTTGTGAACTTCCGTGAGCCATTAGATCTCAAGAAGAAGCAGGGGAGATACGGTGAAGTATCCCTAAAGATTCAAAGCTCAAGAGGAGTAGTACCGTAGATCCGAGCCACAAGGGCCATCGGATTTACACGTGGAATTTCATATCGGGGTTTCGTGGGTTGAAGTCCCATGAACATTGCAACAGGGATCACGATATCATGAAACGCGATATCCCGAAAGCCAAAGAATTGTGTGGGCCACGAAGGAGTTGGCGAGTGGACAGGTGACACGCTATTTCGGAGTTTCGTGGGGTGAAGTCTCGAAACATATGCATTAGGATTCGCGATACCATGAAGTCCAAAATCCCGACGGAGGTGACGTAGAGTTGAAAAGTCAAAACTTGTGCGTGTATCAGAGTTTCGGCATATCGGGATTCGGGAGTCGGTGAAACAAGTTGTTTGACATCGTGAGTACCGAAATCACGATAAGGAAAGTCCCGAAAGGGAAGAGAAAGGTCAGCGTTGACTGTTGTTGGGTTTTGGGGATTCGAGAGACCAACGCTCGACCACTGACCTCGCGAAGTTGCGAAGTCTGATTTCCCGAAGAAAAAGGGAGATCCCGTGAGAGAGTTTCTGTGGGTGTAGATTTCCTGATAGGGAAATAGAAGAGCCGTTAGAGTTCTTCGGGCCGTGGTAAAGGAAAGATCCTGTGTGCACGCTGACCTTCTGACCTGCGGGTTGTGAAGGAGCCAGCGTCGGCGTTAGGATATCATCATATATCTCCAGACTCAGACTTTTCGGCCCGATTTGTCTAACAATGACCGCCATTGAATACGCTACCAAGCCCATCAGTATATTATCCTCGGTCATACTCTTTATCATCATGGGATTGACTCCGTTTTTCGATGATGCCTCACCTTTGATGAAGCTAAGAAAGCCTTGAATGACTGCCATTCTGGAGCATGTGGTGGTCACATGTCTGGGTATGCTACTACCCAGAAGATCTTACGAGCTGGGTATTTTTGGCCTTCTTTATTCAACGATTGTATTATCGCTGTCCAAAAATGCCACGCTTGCCAAACCTACAATAACAAAATACGATCACACCCTGCTCCTCTACACCCTGTAGTCTCCGTTGGACCTTTTGCGAAATGGGGTATAGATTTCATGACATGTCACCCTCACTCGGTTGGGGGGCATGGATACATTATTGTAGCCGTAGATTATTTTACAAAATGGGCCGAGGCGATGCCTACATTCGACAATACCGGAAAGACCGCAACACTATTCATAATCAATCACATCATTGTTTGGTTTGGTGTTCCTCAAGATATCGTTACTGATCACGGTAGCCACTTTAGAAACTTCATGATGTTAGAACTCACTGAAAAGTTGGGTCTTCGCCATGAAAACTCAACACCCTATCACCCACAGGCCAATGGCCAAGTTGAGGCAATAAACAAAGTCCTCATTACCATGCTTCGACGAATTATAGGGATTAACAAAACGAGTTGGCACATGATGTTGTTTTCAACATTGTGGGCTTACTGGACATCCGTCAAGTCTGCTACCGGGTTTACACCTTTCCAGTTAGTTTATGGTCTCAAAGCCATCTTGCCGATTGAATGTGAGATACCGTCTCTAAAGCTAGTTGTTGAACTTCTCCCGAACACTTCTGTTGAAGAAGAACGTCTGTTGTATCTTATGAAACTAGAAGAAACCCGTCGTGATGCCACCTTAGTTATAGAAACCTAGAAGAAACGCGTCAAAGCCCAATACGACAAGCATGTCAAGCCACGCGTTTTCTCTGAAGGTGATCTAGTTCTCTTTTATGAACAAGATCGAGATGTGCTAGGAGCCAAAAAATTTGAGGCTATGTGGCGAGGTCCTTATATCATCAGACGGGTGTTGGAGAAAGGAGCCTACGAGTTAGTGGACTACGATGGTATCCCTTTGAGTGAACCCATAAATGGGCTTTACTTAAAGAAGTACTATGCTTAGATCTTCTATGCATAAGTGCTTGTATTTTATTGTATCATACTTTTTGTGTGTTACTTTAGTGTGCTTTTTCGTTATTTGGTTTCTGCCCTTGACCGCTTACCTTGCGTTGTGCTTGGTTTCTAGATGTCGAAGTCTTCACTACCCCGCATTGGCTTCATCGATGGCGCCAATTATAGTACTCAGAACCTTGCTTCTGCTGCATGGGCAATTTATGCACCTCAAATGAACTTATCAGTCTACGAGGTGTTTGCCTCGGTCGTGCGACCAATAATATCGCAGAATATAGCATCGTCATCGAGTTGTTGACTAATGCTATTTCGCTTGGTATCCGCCACCTGGTTATACGACTTGATTCGCAGCTAGTAGTACTATAGTTAAGTAATGTCTATGCTATCTGGAGTCCTACTTTATTGCGGGTATATCTACGAATTCGCCTCTTGGAACGTCATTTTGATTATATCGAATATCAACACATTCCTAGATATCTAAATACATTGACCGATGCTTTAGCTAATTATGTGTTAGACAGATATCGGAGACTTTTATAAAACCAATCACACATCACATGTATTATACAAAACAAAATAAGCCGATAGAAGCCACACACACACACACACACACACACACACATATATATATAACGATCAACAGTTTTACAAAAAGTTTTTGTCCAAGGACCAAAATATCAAAATATATGAAGCCCATGGCTTCTACAAATTAGCATCATGGATGATGTTCATGGTAACATACAACTGCTCGGGCTACCCTACAAAGCAATCAAATAAGAGACTTAGACACGCCCACAGTATGGAGTTGATAACGCCTTGGGATCTCCCCAATAGCGATGTCCGGGACATCCGCAGTCAGTCCCTCTAAGTTCTGTTCAACTGCCTCGTAGTCCTCAACATCCCATCTTGCCACTGGAGCCACTTCTCCTCGTCTCTGAATGGGAGACGTTCCTGGAGGTCGATACGGCCCCACATCTGTGTTGTCAAAAGAATTTTTTGATTAGTCCTTGGATCAAAGACATAAAAACATTTTATATAATAAAATTTACAAAAACATTAAAAAAGAACAAAATGTATATTTCTTACCTAAGTCACCCCACTGAGCATCCTCAGGCAGAACCAAATCTGGATCTCCTTGAAAATCCAAGTCGACATATGCATAGTCATCGATCATCAACATCTGGGGCCTCAACTAGTCAAAAAACGAATCGTTATATTTGATTATAGGCCTTGCTACATGTCGAGCCATGAGGTTACACCACCTCAGCATCCTCGGATCCTGTGGGGTCGGTAAACCCCAATCTACCTGTATACGTAGTAGTGGGACCCTCTCAAGGAAGAATGACACCAAAAGTGACCCGTACCCGAATTTCTTCAAGTCACCCCTTCTGCACTTTGTTAGCTGCCTCTTTATACTATGGAGAACTGCGTCCGACCAGTTGAAAACCCGAGGCTCTGTGCACTCTATTGCATATTGGAAATAGCTCTGGAGAGCCATGTGCGGAGCAACGCTCCCGACCATGCGTGCAATGGTAAACAAGATAGTCCACAAGGTCAGATTTTGGACACCCCAGATGGCGACCTTACCCTTGCTTCTCTTCGCCTCAAGAACACAATATTGGCGAACATACTCGCTCATAGGAAGTTCGCCACTTCTACCTCTGGTCAGATTAGCATGGTATCCACGTTGTGACAACCCCGTCAAAAAATAGATATCTTCGATATCTAGTGAAAGCCTGTGGAGCCCTACATGAAATACCTGTTGATCCACATCCCACATGTGGACCAGGTAATCTAACAACCTGAGTTGGGCTCTCATGCCCAGGATCCTGGAAATTTTTAAGAGCCCACATTCCCAGAGGGCAACAATTGTACCTGGGTCATTTCCATCAATGGAATCATCCTCCTCGTGTTCTCTTTCCCTCCATTCCAACATCTTGATGATCAACACCTGCAATGGAGCCATGAGAAGGAAGTTAGCAACTTGTTTTAACCTCTTGCATAAATTTTATTGAGTAAAAACATGCATGAAAATCCATTTTTCGGCCTTCGTAGGTGAAGCTTGCACAGAGTGCGAGATTATCACAAGTGAAGCTTGCACAGAGTGCGAGATTCTCGCAGGTGCACTGAAGCCCACCTGTGAGAATCTTAGATTCTCGCAAGTCCTGAATGGCTCACCTGCGAGAATGCCTGAGTGCACCCACCGTCCCTAAAATGGACTCAAACACTTAAATTTGCCAATTAAAATAAATCTTAATCCATGAAAAAGTTGAAGAATCAGGAGATTACCTCGTTGGCCGAAACTGTTTCCCGAATGATTGGTTGTACCTTTCGCAATCAAGCAAAGAAATTTGGAGAAAAAAAGAGGTGTGTTGGACAAGTTTTTGGCAAAGTAACAATGAAATGGTAAAAATGGCTTTTTACCCATATTTATTCACTTTTTTAGTATTTCTTATTTTTTTTTTATATTATTGATATTATTTTGTTTAAAAACCTAATACCCTAATAGCCTTGTGAATACGTTTTTTCGTAGGTAGGTGACCTAGAAGCCTGAATGGCATTGTACGAGTATTTTTTCTTTTTTCGTCACATGTACGAATACCTTTTTAGGGTTTCGTACGAAAAACCTCGAGCTCAGTCTTCGTTTGTTCTTGCGCTCGAAAATACATGAGAACGCAACCGAGTATACTTTTGTCGTCTTTTCATACTCGTCATGGTAACATGAAAACAACGAAAATAAGGGAGTATCCTTTAATCTCTTTTCATGCTCCATAAAAACGAAAAGATTGCTGAGCGATCTTGTTCTTTTCATGCTCATAAAAGTATTTGAAGAAAACGTTTGATGAGCGGTAGTTTATCAGTTTTTCGGTCTCGTCGAACTAATTTACGAAAAAGGAACTGGGAGAGTCCTCTTTAAGTGTTTTTCAGACTCTCAAAACATGAAAAACCCCCGAGTTTTCTATCTTTGGACTCGTTAAACAAACATCGAAAGGCCCTTATGGGACCGAACCACTTCTTCCCAGGGTTCGTTAAATATACTTTGAGGGACTCGTTCGAAGGATGAACTTACATCGACAAGCATATTTTATCCTCCTCAAGCTTGTGTAAAAATAAAGAGGTACTCGCCAACAATGATGGGGGAAATTTTGGGAAAGGGATGTGTTTTGGTATTTGTATTAATGGCAGTGAGCGTCGCTCTTGAACATGACACCCCCTGTTCGTCATTTGAATCCGGGTTGGGAAATCCATTTGTCTCTCATCTGACTTACTACAAGGTCATATCTTGGGTCGTCTTTGAGTCAATGCTACTGAGACCATTGTCGTGTCGTTCATATGTTCAAGAGAAGTCCAAACAAGCCCTCCATTGAGTCGGCCATTTGCAGTTGTCAATTCTTATCATGTCGGCCTTCCCTATGTCCGTTTCAAATCATATTCATACTTTGACTTACCCTCAAAATCTGTTATTTATTTCGTGTCATTGATGGGGGATACATCAAGGCCCTCATGTGACGAGTCTTTTTCTGTCGACTCCAACTCATTATCCAGGAATAAGACTTAGAAATCATTTAGTACCTTAGAACCTGCATGCCTTAATGGTAGGTATCTTCGTTTTCGACAGTGGATTCACATCATTGGTCCCTGATCGAGAGATTCCACCGAGAGTTTGACTTCAGCTCATTTATTCACATTCGTTTGGATTGTACTTAGGTACCTTGGGAGTCATTAACATCAATGGTGATTTCCCTCGCACTTGTTAGCGATTTTCATCATTGATCGATAATCAAGTGGTTTCTACCATGTTCGACTTCAACACATGTAATCACATGGCTAGATTTGTACTTTTTCAGACGACGAGATTGAAGACCTTGGGTCTCATCTTTTTGGCCTAGGTTGCACTGGAGTATTTATGATTTGTATCGACACATAGATCCACTTTGTATGTCGCGTGGCTATGTCCTAATCTGAGTCTTCTAACATAGATCCATAGTGTATTCTTGGTGTCTATGTAGTATTTTGATGACATGGATCTACAGTGTATGATTGGTGGCCATGGCCTACATTTATGATTTCATTCATTTGTGGTCTGAGCATGGGAATGCCTACCTCAGAACTGGTATTATATTCTGCAGATGCTTGACTGTTTGCAGGTTTTCGATTAGGTGTGATCCTTGTTTTTGACACACACACGCATTTTACAAAGTATTTCGGCTGTCACAAGTTCCAGCCTCATACTTTGGGGGGGATTTTGTTACACATTATTTTGGTCACTCTGGTGGTGTCTCTACAGTTGTGTGTTCAGGCCCTCATAATGACCTTGTGCCTGAGAAAAGTGACTGTTGTCTTCTTCCATAAAACATATTTTTAAGATGAGTTCGCAGGCTACATGTATTGTAGGGTGCGAGAAACTCTGATTCTCGCAGGCAACCCTATACTTGGAGTGCGAGATATTCATAGTCTGCTCTATAGGTAGGGTGCGAACCTACTTCAAAGCTTCCTCTTCCTTTTAAGCTTTGAAGCAGGTTCACACCTTACCTATAGATTAGACTGTGAACATCTCGCACTCCAAGTATAGGGTTGCCTGCAAGAATCAGGGTTTCTCGCACCCTACAATACATGTAGCCTGTGAACTCATCTTAAAAATATGTTTTATGGAAGAAGACAACAGTCACTTTTCTCAGGAAAAAGGTCCTTATGAGGGCCTGGACACACAACTGTAGAGACACCGCTAGAGTGACCAAAATAATGTGTAACAGTCCTACAGTCAGCTATAGATGTTTATGTTAGCCTTTCCTGATGCTTTCATCATTGACAGCAGTATAGGGGGAGATAGAAAGTGGTAGAGGACATGGAGAGTTGTTAGGCTGAGACCACCTGACATGAGTGCTTTTACAACATACAACAGGATAGGGGCGGATCATCATAGGAAGCTAATTGAGACCTTGTGTGTGTTGGTGAGCATCTTAGGCCATGGGATAACAACCATCTCATAGGGTGACATATATACATATTCTCATAGGGATGTGCACGAAGGGCTTCCGATAGTGATCAATATGACACATGAGTAATTAGTGGAGATTGGAAGTGATAAACTTCCAAGTTTTCCATGGGATCTGGGAGTCCATTTTGTTGGTAGGTTGTTTCACCTTATGATGGCCTAGGTTGTGCTAGAGAGCCACATACTTCACTTTGGGTTGGTTTTGAGTGGGCTTGCAGGATATTGTCCTATGGAGTGAGACAATTTCTCTCTTTTGATCCTCATGATCAAGCATGGAGATGGTTGGGAAAATACTACTTCCATAGAGGTTGTTTTATAGATACAACTTCTGGACAATAGGTCCAGTTTCCACAGATATTATGGCATGAGGATCCAGGAGTGGGGGATCCAGTATGTATACAGGTAGCAGACAACCATGGTCAGAGTAGTGCAATGCCATAGTGGTGATCTTTGGCAGAGACTAGCATGGGACCCGGGGATTGCAGGGTTAAGCATTTCATTGAATGATGGAGGCGAGTGGACCCTTGCAGGGGAAAATTATTTGTACTTTCCATTGAGCTTTAGTGTTGATGAGATCACGTCACTTGAGTGTGATTCATGGAGGTCTTGCAGCACCTCACTGTGGAAACAACATGTGAAGTGGGTGGAGACCGTGTTGGTCTTGGTATGGAATCATTCCTGGTTGAGGCCATGTCTCATGTGTAGGAGATTCATGGTGTTGATATGTTTCAAGATTATGATTCACTGGGTAGTATCGTTCACATCCTGATATGAGACCCAGGGGATGGAGTGCGTGATAGTTCATCCTTGGATGGAGCCTACCTTGAGTCCCAGAGGTGGACATGGGACCCTGGTATTATATATGGATCGATTCAGTTATTGCTTGAGGACAAGCAATATTCTAGCAGGGAGGACTGTAATGTCCCCACTTTGGGACATCATTATATTTCAGAGGGTTATGATGACCAAAGTTGCCAGATGGAGGTTATATTGAGTACAGGGGCTATTGAGGGGTATTTTGGGGTCTGGCTTGCATCGCTCATCTTATTTCATCATTATGATCCATTTCGTAGAACTTGTCTTTGGTTCTGTTGTATTCCGACGATTTCCGTGATTTTGAGTTATTTTGGGCTATAGGTTAATTAAATTCACTAAGGAGGTCATATTGGGCATAATACTTGGAGGAACCTCTTAGTGTAATAGCTCATTGGAATCGGGAGGAGCAACACTACAAGATAGGATGATGAGGAGTGACTTTCAATGGCCAGGGAAGCCATAAGGAGAGATAAACTACTTTTCAGAGGTAAAATGGTTAATTGATTAATTAAAGTGATTTAATCAATTAATTAATAATTAAATAAAGTAAAAGTCACTTTGGAGAGACAAGGTGAGCAGGGAGGATAAAAGAGAGATATGGGCCTATATTCTCTGATTATGTTTTTTATCATTTTGATATATGGCTTCTTGCTAGTGAGCCCATGCAGTTGGGTGTTTTGACTTAACAAACCCTAGAGATCAACTTGGTGGTGAAAGATCCCACCCAACTTGGTCCAAGCTTGGTCACAGAGATGAAAGATCCCTCCCTCACCATTCTACATTGGATCCATTCCATTATAGAGGGTTTCTACATCAGTCATAGGCTCAGAGGGAGCTAGGGCACAACTTTAGGGGGTTTCCAGCAGGAGGGTGCACCACCTTGAGGAGATTAGCACAATCCAGGCAGAGGAGAAGGATTTTGAGGAAAAGGACTTTTGGGTATTCTTTGTAGGGCCTAGGGCGCCTTTCCTAGCCCTTTCCGGAGGAGGTTTCTATGTCGTATTATTTATTGGGGCTATATCGGTGCTTTGTTCTAAAGAAGGATGAAATCAAGAGGCAGATTTAGGAGCTATTGCAGAAAGGTCACATCCGGATGAGTTCATCGCCCTGCGGGAGCCTGATTGTGCTTTTGCAAAAGAAGGATGGGACTTTGAGAATCTTCATTGACTATCAGGCACTGAACAAGATCACTGTCGGAAATAGCTACCCGATCCCACAGATTGATGACCTTCTGGACCAAATCAAGGGGGCGAAATATTTCAGCAAGATCGACTTGAAGTCTGGGTATCACCAGGTACCAATTGAACCCTCTGATGTGTGGAAGACTGCCTTCAAATCCAAGGAGGGCCTTTTCGAATGGATGGTCATGCCTTTCGGGTTGACGAATTCCCCTGCAACCTTCATGAGACTAATGGACGACATCTTGCGACCATTCACCAACTCATTTGTAGTGGTGTACTTGGATGACATTCTGATCTTTAGCCAGACTTGGGAAGAACACCTCCACCACATACGACAAGTCCTCCAAACACTGCGACAACACAAGTTGTGTGCTAATTTGTAGAAGTGCACTTTTGGCAGGAACTAGGTTCAGTATCTAGGATACATTATTGATGAGAAGGGGGTGCATGTGGATCCACGCAAGATCCAAGTCATTTGGGATTGGCCAGCCCCAACCACCCTAACAGAGCTTCGTAGCTTTTTGGGTCTTGCCAATTTCTACCGCAGGTTTGGGTTGGGATTCTCTCATAGCACTTGGCCCTTGAGTCAAGTCACCAAGGGAGGAGTGAAAGAAAAAATATTTTGGTCTAAATCTCAACAGAAGGTGTTCGACGATTTGAAGCATCGTCTCTACTTTGCACCAGTGCTCACATTACCAAACTTGTAACAACCATTTGAGATTGAGACAAATGCCTCCGACTATGCTATTGAGGCAGTCCTTACTCAACAGGGGCATCCAATGGCATATCACAGTGAGACACTTTATGATACAGTTTGGAAGTATCCCACTTATGACAAGGAGATGTATTCCATTGTGCAAGCTTCTGACAATGGAAGCATTACATTTTGGGAAAGAAAACGATCATCCACACATACCACCGACCCTTGCAGTTCATACAGACACAATGGAAGTTGCAGAATGATCGCCATCAAAAGTGGTCCACATACCTGCAACAGTTTCATTTGAACATTAAGTACAAGAAAGGAAGCACCAATAATGTTGCAGACTACCTTAGTCGACCCCCTATCTTAGCGCTAACCACAGTCCTTAACTCTTGTGGGATTGAGACTTCTGATTGGCTGTTTCTCTACAAAAGTGATCCAAAATTTGGCCACACATACAATACACTCTTGGAGGGTAAGAAAGTTCCTAATTTTCACCTCTAGGATGCCTTGCTATGTCACCTAGGACATATTTGTGTTCCTTCAAGAGAGCGTGCCAAGATGATTTGGGAGGCGCACTACAATCAGGTCGCTGGGCATTTCGGTGTCGAGAAAACTGTGACAGTACTACAAAAGTATTTCTATTGGTTGAACCTTCGACATGATGTTAGGAAGTACATCAAGTCCTGCACTGCTTGCACCATTTCCAAACCGACCATCAAGAAGCAAGGCCTCTATACTTCACTGCCCACCCCTAGTCGACGTTGTGAATCCATCTCCATGGATTACATGTCGAGCCTTCTTTCTAATAAGCATGGCAATGACTGTGTTATTATGGTCGTCGACAGATTCTTGAAGATGTCCATTATGATGGCCTGCAAGAAGAATATCACAACAGAAGCTAATGCTAAACTCTTCTTTGAGCGAGTGTGGGTACACTTTGTGATCCCACAGTCTATCTTCTCATATTAGGACATCAGGTTCCTCAGTACATTTTGGTCGAGCCTCTGGTCGATGCTGGATACCAAGCTCACCAAGTCCACAACTTTCCATCCGCAAACTATTGTCCAGACAGAGGTCGTCAACCGGATGATTATACAACCCAAAGCATCCACGTCCATGGGATGAGAGCCTCCCCTATGTACAACATAACTACAACTAGGCTCAACATAGCTCAACCATCCACAACCCCTTTCAGGTGGGCTTGGGATTCCAACCACTATGTCCCATTGACGTAGCCATGCCGTTTGCGGCTACTCAAATAGATTCAACCCATGTCCAGTTTGAGGATGACAAGGCAAACAACTTCATTGAGTGCATTCAGTACATCCGCCAACAGGTTCATGACATCTTGGACAGAGCCAATGCTAAGTACAAGCAACGACATGATCAACATTGGGTGCCACACAACTTCTAGGTGGGCAACAAAGTGTGGCTACATTTGCAAAAGAAGCACCTCGTTAGACCCTACCGCAAGATTCACCCGCTCCGATATGAGCCATACACCATCACCAAGCCTGTAGGGGAAAATTCCTTTGATCTCAGTATTCCACCATTCCTTGGTCTGCACCTAGTGTTCAATGTCGACCACCTTTGACCCTACTTTCCACCTCTACTGGACACATCTGACATGGCAGAACAACTCACACCAATAGAGTTAAACCCAGATTGCATGGAACAAGCCACAACTGATCAGATTATGGACACATAGATCAAAAACACCTTCTAGTAGAGGATCCAGCTATATCAAGTTGTCAAAGCAGACCAACTCCTTCACCAGGGAAAGTGGCTCACCAAGGACCAAGTTTAGTAGAAGTTTCCTCATCTCATGGAGGAACTCAACGCAATGGGGACCATTGTTTCCTAAGGGGGGAGGAATGATCCAGGTGGATATTTGTTTCCACCCACCTATTCCACTTGGACCCACACCATTGTTTCTTTCAGTTTTTTAGTTTCCTTAATTGTAGCACAATTTACTATTTTTAGCAAGTTTTCGGGTCCTGAACTTCTGGAGCTGTTTTGAGGCCCTAAACGACATTTTTTGGGCATGAATGCTTCAACGAAAATGATTTCGTTCCAGACTCAATATTCATTATCAACAATGTAGTCCTTGGATAGATCTTTCTAATTATGTATCATGTGCGTCAAACGTAGATAGTATGCCAAAGTTACGACCCCGAGAAATTGATGTACCAATTTACCCCAACAGGGCCTATATTCTGGTGTTTCATCGCCCAGGGTTAGTTTTTTGGATGTTTAGGGTTTTCCATTGTTTCTCAATAATATATAGGCCTTCGAGACTCATTGTAACATAGAGTTCATAGGCCAATAGCCGCCACATATCTTCTCAGAGATAAGCTACCAACGCCCGAGCTATTTTATTACCATTCTGTCTATAAGCATATTTCAGTCATTTGTTGTTAATGAAAAGAAGTTTTACTTCCGTTGCATATCTGCATTTATGTGTATTTTTGTATTTCATTGTGTTCTTGCATAAATCCGGATCAGTGGTATCAGAGCAGTCTGCTCTTTCTCGATCCTTCTTTGCATTTCCCCAACGAGATCGAGGTATAAGGAGTTAGGGCTCAATCTGGTTGAACCATTGCAAGATCAGCTTCGCAAACCCCGACGACTGCCCATGGGGGAAGAAAATAAATGTTAGCGATATTTCTTGTAAGGGGGTTAGAATGCAAAGGAATGGGTTAAAAACCCACTTGTCCTAGGTTTGAAATACTAATACGCTTGTGGTAAGCGACAAGCAAGTCTGGACGACAGAGATTCGTGCGCCCGGATCAACGGTTTTATATAGGATTTCAGACCCCCCTCACCTTTCTACCTTTAAGC
>ML803121.1:59228-69874 GCA_009831015.1 Picea engelmannii
GGGTCCGGAATTAGGCGCGCAACTTCCCAAAAGCCGAGATCTAAGCACATGAATCAACGACACTCAGGTGATCTCGCCCTTCTCAACCGCTCCACTCTTAATCAGTGTGGGGCCTTTCCCCATTGTGTCACCTCCCGAGCCGCCTCTCCCCTGCAACTTATCTTCCACCCCACCTCATGATGTGCCCCCTCTTCAGTCCATCGTCCACTCACCACCTGCCATGTGTCCTGCTCATTTCCACGTCAACCTCCCATTAATAATGTGTCCATTGTATTTCATCTCCTACCCCCTCCGCTTATTGCTTTCCACCGTGTGTCTTTCCTTGTCATATTGCCCACACCTCACTACCTCTCATCTCACCCTCATGGTCTTGGCGCCACCACTTCCGTTACGCCCCCCCCCCCAGCTTTTGCGCTGTCCACCACGTCTACTCATCAGGCCGTTCAGCTAATCCAGGTGGCAGTGCGAGGGGTCTTCCACATCTTAAGGTGCCAAGTCGGCTGAGCCATTCCCAATCCCAAGGAAGCCGTTATTAAGGTAGTTGGTGGTGAGTGGACATCATCTACGCCATAAAGGGAAAGTCCGATGATGAATTAAAAGCACGTCGATTCGCCCATGGGACTGTCAGGAATTTGATTGCGTCTGCCATAGGTGCACGATCATTCAGAGATTGCAGATGCAGATTGTCAGAAGCCATGCAGACGCAAAGTTTTTAATGCAGCGTCTCGATTTTGTTGCTGTTGTTGTTTTGAGTATATGTAGGCGTTTTCTCCATTTTTGTATCTATTGATGGTAGAGCAAAGCTCCCGACTGTAATGTTTTAGCAGCTATTTCAGCTTTCATCTTGTGTATATGTATATGAGATTTCTTGTTTTATGACAGACAATTCTTCTTACCCCGTCTAGTTTTTCATCTTATGCTAAGAGAGTTCGTGATTGACCGAGTCGCGCGAATTGTTGCATTTCTGTTATGATAAATGATTTATCGTGGCATTATTGTATTTTCTGGTTTTCTGTATTTAAATGCAAGAAGACCTTGCATTTGGATTCCTTCTCCTACAGTCTGTTAGGAACCCGCTGTTTATAAAAGACCTTCACACTCTTCTCATATAAGTCTTCCGCCTATTCACCCTTTACTACAGCTCACTGTCTGAAATTTACGCAAGGCCTCACTTGCTCATGCATACCTGGCCTGGTTTCAGAGTTGGAACACTACTGTTTTGAGTTTCCTGTCATTTGATCACCCATCTATAAACAATCGTGACATAAAACTGATGGGCGTCGGGCTCTGCCCCTGCTAGCAATCCAGGAGTGACTTCCGTCGCCAACAATAAAGATGAGGGAGCAGGAGATCCTATCAAATTATTGCTCGAGGAGGCCCTCAAGAAACAAAGGAATGCGATGATTGATAACTTTGCCCAGATCCTTCAACGACTTCCCACTGGCAGCACATCTACAACATCTCTGGAGGCACCACTCCTTTTAAGGTACAAGTAAATTTTGACATTCCCATATTTGAGGGCCAAATAGATGCAGTTGGCATTGATAGATGGTTGAATTTGCTAGAAGGATATTTCTTGGTTCATGACTTTTCCGACCGAGAAAGGATTATTTTTTCACTCCTTAAAGTCACCCCCCATGTCAAGGACTGAAGGGAAACCTACTGGGAGCAATAGAGCGAGGGGGAACCCTCTCTGTTCTCAGTTGCACCCACTTGGAATTCTTTCTGAGACGCCATCAAGGAACAATATTATCCTGTGGGGAGCTATGAGGACAAATGCATACAATGGACTACGTTGTGGCAGCAAAGAGACCGAGATGTGCATGAGCTGACAAATCTATTCCATACCCTACGCACAAAGATGGGTATGAAATATTCAGAGAAACATTTGGTGTTAAAGTACTGTAGTTGTCTTCATAGATACATTCAGGAGGAAATGGAGTTCCTCAACATCTCCTTGCTTGGTGCGACATACCGATATGCTGCCAAGATTGAGCAGAAGTTCAAACAAAAGAAGTGAGACTTTGGGTATGTGAATCAGAAGCAAGGGAAAGGTACCCCCAAACCAACAAACAAAAGACCAAGCCAAGGTGGGGCAGCTCGGGACAACCCGACAAAGCTATAAGAAAAGAACAACATCACAAAGCCAAAAAAGGACACAGGAAAGTGGTGTGAGTTCCATAAGAGCTCCACTCACAAAACAAGTGAGTGTTAGGCCAAGTAGTCACTGGTAGTCGAGTTGAAGGCTTCTGAATCGGATGTAGGCTTCGACTCTGAATCGGAACCCGATAAGGGGAATGACAGGGGGAAGTAGATTATCGATGCGGAGCCCAATGCTACCATTGCCACCATGAAGATCCAGAAGAAGGAACCAGAAGATCCATAGGAGGGAGAGTGCCTCTTCCATTCCCAGATGTGGGTAAAGGGTTCCCCGTTGCAGTTCATTGTCGACAGCGAGAGCCAGAAGAACCTCATATTAGTAGAGGTCATGAAACGACCAGGCTTGTCGACCACAACACACCCACAACCATACACCATCGAGTGGCTACACCAAGGACGAGACCTCTGCGTAAGCCAACAATGTCACCTTCCCTACAACATCAAGCCCTTCACGGACGAGGTATTACGTGACATTGTTCCTCTTGATGTTTCTGATGTATTATTAGGCCAACCATACTTGTGGAAGCAACATGTTATGTATGAGTCCAGGCCTCATGATGTTATTATTACTTTGGGCAATAAGCTGTATAGAATACAGGAAATAGCACCACCTACAACCATCTCTTTGGTTACTGCAAAACAATGCAGTAAGCTCATTGTTAAAACTAGGAAATTTGTTTTCTTGATGATCCGCCCTCAGGAAAAGAAGAAGACTGTAGCTACGACCTCCAGACAGGGCCCCTCTGCACGACAACAATAGATGGATAAGGTTGTAGAGGAGTATGAGGCCATCTTCACCTCCCCCGTAGGGGTGCCTTTACATTGTCAGGTCAAGCACCCCATCGATCTGACCCCAGGTGCACCGTTGCCCAATGGACTGATCTATCGATGCTCTGTTATGGAGAATGATGAAATCAATAGGCAGATTCAGGAGCTGTTGTAGAAAGGTCACATCCGGCTAAGTTCATTGCTCTGTGGGAGCCTAATCATGCTAGTGCAGAAGAAGGATGGGACTTGGAGACTCTGCATTGACTATCGGGCACTGAACAAGATCACTGTCCATAATAGGTACCCGATCCCACAGATTGATGCCCTTATGGAACAACTCAAGGGGGACGAAATATTTCAGCAAGATCGAATTGAATTCTAGGTATCACCAGGTACCAATCAAACCTTCTGATGTGTGGAAGACTACCTTCAAATATAAGGAGGGCCATTTCGAATGGCTGGTCATGCCTTTCGGGTTGACGAATTCCCCTGCAACCTTCATGAGACTAATGGATTACATCTTATGACCATTTACCAACTCATTTGTAGTGGTGTACTTGGATGACATTCCGATCTTCATCCAAACTTGGGAAGATCACCTCCACCACATCCAAGAAGTCCTCCAAACACTGCGGCAACACAAGTTGTGTGCCAATTTGGAGAAGTGAATTTTTGGCATGACCTAGGTTCAGTATCTGGGATACATTATTCATGAGTGGGGGGGTGCATGTTGATCCAACCAAGATCCAATTCATTTAGGATTGGTTGGCCCCAACCACCCTAATAGAGCTCCGCAACGTTTTGGGTCTTGCCAATTTCTACCGCAGGTTTGTGTTGGGATTCTCTCATACCTTGAGTCAAGTCACCAAGGGAGGAGCGAAAGCCAAATTCTTTTGGTCTGAATCTCAACAAAAGGCGTTTGATGATTTGCAACATTGTCTCTACTCTGCACCAGTGCTCACATTACCAGACTTGCAACAACCATTTGATATCGAGAGAGATGCTTCCAACTATGCTATTGGGGCAGTCCTTAATCAACAGGGGCATCCAATGGCATATCATAGTGAGACACTTTCTGATACAGTCCGGAAGTATCCCACTTATGACAAGGAGATGTATTCCATTGTTTAGGCTTGCCGACAATGGAAACATTAAATTTTGAGAAAGGAAACGATAATCCACATAGACCACCGATCCTTGCAGTTCATACAGACACAAGGGAAGTTGTAGAATGATCGCCATCAGAAGTGGTCCACATACCTGCAATAGTTTCATTTGAACATTAAGTACAAGAAAGGAAGCACCAATAATGTTGCAGACTGCCTCAGCCGACCCCCTATCCTGGCGCTAACCACGGTGATCAACTCTTGTGGGCCTGAGACTTTCGATTGGCCGCTTCTCTAAAAAAATGATCCAGAATTCGGCCACACATACAATATGCTCTTGGAGGGTAAGAAAGTTCCTAATTTTCACCTCCAGGGTGCCCTACTATGTCACCTGGGACATATTTATGTTCCTTCAAGAGAGCGTGCCAAGATGATTTGGGAGGCGCACTACAGTCGGGTCGCTGGGCATTTCGGGGTCGAGAAAACCATGGAAGTATTGCAAAAGTATTTCTATTGGCCGAACCTTGATAGGATGTCGGGAAGTATATCAATTTCTTTCACTACTTTCGCCATTGCCAAACTGACTATCAAGAAGCAAGGCCTCTATACTCCACTTCCCACCCCTACTCAACCTTGGGAATCCATCTTCATGGATTACGTGTCAGGCCTTCCTTCTACTAAGCATGGCAATGACTATGTTTTTGTGGTCGTCGACAGATTCTCGAAGATGTCCATTATGATGGCCTGCAAGAAGAATATCACACCAGAAGCCACTGCTAAACTATTCTTTGAGCGAGTGTGGGTACACTTTGGGATCCCACAGTCTATCATCTCACATTGGGACAACAGGTTCCTCAATACATTTTGGTCCAGCCTCTGGTCGATGCTGGACACCAAGCTCACCAAGTCCACAGCTTTCCATCTGCAAACTGATGGCCAGACAAAGGTCGTCAACCGGATGATTGTACACATTTTGTGCATGTACAACTCAAAGCATCCACGCCCATGGGGTGAGAGCCTTCCCTATGTACAACACATCTACAACCTGTCTCTCCATAGCTCAACTAGCCACAACCCCTTTCAGGTGGGCTTGGGATTTCAACCATTATGTCCCATTGACGTAGCCATGCCATTTGCGGCTACTCGGGCAGATTCAACCAATGTCCAGTCTGAGGCTGACAAGGCAAACAACTTCATTGAGCACATTCAACACTTCCGCCAATAGGTTCATGACATCTTGGACATAGCCAATGATAAGTACAAGCAACGACATGATCAACATCGGGTGCCACATAACTTCCAGGTGGGTGACAAAGTGTGGCTACATTTGCAAAAGGAGTGCCTTGCTGGACCCTGCCGCAAGATTCGGCCGCTCCGATATGGGCCATACACCATCACCAAGGATGTAGGGGACAATTCCTTTGAGCTTAGTATTCCACCTTTCCTTGGTCTACACCCAATGTTCAATGTTGTCTGCCTTCGGCCCTACTTTCCACCTCTACTGGACACATCCGACATGACAAAACAACTCACACCAACAAAGTTAAACCCATATTGCATGGAACAAGCCACAAATGATCGAATTATGGACACACAGATCAAGAACACCCACCAGCAGAGGATCCAGCTATATCGAGTTGTCAAAGTAGGCCAACTCCTTCACCAGGCCAAGTGGCTCACCAAGGACCAAGTTCAACAGAAGTTTCCTCATCTCATGGAGGAACTCAACGCAATGGGGACCATTTCTTCCTAAGGGGGGAGGAATGATCCGGGTGGATATTGGTGGCCACCCGCCTATTCCACTTGGACCCACACTGTTGTTTCTTTTGGTTTTTCAGTTTCCTTAATTGTAGTACAATTTACTATTTTTAGCAGTTTTTTAGGTCCTGAACTTCTGGAGCCGTTTTGAGGCCCTAAACGACGTTTTTTGGGCATGAATGCTTCGGTGAAAATGAGTCTGTTTCAGACTTGATATTTGCTTTCAACAGTGTATTCGTCGGATAGATATTTCTAACGATGTATCATGTGCGTCAAACGAAGATAGTATGCCAAAGTTATGACCCCGGGAAATTGATGTACTAATTTACCCCAACGGGGCCCATATTCTGGTGTTTCATCTCCTAGGGTTAGGTTTTTGGATGTTTTGGGTTTTCCATTGTTACTCAATAATATATAGGCCTTCAAGCCTCATTGTAACATAGAGTTCATAGGCCAATAGCGGCCACATCTCTTCTCAGAGATAAGCTACCAACGCTCGAGCTATTTTATTTCCATTCTGTCTGTAAGCATATTTCAGTCATTTGTTGTTAATGAAATGAAGTTTTACTTCCATTGCATATCCACGTTTATGTGTATTTTTGTATTTCATTGTGTTGGTGCATAAATCCAGATCATTCTAGTTTCTGGTTCGTTATGATGTCGGCATATAACTTATGTCATCCTTCTGCCAAGATAAGGCCACACATATATTGGACCATATCCAAGACTGGCGTATATGGAAGAGGTTGATTAAAGCCTACATTCATCCAGAGTTTCTGTTGGAGTGGTTCCTTAAGTCCTTATTGCCTTATATTTCGAAGGATATTTCTACATCTAGAGTAACATCTAAAGAAGAAGCTATTTTCAAATCCCAATAGATGGGCCTCATATGATCTTAGTTTGGGATGTTGTATGAAATTATTCCCGATGCACCGCGATCAAATTATGACCCTAGAAAAAATCCTGGGCCTCATGCTGATGGCATCATAGGCTCTACAAATGCTAAGTCTACAATGTTGGTGATGAACCATTTGAAAGATTTGTCTCTAAGCCAACCTATAGCAGGACAAGCTTCGACTTTGTCCTCCATTCCCACTCAGTCGACAAATGTGCATTCTATATAGTCATCGACCAACTCAAATGGTAACCAACAACCAAGAGGGAATAGAAGGAATGAATGAGGTAATAATCGTAAGGGTGGGAAAAATAATAACAAAGCCAAGGATGACACTAACGATGGTAGATCAAATAATAATGTCGGTGAGGGAAAGAAAGAAAAATGGAAGGTGAAGTTTCCTTGTAAACTTCGTAAACATGATCACCTTACCCACCTATGCCCCAAAATCGAGGAGGCCTCGAGGCTCTTATCACAACTATCCGTTGTGCTGACCAATCCATTTCCACATAATAAACACATGGCTTCAGGGTCCTCCAACACCGAAAATGCGTCGTCTGAGAATAAAAAACCCTCGACACATGAAGGTGACCATATATGTATTAATATGATCAAGTCTTAGATTGATGTAGTCACTCGATCTCGTGATTATGGTTCTTCATAGACTATTACAGGTCCAGACTCTCCCCCTCCTCCGAAAACACCTTTGCAGATCAAAAATTCAGAACCTCTGCTTCGTATTCCGAAAGGAGTAATTAAACACTTTGCCCACAATCCTAATGCCAGAGCTTCCAAAAACTATTCGATTGTCGAAGTTCTAGGTCAAACCACTTGTGTGATGTTAGATTTGGAGGTGCTCTAGATGTGTCCTTCATAGAGGAATGCCTTGTTATCTTATTTCATAGCTCTAGGCCCATGTGGATAGAAGGTTATTAAGATTGAAGTCACAGATGTTAAGCCTCACTTACCTTACCACGTGGCCTTTCAAATCCATGTGGAGTACACAAAATTTACCATCAAACAAATTGTAATAGATGAAGGTGTTGCAACTTGCATGATGTCCCTAACCTGTTGGAAAGCCATTGGCTCTCTGACTCTATCCCAATCTATGACTTTGTTGACCGCATTTGATGAACGTTCATTTTGACCCCACAAAATTATTCTCGCTTTTCCTGTCTAGTTAGGTGGAAAGATAGCAGAGGTTGATGTCGAAAACAAAGGTTGACTATAATTTACTACTAGGGCATAATTAGACTTATGCCATGATCACGGTCATGTTGTCTATTTTTCGCACTTTATGTTTTCCTCATGAAGGGAAAATAATGATGATTGATCAATTGTCCTTTGCGCATGCTAGTCCTAATGCATCAATTGGGCCTTCGATCCCATTGATTGACAATTCTTAGCAGGAAACTGAGGATTTTGGTGTCAGAATGTATTCCTCTCTCATGGGTAGCTTTGATTTTGTGGCACCAATCCATCACATTTATTCCATTTCCAGTGAGTCTTCATCATCAATGAGGTCCATCCCTTTCCGTACTTCGTATTTCAACGACCATTGGACCCTATCTTCCCCAACTATGTCATGTGAAGGTCAATCACACATTAGGATGGAAATACCATTGTCAACAACAGAGGTTGCATATCAGGCTATTCTTAACACTATTGCTAACCCAGATCCTTTATCCTCGTAGACCGACAAGGAGGATCCCATTCTAGAGCCCGTATGGGCCACCAAATCATCTTGTTCACATGATTTCTTCGACAATACTTTACCGTCAGATGAATCCATATTAGAGGCCATGTATGGTCCTAATAGGCCTTGGGACAATATGCATCATCACTCCTATTTCCTCCCAGAGATTGTTAGGATCAAATAAGATGACTTTCGATCTACCTTGAGTGAGATGGTCGGTCACGTCGTGGTTCCGTTAGATACACATGGTATTTATGCTGAAGGAAACATGGCGAATATTGTTGAATTATTGAGACGGGGGGTGAATCAATAGTAGAGCAATTTAATCCTTTTTAACCATATAATACAAGTGTTATATCAATGTATCGTTATCATCCAATAACTGCCGAGTAAATAAGAAATGAAAAAATGAACAATCATACACATACACAGTACACCAGTGTTTTACGTGGAAACACAAAGTGAGAGAAAACCATGGAATTCTTTATCTTATATGTCTTGAAGAATTACATTCATTGGAAGCACCAACTTCCTTTGTTTTCCGGCTGCAACTAGAAGGAGGCTCCAACCCCCTAGTTTCTCAGGCTACAATATGAGGGAAGCTCCAACTCCCCAATTCTCTGGCTACAACTAGAAGGGGGCTACAACCCCCTATGCTCTCCGGCTACAACTGGAAGGTGGCTACAACCACCTGTCCTTGTCTCGTCCAACCGCCTTGACGTATAAGTAGAATGATGGAACCATTGTCACACTATCACTGTGAGATATACTGTTGTAAACCTATACCAATCAAGCTGCACCAAATAACCTGTACCAATAACCTGAACCATGCATCAACATGTACCTCAACCTGTAATCAACTTGTACCATAAACAAGTGCATCAACCATGCACCAAACCTATACAAATAACCTGTCACAACAACCTGTCCAAACAACCTATCACAACAACATGTCTCATCAATCTTATCAACCAAATCAGATATACTCACCAAGACAACTCTCAAATATGTGCATCAACCAACCATAACACAACAACTCATAATCATCACCAAGATCAACATGTGCTTCTATTAATATACCAATACAAGTATGCTACATCATTTATAAACCATGTGTCAAAAATATTACTAACACGTGCCTCCAACCATGTACCAAGTATGTACCAATCATGTATCAACTACTCATGAATATGTGCCAACCTCATCAACTATACACCTCATGTATGTGCCAACTCATCAACTACTTCTCTCAACCATGTACCCGACATGTACCTCAACCAAATTCCCTCATCAATTTCATCATCCAAATCTGATTTGTAAAACTGTAATAAACCTGGGGTATATGATCACATACCTGCAAACCTTCCTTAACTTTAACAACAAGAGACTAACATTTTCATCAAACTTTTCTTTAGTCTCACATGCCTATTTTTGGATTAGTCAACAACCCTAACTTGAAATAATCATAACTATGTACCTATAATGAATAAATATATGAAAATAATACACACTATTCTTTACTGTGTTTTATGCAATTCCTCCAGGTGTCACTACATGGAACCTCTCAGAAAAGGAGTTATAGCAAAAATGGCATAGCTTGCTGAATTCTAGCTTATTCTAGAGAGCGACCTTGTAGAGCATGCCCCGGATGGAATATTTGTTGAATTGATCTGAAACTATTACACAACATACTATAGACTGTAATCTAACCAACACATTTGGTATTATTGAATTTGGATATGTTATGAAGAATTTATGATGTTTTTACCCAAAACACCTGTTTTAGACTAGTTTCAGGACTAGCCACAAACCCTATTTTCCACGGAGTGTAACTACAAAAATACAATGACCCACAAGCTAAATTGCTTACCACATATACTAGGATATGTTTCCTCAATGTAATAGAAATTTCAAGGTCTGAATCATTCTAGAATTTTTTTTATTGCGAAAATGGTGAGATGACATGTAAATAACATACCTTAGAAAGCATCATCAAAAGAATTTATCCTTCCTTGAATTCCGGCCTTCTTTTCTTCACCTTCCCTCAGAAATTCATCTTAGATATCCTTTGGTTACCTTAGACACCTATAGATATTCAATATTCTCAGGTGTGATCTAAAATGAGAGAGCATTGCCTCTTATTTATACTCTCCAAGTAGCTTCCTTAAAAACATCTTCTAGGTCACTTTGCCCACTTTCCTTATTTTAGGGTTAACCCACTTCTAATTTCTCCATTAAATTTATTATTGAAATAATTTATTTT
>ML803121.1:69924-85566 GCA_009831015.1 Picea engelmannii
AAATAATTTATTTTGTATTCACTTTGAATTATAATACACTCATCACTTCACTTTATTATTTACCTTTTAAAATCTCTTAAACCACTTTGACTACTTTGACCTTTTGGGGCTTCTAGATGACATATGAGGGTCTTCCAACTTCGCAAGGCCATAACTCTCAAACCGTGAGGAGTTATGTGACGTTACACATACCAACATAAATGTAATGACATGTAATATCCATATAGAATAGTATTACCTACAAATATATCAAAACACATACCATTATCCATCAAACAAACTTGGGTCCATTACCCAAACCTAGGTTCTCCAACTTATCATGGCCATAACTCTCTAACCGTGAGGAGTTATGTGACGTTCTACATGCCACCAAAAATTTCATGAAACACACTGTCCATCTAGGATTTTTCACTGAAAAATTCACTGACCTTCATCTCATTATTCCACAAAGAATCATGGGTTCTCTAACCATACTTCTAGGATAACTCAATCCGCAAAGCATCTTCTCGTGAGGGATTTCACCATAAGGGGACCACTTTGTATTTCATCCATTTGTACTTATTATCAACCATGACAAGAAAATAATGAGTCATATTTACATCAAACAAACTTGGGTCCATTACCCAAACCTTTGTGCTACCAGAATTCACTACCGGACTTTCTCCAAGGGTTGACATTAATCGCTAAGGGTTGACATCAATCTACAATATCTCTCTCCAATAGTTGACATCAATGACAACCAACAATCCATCAACCTAAGCCAATTGTTTGACAATCGCCCCCTTTGGCAGTGATGGCAACACCAACATTGATGGCAACACTTAGTCATGATAACATTCATGCTTATACTCTTTATCAATGTTTCTATCTCTCCCACTTTGACATCAATGACAAAGGGTATCTCCCTTTGGGGCTGCTCCCCTTGTCTACATGCCTTTGATTTTTCTTTGTGTTTATAATCCTTTGATTACTCTCATTCCCTTCATATGAATAATATCTCCCCCTTTGACAAAGGGTATCACTTTGAAGTCATATCACTCATTCTTCCCTTGTGACAATCGCTCCCCTTGGAAACATGCCTCTATGCTCTCTCTCCAAGCATTTACCTTTTCATATGATAAATATCTCCCCCTTTGTCCTATTTATGGTGCTTCCTCGTGTACATCTAAGACATATAAGATAAGCATTCAAAAGTATTCATTTTGGAGTAGAAATTACTCCTAGTCTCTGGCGAAGATACTCAAGGGCTTCCCATGGAAGCGGTTTTGTAAATATGTATGCCACTTGTTATTTTGTTCCCACATATTCAAATATAGTGTTCTTCTCTGCAAACCGTTCCCATAGAAAGTGATACTTGATTGGAATGTGCTTCGTCTTGGAGTGCATCACCGGTTTTTTTGAGATACTGATGGCGCTTGTATTATCACAATAGATTGGAATGGGCTCATCATAATCAACCTATATATATGTCAAAGTTTGTTTCATCCAAATAACCCGTGTACAACATGTTGCTACAATATACTCTGTCTCGACTGTAGATAGAGATACTGATGATTGTTTCTTTCTTAGCCATGATACTAAACACTCACCCAAGTAGAACGTTGATCCACTGGTGCTTCATCGGTCATCAATGCAACCTGTCCAATCTGCATCTGTGTAGGCAATAAGTGATAGATCCTTTCATTTTGAATACCATAATCCAAACTCTTTTGTTCCTTTGAGATATCTGAAAATCCTCTTCACTGCTAATACATGTGATTCCTTTTGTGCTGCTTGAAATCATGCCACCTGTCCAATTGCCTGCATTACATCTAGTCTAGATGCTGTCACATATAGTAAGCTACCAATCATTGACTTGTATTGCCTCTCATCTGTAGACTTTGAATCATCATCTTTGCTCAACTTGCAACTGGTTTCCATAGGAGTGGTAACTGGCTTGCAATCTTCCATTCCGAACCTCTTTACCATTTCTTTGATATACTTAGTTTGAGAAATAAAAATTCCTTGGTTTCTTTGACATAATGAAAACCCAAAAAGAAGGATAGTCCTCCAAGTAATGACATTTCAAATTCATTCGGCATATCCTTTGCAAATTTCTGGCTTAACCTGTCATTAGTACTTCCAAAACAATATCATCAACATAAATTTCAATTAATAAAATATTACCTTGAGTTACCTTGATGTAGAGGTTGTTGTCTGCGCTTCCTTTCCATAGTTCATTGGGAGTTTTTTCATTGTTGTTTCTGAGCATTACTCTGTTTTGAATGTGAACTGATGTATGCACTGCATGTGTCCAAAAAATAGCTGTCAATTTGGAATCCATTAGCATTGTTCGATCCATTTCCTATGTAATTATCACCCATTATGATAATGTTCCTTTTTCTTCGAACCACTCTCTGAAGCAATCTATGAATCCATGCTCTCGTTTGCTATCATATATCTGTCCAAACCTTCTAAGTGTTCTTACAAATCCATCTATGTCCATATTGTCCAAGAATCTACTTGCGCAACTCTCCATAATGCTGACCCATTTATCACTATACTATCATGAAGTCTTGATTAATCTATCAAGTTGTACTTCTGCTAACTGATTGCTCTGAATCTGTCTTCTCAAACTCTGCAAGCTGCTCGAAGGATGGTTTTTTTGTCTGTCACAGCTAATACATAGACTCACCCTATCTAATATTTATATTACTTGGGAGTCTCTAAGCTGGATGGCTCAGGACAATTCCTACTCTGATGTGTATTCATCATCATCTTCATTGGTAGATTCATTATCTCTCTGAGCTCTGACTTATTTATTTCTGTTTGTGGATTCATCTTTCACTACAATGCCTGAAAGAAAAATCTCTTGAACTTGTTCCTTATTTACCTGTCCTTCCTTTCTTTCAGTTATTTTCCAAACCTTTTTGTATCTGGCATTTTTCCTTTTCTCTTGGAATTTTCTTCATCTCATTTTATTGCCAATCTTTCTGTTGCACCTCTTTTGTTACCTAAATGAGAAAAATAAGGGTGCTTACAAACCCAGTTGGGTCAGCTAGGCAAGAAAACAGTAGAGGAAAGAGTTAGAAGTATAAAGCACAAAATATAAGCAAATAATTAAACTAAGAACGATAAAAGGAATTAAACTATAGTTCATAAGGACATTAGACCAAGAAACAAACAAGACTCATTCCACCAATGGAAAGGATTATATTAGTGGAAAGAAAACACCAAAGAGAAAGGGAGACTTTGGGTCCCCTCTTCCTCCAAGGGAGGGCTCTTGGACCCCCAAATATTGAGCTCTTCTTACAAGTGAGGAACTAAAATGAAATGGTGAAGAGAATCCAAAGCACATCCAATCTAGAGGTGATATGAATGGATAATTGAAATGGTGCTAGCATGCTCTTGATGAGGAAAAAGGATCCTCCAACATAATATCAATAGCATAATAATACAAATGAATTCCTTTAAAATGTAGTGCACCCATGGCCTCTTTTATAGCATAACTTTGAGGCATTATTAAACCAGCTTTTAGTGTGGATAGGGGGCCATTTAGGGCACCCTTAGGTCTTTGACCAGCCACCCAGCTGAATTCAGTCGAGATTTGGATGTCAAATCAACTTGGAAGCTGAACCATAAATGGGTGGGAGGACGACCAATATCATATATGCATCGTTTTGAGGGATGCACGGTTTTTTGCGTCCACAGTTGCGCATCATGCGCATGTGCGGTTTTCTTGCGTTTCTGAATGGCGCATGTGTGCACGGTCCTTGTGTAGTCTCAACGCATGCTGATTTTATTGTTGGTTGTATAGTTTTGGACCTTTTGAAAATGAATTTTTGGTCATTTTTGGTCCATGGGTGAACTCATAGCTGTTTGAAGATGTTGGATTCTTGTAACCATTTGTGGACAAAATTTTAGTGATAACAGATTCCCCCTGATGGATGAGGTTAGGAGCATACGTATAACAAAAATTCATCAATGTTTCTTCTATTGAGAGTGCCATTGTAAGAAAGAGTGATAATGAGAGTTTCAAGAGTGACCCATTGGAGGGAGATGGGAACCTGTAGGACCCAACCTTTCGCAAGGTGTAAAAATAAATTGTGTACAAACGAGGTGGGCATGCCCAATGCTCGTGTTATGTAACTCAAAAATGTGTAATACATTAACTGAAGTTGTGTGTTAGTGTAGATGACCGCATCGCCCTCAGGGGTGTTTTGATAATAGCAGAGGACAATTCTGATGGTGAATAAACTCTGATGACACTTAGAAGAAGTATTGAGGATTCACAGGCGTTGATGGCCTAATGATGTTCAGAGGTCTTTGGAAAATATATAAAACACAACTGCACTAGTCGCAAAGTAGGACCCACCGCAACATGAAAAAGTGTTGAAGTTGAATGTGGTGGGGGTCAATAACATCAGAGAGAAATGATGGTTCTCTCTGTGCCATCCAAGACTACTCATTGTACAGGTAATGAGAGTCAATATATTGTCACCCTGCTAGGAAATGTGTTGATGTCGACAAAAAGGGAGACGCGACTTCGAGAAGCAGAGGGCTTCATGAAATACACTTGGACAAAATCAAGAACTGATGAGTAACACGGATGAAGTGTAGGAGTAGTGAGACTCAAGACTGCCTTTGGTTGGGGAGATATGTAAAGTGGCAGCAACCATGAAGCTGACTCTAGTGTCAAGGGGACAATTAGATGAGGGTAAATTGTGTCAGAGGCACGGCAAAATGGCCAAACATAGAGATCAAAAAGGTGTATGGGTTGTAGGATACTCGGGGTCTATGGATAATGTCATTGATGTCAGGAAGTGAAAAAAAAAAAGAAAAAAAAAATGCCCCAACCAAGGGCGACAAGGGTTGCTTTGCTGGGAAAAGGAAGGTCGCTAAAGGCAACAACAGAAAGATATGAAAATGAGAAAAAAAGGTTTGTATAATTACCAAAAGAATAAAAAATAAGTTGGGATAACTGTGCAAATATAGAAATAGGTGCCCCAGTGTAAGATGGCTTGGCCTGATGATGGCGCAAGTTGCTTGGAAAAATAAGTGGAGGGTTGGGGCCCCATAGGTGGGTTTCTATATTAGGGAAATGTATGGGGGACAATCTATAGATGGGAAAAATGATGGCGGATGAAATGGATGGTGAATGATATTGCAAAAGCGCAGTCAACATAGAACCATGATGAGGTAACTTGGGAGTCCATTGGGTAAGTTAGCAAAATGAGGTGAAGGAGTATGTGGCTGATTCTCAAAAAATGCATAAGACTAACGAGACTCCCATCTCTAAAGGGAAAAAGAAGCATGAGTGTCGAAATGCCAAGGGGGCCTATGCATGGGACAAATCACGTGGGGAAGAATGCCACTGGGTGACAGTACCAAAATGCAGTGGAGGTGATGATACTGCAGAGTCGGATATATGGACCCTATAGGTAAATGTCAGAGGGTGTTACTGGAGGTGCAAATGATATTCAGATGGAATGACTGCATGATAGTATCGATGATATACCTAAAAGGGTAGCACAGATGAAGGATGACCAAGTACCTGCACATATGAAAACCGAATACCCGACGTGAGCAATATCTGAAGATAAATAACATTTAACAATTATTCAACAAGATGTGAATGTGAGCATACTTACCTGAGTGTGAATATGATAAAAAAAAATTCTCCCTGGGGGCCAAGAGTGGAAAGTGGCCCGGGGAATATGATTATGTAGGTGGCGGGATTCAGGATTCTGGTCCCGTGACTGTAGACGGATCAAAAAACAGACATTCAGAGCTCTCGGAATTGAGTCTGGAATTTTGGAAAAATGGACTATATATAGTTGTAGGGCCCACAATGCCACCTCATTTGTACCTGCTATCATGGTGAGTGGACGGGCGATTTGAGAGGAGATTTGGAGATATCGGGTGATCGAGGTAGTTGTTCCAAGATCCACGAGTTTCAGGTTAGTCATTGTATCTTCCTGCATAGGACTTAGGGTTTTGTTTTTTGGGTAGGCCTGTACGGGGGTCGTATAGGGGGTTTTAGTGAGTGTGGGTCCCTCAGTGCACAGACGATCAAAGGATACCTTTGCATGTGTGCATGGCTGTATCTTTGATAGCCGTGCATGGGGGCTCTCAATGTGAGGAAAACAGGCGCGCATGGGATACACGCCTGTGCGAATCATAGTTGTGCATGCGTGCGTGGCTGTGGTCCTGACAGTCGTGCATATGTGCGCAACTATGTGACGAACAATCATGCCCTAAGGCGCGTATGTGTATGTGACAAGGGCGCATACGTACGCCCCTGTATCGCCGACATGTGCACATGTGTACGTGATTGTGGGATGAACATGTGCACATATGTGTGTGTCTGTGGGGAAAACAACCGCGCATATGTGCACGCCTATGGGGAAAACAACTGCACCTTTGCGACAAAGCTGAAAAGTGTAAAAAATTGAATTTTTTGGATTATTTAGATGTTTTTTATGGGTGATGATAGTTGATCGAGTACTGTATATGTGGATGCAGGTGAATAGTTTTGACGATGCCGATTCATTGGAGGGAGATAGATTGGTCATGCCTGCGGGAGGTAGTGACCAATGAGGAGATGACGGTCCGTGATACTTTGGAAGCTTGTGGGCTGCTGAAGTTCTTTGAGTGCCCCCTGATACGGGCCCAGGAGTACCTCTTGTAGTTCTTGATTCGGATGTGGAGTCTGGATCTGCATTGTTTTATGGTGCGGGGTGAGCAACTACCTTTTACTGCGTTGGAGGATGTATACTTTTTGACGAGGCTCTCTTTTCGGGGAACCCCTTTACCGGCAGAGCCCATGATACTGGGGAACAGGTAGTTGGTTACCTTAACCCGGAGGTATTGTAGGGGAGAGAACTTCATGTCGGGTTCTGTGGTGAGTATTGGGGCGATGGACGACCTTGTTCATCGTTGTGTGGCAGCAATGGACGACCTTGTTCATCGTTGTGTGGCAGTGATGGACGACCTTGTTCATAATTGTGTGGCAGCGATGGTTGTGAGAGTATATGGGTCCCTCGTGACTCAGCGGATCAGTGGCGATCAACTGAGGATTATGGAGAGGGCACTGATAGGTGAGCATTTCGCCTGGGGCTTGATGCTGCATACCAAGATGTTAGGGTAGGTGGACAGGTGTCGAGCTGCAGACTTGGGGGAGTTTGCTTTTGGGTCTATCTTGGTGGCGTGGTTTCTGGAGAGGGTGCCTATGTTGCACCCGAGAGTGTTGTTGGGCACACCTGGTGTGTGAGAGCCACGACTGAGGCGATGGGAGACGATTTTGATTTGTCATGGTGGTGGGAAGGGTGGCCACTATTTCATGGCCGAGGCTGCATAGGTGTGGCTTCAGATTCCACAGATCATACTATGATACCCGTATTTCGGGGTGGACTTCCGGGATGATCCGGAGATGGTGTTACCCCCAAGAGAGGTGTTCGACCACAGAGGTATGATGCGATATTTTGATTGTTTTAGATAGTATAACATGTATATTTTTTTATGTATGGGTGGATGTTGATGCTATCATTAGTTTGTTGTATGTGCAGATGTGGGGCCTCATGGGCGCGAGGTTGAGATGGTTAGAGCACCAGCTCGTCAGGGGCCGGTGAGACCTCCACAGGGAGAGTCGCGGGCAAGAGAGAGGCGACGACGGGATGATGTTGAGGCGAGACCCATTGATGAGGAGAGAGTAGCTAGGAGACATGCTTTGATGACCCTGGTGCAGGGCCATCACATGCTCCTCCGACCGAGGCCTGGGGAGAGTTTGAGGATATTCGCCATCGCTTGGAGGTGGTGCTACAGGGAGTGCCCGAGGGCATGTGGTCATAGATCTAGGATGAGGGAGTCCTGGAATAATGCGTGGGTGTTCCGTTGGTGTGGAAAACCGTGGTTCAGAGAGCAGTAGTAACAAGTGCTGCGATTACTGGGCGGTTTCCCCCAGGGTTGGAGGGACCGATAGCTGGTGGGGTACCGCCTCCCAAGAGAGGGCTAGGTGGTGGTTCTCTAGAGGCACCATGAGTGTCTCTATATGTATTTTTGTATTTTTTGGTATTTATATAGGCTTGTGAGCCTACTTGGTGTGGTGACACCAGTTTTGTATTGATAGGGGTGAGGTGGTTCACCGGCCTACAGATGTTGTATATGTACTATATTTTTTGTAAACATTTTGATGGCACATTTTACCGATATATGTATATGGATATACATTTTGGGATCTTTGTGATGTTCACATGTGTTTTATTTTTTTTGTTGATGATGTCTAATTTATATGCTGTGATAGATTATTGATGTTTGATGTATGTGTACTAGTAGCTTGATGTGATAAATGCTAATCTAACACTAGGTTAGCCATGTTATCTGCTATTTGATTAAGTTGTCTTGGAATATGTGTAAATGTAACGGAATAAAAATGTCGAGATAAAACTCTAACTTGCAGGTATTTGCGAAAGAGGCAAGGATCGCGGACACGGTACACATTGTTGAGCTGGAGGACGGCAAGTTGGGAATCTAGTAAGACGCTAAGGTGACAAATATGATGGTGGCTAGCCTCAACAAGGAGACCAATGACGACGGTGTATTCTGCTTGGTTTTTGGTTATTGAGCCCAAACATATGCCACTGGAGTGGAGCGGGTCATGTGAGGGGGAATAGAGGGCCCAAGTGGCCGATGCGAGATTCTATGTCCAACGTCTAGCTCCATCGGCGTAACCGATGTGGTAGGCCGATGGAGGAGGCATCTGTCAATAACACAAATGGTAATATAGATGAAAGATGTGTGGAAAGAAGATTAAAAACTCTAAAAAAGCATACAGAAAAGAAAATCCTAGTGTAGAATGTCTATGCTTAGGCGTAAAATTTATTTAAGTACAACCCATTGATGGGTTCTTTGAGAGGGTGGCCTTCGGGAGAGTCTAGGATGTATGCACCTTTAGTGAGGCAATGTTGGATGATGTAAGGTCCATGCCAAAGTGACTCAAAATTTCCATGGCCGAGGGTGTCATGAGTGATATCGTAAGCAATGACGAGGTCGCCTTCGTTGAATGAGAGAAGGTTGAAATGGCGATCAAAGGTGGCCTTTGACCATTTTTTGGCTACCTCATTGTTCTATAATGAAGATCGACGATCCTCATCCAAGGACTCTAAGTTCAGCAAATGCTGCTCCATTGGAGCAGTGTAAGGTAATAGCTCAATAATAGTGCGTAAGGTGGGAATTTCGCACTCGATGGGAAGAGTGGCCTCGACCCTGTGGACTAGATGAAATGGTGTGAAACCAGTGGCAGTTTTAACTATCGTGTGATAATCCCATAGCGCAGAAAATAACATATGATGTCAATTGGTCTTATGTTTGTTAACCGTGCGTTGCAACATGGTTTTGAGGACCTTGTTGACTGCTTCGACCTGTCCATTTGATTGATGGTAGTATGGGGATGCGAACTCGTGGGAGAAGGCTAACCTGGATGAAATTTCAACGAAAATCTCATTCTCGAAATGTTTCCCATGATCAGATACTAGTTGTAGTGGTACTCCAAAGCAGAAAATGATGTGGTTAAAGAAAAAACGCGTTGCAGTGTCAGCGGTGTTATTGAAGGTAGGCATGGCTTCAGCCCACTTGGTGAAGTAATCGACTGCAATGACGATGTATTTATGTCCATTGTTGGATGGAGGGTTGCAAGTCATGAAGTCTATGCCCTATTTGCAAAAGGGTTGACAGTAATGACTGGGTGTAGGAGAGCAGGTGGTGCTCATGTTTTGTTGGCATAAAGCTAACATTTGTCACATCGCTTCACAGCGTGGATGCAATCATGAAACAATGTAGGCCAAAAGTAACCATCACAAATGATTTTCTGAGCGGTGGACATCCCTGAGAGGTGCCCCCCGCATGTGCCGTTGTGGTAGTCATTCAAGACTCGATCGGCCTCGTCAATAGTCAAACATTGATGGAGTACGGTGTCAACCCCTCACCGATATAAGATGTCACTGATAAGGAGGTAGTGGGGAGCTTGGTGACAAATATGTCGACGATCGTCTTAGGAGAGATGATTTCTGAATTTTTGGGTTCAAAGGTAGATGCGAAGATCATTGTACCAAGGATCATATGAGGGGATGTAAAAGGGATGTTTGTCAGGGAAATCGATATTAACGGGGGTACTAGTAGTAGCGGAGGGAAAATCCGTGATGAGTTCGGTGAGGATGATGGATTTCTTTCTCTTGGGTGTGGAAAATTTGAGGTCTTACTTCTGAAGGATGATGATCCATCGGGCAAATTTTTCGTTAATTTTCCTATGACTGAGCAAGTATTGCATGGGGTTGGAATATGCAATGACTTTGGTAGTTCGAAGCAGAATGTAATGGCGCAGTTTCTGGATGGCGAGGACAACTGCAAGGGCTAGTTTCTCTTCGTGATTGTATTTCAAGGGTGTCCTTGAAAGGTTTTTACTAATTGAGTAAATGACATGCTCACGTTCATCATCCCCTATTTGGATGAGAACTCCTGCTACTGAGATGACTAAGGCCGATATGTAGAGGATATAGTCGCGGTTATAGTCAGGTGGACTAATCAAAGGGGCATTGGAGAGTGTTTCTTTAAGGTCATCAAAAGCGCTCTGGGAATGTTCATCCCAGTGGATTGGGATGTCACGACGTAGTAAGCGAAGGAAGCCATGTGCACGAGTGGCATAATCTGGGACAAAGCGCCATAAAAAGTTAGCTTTGCCTTGTAGGCTCTGTAGTTGGTGTAAATTCCTAGGAGGGGGAATTTTTGTGATGTCTTAGAATTTGAGGGGGTCCATGGCAATACCACGTTGGGAAACGATGAACCCAAGGGGGCATCCAACAGTGATGCAGAACACACACTTAAGGGTGTTCAAGCGATGTTGTATTGACGACACTTGTGGAAGATGATTCGTAAATCATCGAGATGTTGAGTGCGTTTCTTGGATCGAGCTGTGAGGTCGTCCAAGTATGCCAGGATGATATGATCCAGATCATGAAAGATGTATGTCATGGCACGTTGGAAAGTGGCGCCAACATTCTTGAGGCCAAAAGGCGTGACACGATACGCAAAAGTGCCCCAAGGGGTAGTGAATGCGGTTTTGTATTGATCAATTGGGTGAATTTGAATTTGGTTGTAGCTAGAGAAACCGTCCATGAAGGACAAAGCCTCGTGACCGGTGAAATCATCAATAATTTGGTCGATAAAGGGTGTTGTAAAGTTGTCTTTGGGACATGCGTGATTGAGATCGTGAAAGTTCATGCAGACGCGGATGGTACCCTGTTTTTTGTTAACAGGGACAAGGTTGGAGACCCATGACATATATGCGATGGGGTAGATGAACCCTATAGCCCGTAACTTGTTAATCTCGACCTTGATGGCCACTTCTTTGGATGGGTGTAGCAGACGTTGCTTTTGGCGGACGGGTGTGATATCTGGCCACGTTTCTATATGATGTTCGACAATAGAAGGATCAAGGCTAGGCATCTCTATGTATGACCAGGAAAAAATGTCGCAGTATTCCTGGAAGAGGGTTTTGTAGTCGGTGATTTCTTCAGAAGAGCATGCAACGCCAATGGTGATTTTCTCTATGACTCCAAATTTGATGGAAATATCAATTTTGATGGTTGGGGAAATATTGGCCATGTTGCCTTCTTCAAAAGCATTGGGGGCAGGGATAGGGTTATTGAACCAATCTATATGCCTGAATGGGAGAATATATTTGGTTTCAACTACGTATATGGGGTTTTTTTTAGGAGGCGTGAAGGCTTCTTGGGAAAGAAATATTGCTCTGTGGTGGACTGCATCCCATGGGAAATCAGGGGTAGTTAACTCTTCGAGGGTGTCCTCGTCACAGTGGAACTGTTGAGAACATAAGGGATCCATAAGGGTAATATTGGTGACTGTTACTATGTGGTTGTTTTCTAATGGAGAAGGGGTAGATGCAAGGGGGTTGCGACGGTTCTCTCGTCATAAACCAAATATTAAGATATGGTGGGTTGAAAATGACAGTCGGGCATAGAATTTCCGTGGGGAGATAAAATGGAGAGTTGGGAGGATTTGGAGATAAATATTCCTCGAGACTATCCATGAACCACGGAGAATTGGGAGGGTTTGGGAGTAAGTCCTCCTCTATGCTATCGAGGAACCATGGAGGGGTAGGGCGTCCCTCCAGTTCGGGGGAGAAGATATAAATAACATCGGGAGAGGGAGTAGGGGGGATTCTCAACGTCAATGGTGGTGCAATGATAGGAGGATTTTAAATCAGGGCCATTTTTCGATGCCTATATTCAATAATAGTGGGACATCGGTAGGTAAAATGGTCTAGCGAGTTACAGAGAGAGAAATGGAATATCATCTGTTCGTTGACTGAAGTCATGACATAATGGATGTCGGTAAGAGGTGTTTGAGATGACGCAGATGGAGTGGGTTCTTGCTGAAATCTCTGGTGTATTGCCATTAATGTCTGTCGGAATTGAGGTAATGTTGGACAATGGTGTGTGTAATGGCCATATTCTGAACATATGGTGCATGCAAATTTGGTTTGCATTCCTTTGCTATTGGTGTTAAGGGAGACAACGACGAGCGGTGGTGGTGCTCTAGGGAGTTGAATTAGATTGTGTAGATCTGGTAGAGATGGGCATTTGTGGTGGGGTGTTTGTCTTTCTTGCATAGTGCGCAAGGAGGTTGGACATGTGGTGGTAAAGGATCAGTGGGCTCTTTATTTTTTTGTCTGCCTTCAACAGTGGCAGCGGTGCTAGTGGGTGGGGGTGCAGGTGGTGCGGTGGGAGTAGGTACTGAAATTTGCACCAGGATTCCTTCGGTTTGAGGAGGGAGGGGTGGTTGAGGGACCATGGCTGGTGGATGTAGATACCATATTGGGATTTCCAGTACCATATTGGGAAGGGTAAGCATTGCGGCTACTTGTAAATCTTGTACGCCTGGTGGAGGGTAAAAGAAGGGGATTTGAGTAAGGGCTTGGGGGAGTGTTTCCCAAATCAGGATGTGACCTTGGGGTAAGGTGAAATCAGGAACAGGTGAAGTTGGAGGGTTTTTAGGTAATTCCTGAGGAAGAATCTTTGTGACTAGTGGGATGTCAGGCATAAGAGAGGCATCGTTGGGAGGAAGGGTATCTCCAATTTCATTTCCATTGGATGAGATGACACATACTTGTGTGAGAGGATGGATGAGCGGTGGTGCTCCATGGTATGTCCCTAGCAAGGATGTGTCTCTAAAAATTCTGGGGCCCATCTCAATGAGTGGGTAAGTATCAGGATTAGTGTGGACGAAAGGAAGGTTAATATCGATGTTGGCAGAAGGGTCTGGCTCATAATGTGAAACCTGATCGATGGTAATGATCTTTCCATTATGGGGGAACATCATGGTTCGAAACACAGAAGAGGCAACTACCTTCATAGCATACATGTAGCTATGATCGAACAAGATATTGTAATCGAGTGGGGCATTGATAACCTCAATGTCAATAAGAATGGTTTTTCCCCCGAGTTCAACGGGGACATTCTGGAAGAGCCCTTTGGGGGAAGATGGTCGTCAGTCATAAGCTCTTAAGGTAATGGCATATATTATGAGTTTGGGGGAACCCAATTTCTGCCATATGGATTTTGACATGATGCATGTGGATGCACCTTCATCAATGATGCAGCGATGAACTGTAATGTTTCGAATTTTAACCGGTATTTGAAAAGCGATAAGAGCGGGGAGACGAGGTTCTCCGCTATCGAGATCAAATGTGATGAGTCGGGTATCAGCGGGTCAATTTTCCCCAGGGAAAAAAGTAATGATTTCCGCTGAGTGGGACAAGTTTGAAGGACTTCTAAGACTGACATGGCAACAATTGATTGAGCCAAGTCATCGACCAGACTGTAATTATGAGCCACCCTAGCCTGAGGGTTGTGAACATTTTTGCGCAATAGGATGCAAGGAATACAAAGGGGAGTTTCAGTATTAGGGAGAGGAATCATCAAAGGGGGTCCATGTGTGACTGGGGGTGCTTCTGAAGTGGTGGGAGCAAACTCTGGGGGTGCGTTGTATTGACGATTGTGCATTTATAGAAGGACTTATTCCTCGCTAGTGAGGAGGATAGTGCAATCTGTAGGATTGATCGGATTGGGATACTGTCCCATTTTTGGTGGGGCCGGATGCATGTCTTGTTGCATGTTCATCACCCTTTGGTGTGTGTTAGCGATATTTCTTGCTGAGGGGATAAAATACAAAAGAATGGATTAAAACCCACTTGTCCAAAGTTTCGGGCAATAATGCGCCCATGGTAAGCAGCAAGCAAGTCCGGGCGGTCCATATCTGCGCGCACAAATCGACGGCGCACAACAATTTTCGGACCCCCCTTGCCTTTCAATCTTTAAGCGAGGGGGGGGGGGTCTGAGATCGGGGGTGCAACTCTCTGACGGCCCAGATGAGCGCGCCCGGATCAACGACGATGAAGACCTTTTCAGACTCCCCTCGCCTTTCTACCTTTAAGCGGAGGGGGGGGGTCCGAGATCCCATGTGCAACTTCCCGACGGCCAGGATCGTAGCGCCCAGATCAACGACGCTCGTGTAGTCCCGCTCCTCTCAGCTGCCCTGTGTTTAACCAGTGTGGGCCCTCCTCCTGTCATTTTATTCTCTCTTCCGCCTTTCCCCTGCTGCCGTGTGTCATCCACTCACCTCTCCTCAGCGGTCCTCGTGGCTCTCTTTTCTCCCACCATCCACTCATTTCCTGCCGCGTGTCCCGCTCCCTTTCTACATCCGTTTCTCACCCAAAGGCGAGTTCGTCCTCCCGTCTTCCCCCCTGTCTACCTGACTGTCTTCCGCCACGAATCATCCCTTGTTAACCCTCTTTGTCATCACTCTCACTTCTCGCCATCACTCCTACCATACACCATGTCCTCCCCTCCGTGCTGGACCTCATGTCCGTCTCTCAAGCTATTCGGTTGTTCCAGGTGGCGGCGCGAGAAGTATTCCCTATCCCGAGATGCTGAGTTGGCTGGGCCGTTATCAATCCCGAGAAGCAGTTATTAAAGCGGTTGGTGGTGGTTAGACATCGTCTCCGTCATAATGGGGATGTCCCGCAATGAATTAAAAGCACGTCGATTCGCCGAATAAACTGTCAGAAGACTGATCGCGCCTGCCATAAGTTGCACGACCATTCAAAGATCGCAGCTCCGTGTTGTCAGAAGCCATGTAGACGCAAATCCTTCAATGCAGTTTCTTGGTTCCGCCGCTGATTGTTATTTTGAGTATATGTAGGCATTTTTGCCATTTTTGTATCTATCGATGGTAGAGCTAAGCTCCCGACTGTAAGGTTTCAGCCATACTCTGGTTTCCTCGTTATGCCTTTGTGTTTGAGACTTCTTGGTTTATAACAAACAGTTTCCTTTCTTATACATCTTTGTTTCATCTTTTGTTGGGGGGTTCACAGTTGAAGGATTCACGTGGACTTAACAATCTTGTTGCGATAAAGGATTTGTTGTGGCATCTTTGTATTCTCTGGTGTATGTATTTGAATGTAAAAGGATTTTGCGTTTGAATGCACTTCTTCTCTAAGTCTGTGATGAACCTGATGTTCATTGTGGACCACTGTGTTTTCTTGCACAAGTCTTCCACCTACTCACCCTTTACTACGACTCACTGTTT
>ML803121.1:91457-124927 GCA_009831015.1 Picea engelmannii
TTCCCCACTCAGCTTGCCTTGCCTGTGGCAAATCTTCTCCATGACTATGAAGGGGAACCTAATCTTATGCTCAGAAGAATTCATCAGATGGTGGAGGTGCAGCAGACCAGAGAACAGGTCCTGGACAGAGCTTATCATCGTCATCAGAGGATCAAGCAGGTTTTTGACAGAAAAAACAAGAAGAAAAAGTTTGAGCACGGTGATTTGGTACTCAAGTGGGATGCACCCAGATAGGAGAAGGGCAAACACAGTAAATTTGATGCCCTCTGGTTCGGGCCTTTCAAGATCCTCGAAGTATTTTCCAATAACACTTACAAGTTGCAGGATCTGGAAGGCAATGAAGTTTTCAGTGGCCCAGTCAATGGGCATTTCTTAAAGAAATGTTTTATTTGAGCCGCAGTCGGCTCGTTTTGCTTAGTTTTGTAAATATCGCTTCGTGTTTTTGTTTTTTGTTTTTCGGACTAATAAATGACTCCATAGCCCAACAGAAAAGGCACTAAGTCTGCAAAAGAGTTCTTAGAGCATCACAGGGATGACTCTATCCCCCATGGAGCCAAATGTTAGCGATATTTCTTGCCGAGGGGATAAAATACAAAAGAATGGATTAAAACCCACTTGTCCAAAGTTTCAGGCAATAATGTGCCCATGGTAAGCACCAAGCAAGTTCGGGCGGTCCATATCTGCGCGCACAAATCGACGGCGCACAACAATTTTTGGACCCCCCTTGCCTTTCGATCTTTAAGCAAGGGGGGGGGTCCAAGATCGGGGGTGCAACTCTCCGACGGCCCAGATGAGCGCGCCCGGATCAACGAAGATGAAGACCTTTTTGGACCCCCCCCTCCTTTCTACCTTTAAGCGGAGGGGGGGGGTCCGAGATCCCATGTGCAGCTTCCCGACGGCCAAGATCGTAGCACCCAGATCAACGACGCTCGTGTAGTCCCGCTCCTCTCAACTGCCCTGTGTTTAACTAGTGTGGGCCCTCCTCCTGTCATTTTATTCTCTCTTCTGCCTTTCCCTTGCTGCCGTGTGTCATCCACTCACCTCTCCTCGGCGGTCCTCGTGGCTCTCTTTTCTCCCACCATCCACTCATTTCCTGCCGCATGTCCCGCTCCCTTTCTACATCCGTTTCTCACCCAAAGGCGAGTTCGTCCTCCCGTCTTCCCCCCTGTCTACCTGACTGTCTTCTGCCACGAATCATCCCTTGTTAACCCTCTTTGTCATCACTCTCACTTCTCGCCATCACTCCTACCATACACCATGTCCTCCCCTCCGTGCTGGCCCTCATGTCCGTCTCTCAAGATATTCGGTTGTTCCAAGTGGCGGCGTGAGAAGTATTCCCTATCCCGAGATGCTGAGTTGGCTGGGCCGTTATCAATCCCGAGAAGCAGTTATTAAAGCGGTTGGTGGTGGTTAGACATCGTCTCCGTCATAATGGGGATGTCCCGCAATGAATTAAAAGCACGTTGATTCGCCGAATAAACTGTCAGAAGACTGATCGCGTCTGCCATAAGTTGCACGACCATTCAAAGATCGCAGCTCCGTGTTGTCAGAAGCCATGCAGACGCAAAGCCTTCAATGCAGTTTCTTGGTTCCGCCGCTGATTGTTATTTTGAGTATATGTAGGCATTTTTGCCATTTTTGTATCTATCAATGGTAGAGCTAAGCTCCCGACTGTAAGGTTTCAGCCATACTCTGGTTTCCTGGTTATGCCTCTGTGTTTGAGACTTCTTGGTTTATAACAAACAGTTTCCTTTCTTATCCGTCTTTGTTTCATCTTTTGTTGGGGGGTTCACAGTTGAAGGATTCACGTGGACTTAACAATCTTGTTGCGATAAAGGATTTGTTGTGGCATCTTTGTATTCTCTGTTGTATGTATTTGAATGTAAAAGGATTTTGCGTTTGAATGCACTTCTTCTCTAAGTCTGTGATGAACCTGATGTTCATTGTGGACCACTGTGTTTTCTTGCACAAGTCTTCCACCTACTCACCCTTTACTACGACTCACTGTTTGGAGTTTATCAAGACCTCACTCTTTCATGCATGCCTGGTCTGGTTTCTGAGCTGACATGTTGCCGTTCTGAGATTTCCTCTGTTTGATCACCCTTAAAACAAATCGTGACATTAAATCTGATGGGCTTCGGGCTCTGCTCCTGCTAGCAATCCAGGAGTGACTTCCGAACGCCAATAGTGTGGAATATGGTTTTGCAACACAGTTGGGGGTGGTTGTTGTACATATTTTTGTGGGTTCGGCTGAGGGGCAGGAGGTACTGGAGGATGTGGTCCATTCACAGAGTCTTTCATCTATTTAAAGTCAACGATTTGGGGGCAATGGTGAGTATAGTGACCAAACTCACCATATAGGGCATAAGGGAAGTTAGTTCGAAGGTTGTTGTTATTTTTCCCTTGGCGCTTGTTATTATTGCCCCCTTGAGGGTTTTGGTTCCCTGGATTTTGGTTGCCTCCAACAGGTTGGTTTTGTTGGGGGTGATTCCCTCCTTACCCTGGATTATTATTGTTCAAGTTTTTGCCTTTATTTTTGGAATTATTCGACTGATGGGTTAGATTTTCTATATTCATTTGTTCAAAATTTTAATATTGTTGAATGGGAGAAGCTGAAAAAAATTAACCCCAACGTGTGGGTGTCCTTGTGGTGGAGCCATGGGCTATGGAGGGCCAGAAAATGGAAAGTATAGATTATGGTGTGGAAATGATCCGTAAGGTACATAGGAAGGCGTGGCGCTTTCGCTAGTGCTTAGGGTATAAGCTGAGGTAGAGGGAATACCAGAAATTGGTGGGATAGGTGGGTGTATTGCGGGTGCTGACAGGGGTCCACTTATGGGTGGAGGGGGGGCAACAGGGTATGGTTGTTGATAAGGGGGAGGAGGATAATAAGAGGGTCCTCCATATACCTGCGGATATTGAGGTATGCCATACATAGGTGGTTGGTTGGGTTGCATATTGTGATGTGTGGTGTTACCAATCAATCCATCTAATGAGTGAGACATCCCAGGTTTGTATTGGCCAAATGGTACGGGTCTCGGGACGTTAGGTAACATTGTGTATAAGTATCCAGATTGTGAATAGATGAAGTCATATTGTTGAGCCTTGCTAATGGCTTCTTCTTATGATTGGGGGAAGGTGGAAGCCACATATTTATCGAGGAGAGAGACAAGTGATATGAGAAACCAATCAAGGCACTGTTGTTTGGTGGTGTTTTCTTTGCACAAACTACGTCGTCAATGCCACTCATGAATGTGGTCAGCGATATGGGTGGCTGAGGTTTGTTTAAAATTAGAGAGTAGTTCGAGACCATTGTCATGGTGGATTGGTAATTGAAAGAAGGTTAAAAAGGCTTTGACCAAAGATTTGAAAGTCGCATGGGACCCTGATTTTTCATCTACATACCACTTGGATGATGGGCCAGTGAGTGTGCATTGAATTAACCTTAGTCAGATGGAATCGTCCATGATGTTGTTTGAAGAGCACCATAAGTGGAAGGTCATGACGTGGTTGGCAAGATCGTCTCCTACCTTTCCTTCAAACTTGGGGATGTCTGAAGGTAGTTTGGTAGGCATTGCAGGCCATGTGGGGTCATGCAATATCAGATCATTTGCGAGTTTGCTCAGATCTAGTATGTTGAGGGAAGCCAAGTATGGAATCTGGAGTGGTGGCGGAGGATTAGTTCTATCCATGGTGTAAGTGTTTTGTGTACCTGACCCTTGAGGGGGACTACGTGGGTTTGTACTTCCCTCTTGAGAAGAAGTTGGCCTCTCACTTCTGTGTAAAGGAGAGCGAGTTGATGGTTGACCTTGGGAATTGGACCCAAGTAAAGTGGAACCAAGAAAAGATGATCCTAATACAGTAGCACTCACAAGGGTGTGAGAAGGTGAAGCCGATGAGGGGGCGATGCTAGGAACTCCTCCTAGGAGAGGAGGGAGATTTAGCGAGCATCTAGAATGATGGGGATTCTGTGGGTCACCTATGATGTCTGACTAGCTAAGTGGATGTGTGCAAATGGTGATGAGAGCAAATAAATGAACAAGAGATTTTGCTGTAATTGCTTGAACTTTCCTAATATATTTTGCAATCAAATGTAATCAGAAGGGCATCATACATAAAGGAATTTGATAAAGAAGCATATACGTGGATAGGTGGATTTTGTCCGTATGGGAGAACAAAGAAAACAAATGCTTGTGTCCTAAAATACGTAACGTCCTTCGTCTCAAATAGCACTGGACCTTCCAATAGCACTTGAAAATGGGTTCTAAAGCCACTGGAAGAGGAACTAGTGAAGGATGAAGTAATAGGTTATAATGAGGGGTAGAGGGGGCATATCCTGAAAGAGCTGGTGATATTTCCCAATAGCCACACAAAATCCGATCAAGGTGCAATTGCAGCCCACAATTTCCACCTGGGTAGATGTCCTAAAATTTGGTCACTAGGTGCCTTGGTAAAAGTGCGACATTTAGATTTTCGACCTGAGAAATGGGTCACGGGCTGGATCCCGTCCAAGAGGTGGGTGCCTCAAGGGGGGACGCATAGAACAACCAGACCTCGGCCTTCAACCCTTCATGGGTATCTCCCTGCCTTATGGTGTAGGAACACTTGAATTAGAGGATTTAAAGTTCCCTATTTGACAACTTCTATTGTTTGAAATGTGAGAACCAGATAACGGGGGGTTATTTGGATGCCTATCCCCAAAATCCTACCTAGACTAAAAAATTTCTTTTGGCACCTCCTGTGGAGGAAAACTTAGTGAGTTTTTAGAAAAAATTTAGATGTGGTTTTTTTAGAGATTGGGGGTGTGAGCCAATCTCATTGAAATTAAGTGGGAGTGGATAGTTTTGTCAAGAAAAGGGTGGGGTGTTTCAGAATCCCTTTGGAGGAAACTTACTTCAACCTCCACGTTTCGAGAAGAAAAATATGTGAGTAGTGACTTTTGTGTGTGAACAAGTGAAAGTGTGCCAATATTTTTAATAAATTAGGTGTCACCTTGCTGCATGTGGACTTCGCTTGGTCCTTACAAGTCTTGATTACCTAATTAACTAAATCTCATTGGTACAACCTTGCAGAATTTTAAAGTCCCTAGGAAACTAGCATGTAGACATGTGGGTCCTTACTATTCCTTTAACTCCCTAATGTGATTTAATCTAAGAAAACTTTGAAACTATCCTAGATTGTGCATATATGGGCATGTATGGGCCCGTTACAAAACCTTTAAACTTCCCTGGTGATTTAATCTAAGAAAGTAAACTTCAATCACTATCCTATCTTTGTATCATGTGGGCATGTATGGGCCCGTTACAATATTAAGATGTGTTTTGAAAAAAAAAACTAAAAAAACTAAAAGGAGTCCTGAGGGGGTTGTTGTTCTCTCCTAAAGATTTTGTCTTTTTAAGGGAGATGGATTTTTTTCTCAATCTCTTTTTGATTTTCAAGATCGCTTTGGGGTGCGAGAGAAGAGCATACTTAAAAATTTATATCCAATTTCTGGTCCCAATGCAAGTTTTATATGTGATCTAGAATGATTCCAACTTAACTTTAGTCAAATTAAGCCATCCATGTGGCAAAATGAAAAATAATGATTTTAACCCCTAAGTGCCTATGTTTTGACTAATCCCTTTATATGGAGAGGGAATCAATTTTAAGAAGGTTATGTGCCCTCCATAGATCACAAAACCTTACAATGTGTAATTTTCTAAGCAGATGCACGGGTCTCAGAGTAGACAGGGGCGCATATGGTGCCAATGCACAGGTTGAAAGTGAACTTTGGGCGCAGGTGCATAGGGTGCTCGGTGCAGAACAATGGGTTCGACACACAGGTACTGAAGATGCACCTGTGGTTTGAAAAACTCGCGCACGTCTGACACACGGCTATGAAGAAAATTCCAAACAAAATTCTCTCAACTCAGCTTTGAATTTGACTTTTTGCAGGTCGGCTTGGGCCGGTTATTGTACCTGCAGGTTAAATAAACAGAAAGAAGAGATAAAATAACCCAAATAGGGTAGGAAATTGATACCTTTCCCTAGCAGAGTCGCCAATCTGTTGCACCTCTTTTGTCACCTAAATGAGCAAAATAAGGGTGCTTACAAGCCCAGTTGGGTCAACTAGGCAAGACAACAATAGAGGAAAGAGTTAGAAGTATAAAACACAAAAGATAAGCAAAGAATTAAACTAAGAACGATAAAATGAATTAAACTATAGCGCATAAGGACATTAGAACAAGAAACAAACAAGACTCATGCCACCAATGGAAAGGATTATATTAGTGGAAAGAAAACACCAAAGAGAAAGGGAGACTTTGGGTCCCCTCTTCCTCCAAGGGAGGGCTCTTGGACCCCCAAATATTAATCTCTTCTTACAAGTGAGGAACTAAAATGAAATGGTGAAGAGAATCCAAAGCACATCCAATCTAGAGGTGATATGAATGGCTAACTGAAATGGTGCTAGCATGCTCTTGATGAGGAAAAAGGATCCTCCAAGAGAATATCAGCAGCATAACAATACAAATGAATTCCTTTAAAATGTAGTGCACCCATGACCTCTTTTATAGCATAACTTTGAGGCATTATTCAACCAGCTTTTAGTGTGGACATGGGGCCATTTAGAGCACCCTTAGGTCTTTGACCAACCACCCAGTCGGATTCAGTCGAGATTTGGATGTCAAATCGACTTGGAAGCTGAATCAGAAGTGGGTGGGAGGTCGACCAAAATCATAAATGAATCATTTTGAGGGATGCACAGTTTTTTGCATCCACAGTCACGCATCGTGCACATGTGCGATTTTCTTGCGTTTTTGAATGGCGCATGTGCGCACGCTCCTTGTGTAGTCTTAGCGCATGCTGATTTTATTGCTGGTTGTATAGTTTTGGACCTTTTGGAAATGAATTTTTGGTCATTTTTGGTCCATGGGTGAACTCATAGTTGTTTGAAGATGCTGGATTCATGTAACCATTTGCGGACGAAATTTCAGGGATAACACTTGTGATCTATGGTACCTGGTCTTTGTTCACCCGTTCTTCCTGTTTTCTTATCCATACTTTCTTATATTTGATATCAAGTTTTCTCTTTCATGGAAGTATCGATCATGCTTATACAATAACTGGCTATCTGTCCATAGTTATGACGTTTGTAACACTCAATGTTACGTGCGACCACATAGGAACTTCTTTCTTGAACATATCTTTTATAAGACCTACAATCTACAACCTTATGTCCAAAGTTAGTACAATAAAAACAATTACCATAAAATAAATTTACATACCTGGGAGTGAATGATCTTGTTTGTGGCGTAGTCCTTCTAAATTTTTTCCTTGACTAATCATGATCATGATTGAAGCTTCTTTGTGACTTGAACATGGATGGTCTTCTTGAAGATGTATCTTCAATAGTTTTCTTAGATTCTGGTTGACCATGATTCCTTCCTTTGAGTACTTCTGCATAACTCTTTCTATTTTCTTCATTCTTCTTTTCTAGCAACCTAGAGTGCTTCTCTTCATTCTCTCTAATTGATGTGGATGTTTTTGTCTCTTCAATGTTCTTGTTGAGCTTGATGATTTTACTTCTCAATGTGACAACTTCTTCTTCAAGCTTCTCAACCTCTTCTTTTTTCTTCATTATCCGAGACTTCATGAATTCTTCTGTTCTTTTCGCTTCTTCAAGCTGAATTTTTAATGTGATTATTTCTTCTTCAAGTCCTTTCTCTTCTTAACCAAACTCCGCCTCAAGTTGGTTTAGATTGTTAGTTATTTCCTTAAGATGATTTGTCAATATCTTCTCTCTCATTTCTACTTCTTCCTTCTATGCTACTATGTTGGTTTCCAAACACTTCTTTTGATATTCAAGATTTTCTTTGATATTTCTGGCTTCTTCTAGCTGAGTTCTTAAGTTCTTGATGACCTGTTGGGCTTCTTAAAAAATGTGAACACTTTCATTTTGTTTCATCAATTCTTTCTTGGGTGAATTGTTTTCTTCTCTTAGTTCATCTTAAGAACTAATCAATTCTTCTTTATAATTGTCTTCCTTTTCAATTAGTTTTTCTGTCTCATTTCCTTCATGGAATTATATTTCAAGATGTCCACATTTTTCACAATTAAAACAAAACAACATATCTCTGGCGATTATTTACTCTTCATCTTTTGAATCTGCTTGACATGGTGAACATAATTCTTCTTGATTTGTATCTGCATCTTCTTTGACATTTTTTGAATTTGTGATGGATGAAGACTATATTTCATGTAACTTATCCAAAATTTCTTTTGCCGATGAACATTTACCAACCTTTTTTCTTACCGGATTAGGTAATCCTTCCCAGATGAAATACATTGCTATTTTTTTATTCTTCCTCAATTCCTTCTTGGCTGCAGTATTCACCCTTTTTGAACTATCATATCTTGTAATAACTGATAGCCAAATATAATGTCCTTGTGCCTGTAAAAATACTTTCATCCTTATGCTCCACATCTCATACTTAAAACCATTCTGACCATTAAACAATTGTACTCCATTTTCAGAATAATCCATGATCTCATTCCAGTGGTTAAACTGTTTCCTAAAGGAACCCGCTTTGATACCAATTGTAGGATTACTGAGAGGGGGGGTGAATTAGTAATAGAGAAATTTAATCCTTTTTAACCATATAATCCAAGTGTTATATCAATGTATCATTATCAGCCAATAACTATAGAGTAAATAAGCAATGAACAAATGAACAATCATATGCATACTTAGTACACCGGTGTTTTACATGGAAACCCAAAGAGGGATAAAACCACATAATGCTTTATCTTATATGTATTGAAGAATTACATTCATTGGAAGCACCAACTTCCTTTGTTTTCTAGTTGCAACTTGAAGGAGGCTCCAACCCCCTGGTTTCTTAGGCTACATCTTGAGGGAATCTCCAACTCCCCAATTCTCTAGCTATAACTAGAAGGAGGCTACAACCCCCTATGTTCTTTGGCTACAACTGGAAGGTGGCTACAACCACCCGTCCTTGCCTCGTCCAACCACCCTGATGTATAAGTAGAATGACAGAACCACTGTCACACTATCAATGTGATATATATTGCTATAAACTTGTACCAATCAACCTGCACCAAATAACCTGTACTAATAACCTGAACCATGCATCAACCATGCATCAACCTGTACCTCAACCTGTACCATAAACAACTGCATCAACCATGCACCAAACCTATACAATTAACATGTCACAACAACCTATCCAAAAAACCTATCACAACAACCTGTCTCATAAATCTTATCAACCAAATCAGATCTACTCACCAAGATAAATCACCAAGACAACTCTCAAAGATGTGCATCAACCAACCATAACACAACAACTCATAATCATTACCAAGATCAATATGTGATTCTAATAATATACCAATACAAGTATGCTACATCATCCCTAAACCATGTGTCAAAAATACTACTAAAAAGTACCTCCAACCATGTGCCAAGTATGTACCAATCATTTATCAACTACTCATCAACTATGACTCATCAATATGTGCCAACATCATCAACTATACACCTCATGTATGTGCCAACTCATCAACTACTTCTCTCAACCATGTACCTGACATGTACCTCAACCAAATGCCCTCATCAATTTCATCATCGAAATCTGATTTGTAACTCTGTAATAGTATATGATCACATACCTGCAAACCTTCCTTAACTTTAACAACAAGATACTAGCATTTTCATCAAACTTTTCTTTAGTCTCACATGCCTAGTTTTGTATTAGTCAACAACCCTAACTTGAAATAATCATAACTATGTAACTGTAATGAATAAAAATCGGAAAATGATACACAATGTTCTTCAATGTGTTTTATGAAATTTCTCCAGGTGTCACTACTTGGAACCTCTCAGAAAAGGAGTTATAGCAAAAATGACATACCTTGTTGAATTTTGTCATATTCTAGAGAGCGAACTTGTAGAGCGTGCCCCACACAGAATATTTGTTGAATCGATATGAAAATGTTACAAAGAATACTAAAGAATGTACTCTAACCAAAACATTTTGTATTACTGAATTTGGATTTGTTATGAAGAAGTTGTGATGTTTTTACCCGAAAGACCTGTTTTAGACTAGTTTCAGGACGAGCCCCGTTGTAATCATAATTATGAATTGTAAAGCATGTAATGTAGGCTAGTGAGATGAGTATTGATAAGCTGGTAGGCTTATGTGTTTATTAGGACAAGAGCCTAAGTGTTAAGGCCAGGAGCTTGTTTTTGTACATGTAATTATGCAGATCATTAATAAAATATAAACATCGTTGTGTGCATACTGAACACGAAGAAAGAGTGATGGGGGACTAAGCTTCCACAAGGTGGGTAAGGGAAAAGGGGCTGAAAGGTTGGGAAGAAAGGATAAGTGTTGAGCCTAGGGGCTTAAGTCCTTAGGAATAATAATTTATTATTATTCAAAAATTTATGAGAAAGGTATGCCTTTATCCTAAGTTCATGGAAGGGGGGACATGTGCAAGAGTGAACACATGCTGATGGAGCGCATGTAGCCTCATGCACGACATGTGTCAACCCAGGCACATGCAATTTAACCAAGGAATTGAGCTGAGATGGGGGTGGGTCCTCCATTCTATCATGGGATTTCTGAATCATTGTAGAAAAAAAGTTATTTCCAAAATGGTGAGATGACCTGTAAATAACATACCTTAGAAACCATCATCAAAAGAATTTATCCTTCCTTGAATTCCGACCTTCTTTTCTTCACCTTCCCTCAGAAATTAGTCTTAGATATCCTTTGGTTACCGCATAAACCTATAGATATTCAATATTCTCAAGTGTGATCTAAAATGAGAGAGCCTTGCCTCTTATTTATATTCTCAGAGTAGCTTCCTTAAAAACATCTTCTAGGTCACTTTGCCCACTTTCCTTATTTTAGGGTTAACCCACTTCTAATTTATCCATTAAATTTATTATTGAAATAATTTATTTTTTATTCAATTTGAATTATAGTACACTCCTCAATTCACTTTATTATTTACCTTTTAAAATTTCTTAAACCACTTTGACTACTTTGACCTTTTGGGGCTTCTAGATGACATATGTGGGTCCTCCAACTTCGTAAGGCCATAACTTTCATTCCGTGAGGAGTTATGTGACGTTACACATACCACCATAAATGGAATAACATGTACTATCCATATATAATAGTATTACATGAAAATATATTAAAACTCATACCATTATCCATCAAACAGACTTGGGTCCATTATCCAAACCTGGGTTCTCCAACTTCTCATGGCCATAACTCTCTAACCGTGAGGAGTTATGTGACATTCCACATACCACCGGAAATGGAATGAAAAGCACTATCCATCTAGGATAGTTTCACTGACAAATTAACTGACCTTTATCTCATTATTCCACAAATAAGCATGGGTTCTCTAACCATACTTCTAGGATAACTCAATCCACAAAGTGTCTTCCCATGAGGGATTTCACCATAAGGGGACCACTTTAGAGTTCATCCATTTGTAATTATTATCAACCATGAAAAGACAATAATGAGTCATATTTATATAAAAAAAACTTGGGTCCATTACCCAAACCTTTGTGCTATCGAAATTCTCTACCGGACTTTCTCCAAGGGTTGACATCAATTTACAATATCACTCTTCAATAGTTGACATAAATGAAAACAAACAATCCATACCAACTATCCATCAACCTAAGCCAACTCTCAGACAAATATTTCTCCTACCTTCACGATCTACATCTCTCGAATTCCTGGAAAAATTGAAAATGTATATATCGATGAATATTGTTCGCCTAAAGAAATTCATATCTACACTGATCTATTCAAAGAATTTCATGACATATTCACTTGGTTGTACGAAGAGATGCTAGGGATCGACCCCAACATTGTCGAACATGAGATCACTATTTATTCTAATGCTAGACCTATTCAAAAAATTCTTAGAGTCGTTAATCCTAGGAAGGCCTCCGCTATTAAGGCAGAGGTAGAGAAGCTACTTAATGATAGTTTCATCTACCCGGTTCCCTTGACCGAATGGCTGTCCAACCATGTTACCTTGAATAAGAAACAAGTAACCATCCGCGTATGTATGGATTTTCAAGACATGAACAAGGCTTGTCCTAAGGACAACTTCTCGACTCCTTTCATCGACCAAATTCTTGATGAGTGTGTGAGAAGTGAAGTTTTTTTATTTTATGGACAGATTTTCATGATATAATAAAATTCAAATCAAACCCAAGGATCAACACAAGACAATGTTTATTTGTACTTGGGGTAATTTTGCATACCAGAAAATTCCTTTCGGCCTTAAAAACACTGGAGCAACCTTTCAACACACCATGACCTTTACTTTTCACTATCTCAAGCATATTGTCGAAGCCTACCTCAATGATCTCATTGCTCACTCTCGCAAGAGAGTAGATCACTCCACTTGCCTTCAATTATTATTTGATAGATGTCGTTACTATCACATCCATTTGAACCCTCACAAGTGCATCTTTTTCTCTAGGTTTGGCTGTCTCTTAGGATTGTTAGTCTCTCAGAATGGTATCATGGTGGATCCTATGAAGGTTGAGGAAATACTTCGATTGCCTCCCCCACACAACATTCAACAACTTTGGGGTTTACGGGGGAAGGCTAACTTCTTGCGTCGGTTCATAGTGAACGATGCCAATTTAACTAAGGGTTTCATGCATCTTTTGAAGAAGGATAGTCTGTTTATATGGGATGAGCGAGCCCAAGAATCCTTCGATTCTCTTAAGAAATACTTGGTATCGATGCATCTGCTGAAGCCTCCAGACTACAGTAGAGACTATTTTCTTTATATCGCCACGTTCAAAGGGATGATTGGTATGATTCTAGTTCAGGAGGATGATGAGTTGCATGAGCACATTGTCTATTATCTCAGTCCTAAACTTAAATACTCTCATGTAGAGAAACTAGCCTTGGACATCGTACATATAGTTCAAATATTACAACATTATATATTACTTTGCAAAACTACCGTAGTTGCATATATCAATCCATTTCAATACGTCCTTCCAGGCGTATCATAGGGGGAAAATACAATAAGTGGATTGTTATTTTGCAAGAATTTGATCTCGATTTTTCTTCGTCAAAGTCTAAGAAATCACTAGTTTTTTCCGAGTTGTTATTAGACTTTCCTCGACTAGATGAGGACATTATTCATGACGATTCGTTCGCAGATGAACATATCTTTCTTATCTCATCTTCGGACCCCTGGTATGGAGACATTCTAATTTATCTTCAAGCCTTGAAGCCATCCCAACATCTGTCGAGAGATGATCGATGATGTATATGTCATCAAGCTAAAAATTACCTTATCATCGACGAAACTTTGTATTGTCGAGGAGTAGATAATATTTTTTGTTGTTTCTTGAATCGCGAGGAAATTGAGTCAGTTCTCAATGACTATCACATTGGGGATTGTGTTGGTCATCTATCCAAGCTTGCGACAACCCAAAATGTTTTGCGAGCCGATTATTTTTGGTCGTCAATTTTTAAAGATTGTGTTGAAGCAGTCAAGAAGTGTCACCCTTTCCAGGTGTTTGCTCGAAAAATTCACTCGCATCCAGCCCCTTTTCACCCAGTCATCACCGTCGGTCCCTTCACAAAGTGGGTGGTAGATTTTATGGATTGTAACCCAACTTCGGCTGGGGGGCATAAAAATATTATAGTGGCCATGGATTACTTCACTAAGTGGGAAGAGGCCATGCCTACCATTAAATCCGATGGTAAGACGACATCATTCTTCGTATTAAACCAAACTATAGCCTATTTCAGAATCCCAAAGGAGATTGTCACTAATCATGGCAGTCACTTTCAGAATGAAATGATGAAGGATTTAGCATCAAAATTGGGGTTTAAGAATGATCATTATTCTCCTTATTATCCCCAAGCAAATGTACAAGTAGAGGCGATGACTAAATCTCTCAAGACCATATTGCAAAAAACTGTCAGCCAGAGTAAGTCTGGCTGACATCTAATGCTTTACCTTACTCTTTGGAAATATCGAACCTCGGTTAAGAATTCTACTAGCTTTTCACCTTTTCAGTTAGTACATGGTGTGGATTCAATCCTTCTGATTGAATGTGAAATCCCTTCCCTCAAATTGGCAATTGAGCTCCTACCTAACACATCCGATCTTGAAGAATGCCTCGCGCACCTAGAGCGTCTAGATGAGTAGTGTTGAGATGCCTCTACGACTATCGAAGAAAATAAACTGTGTTAAGGTTCAATATGATAGGTCTGTCTATCCTCTACTGTACACTAAAGATGACTTGATTCTCTTGTATGACCAACCCAAAGAACCATTGGGAGAAGGTAAGTTCAACCCCATGTGGCACGATCCTTATATCGTGCGAAGTGTTTTAGATAAAGGAGCCTATGAATTGGAAGATTATGAATGGAATATGTTGGATGAGCCCATAAATGGGCTCTACCTAAAAGTATTACGCTTGAGCCATCAAGCTTGGGCATGAATTTTTGTATACTAGTGTATATTAGTGTATATTAGTGTATATACATCTTTTTTCTTTGTGTCATTGACTTGCTTATGAATTTTTCCCTTGGTTGACAGATGTCAACGAAGTCTTAAGTTTACTTAGGATTCGCAGATGGTGCCAATCGTCATATACAGAACATGGTTTCCTCCGCTTGGGTCATTTACTTACCCGAGGGTCAACTGGTGTGTTCAAGTGGTTTCTTTCTGGAACTATCAATGGATAATGTGGCTGAGTATAGTGTCATTATAGATCTTTTACGCAATGCCATTTCACATGGTGTTCATTCTTTAGAGGTTCACCTAGACTCCCAGTTAGTCGTATGTCAATTAAATGATAGTTACCGTCTGTGAGACCCTACTCTACTCCTTCGATTCCTACGGGTACGAATTTTGGAACGATACTTTGATTTTCTTACTTATAATCACATACTTAAAAGTTCTAATCATGTATCTGATGCATATGCTAATTTTGTTTTAGATTGTCATTTGTCACATAAATAAGAAAAGAAAATACGTTCATCCATGCACACATTGTAACATATATAAGTAAAGTCGAAGACCAAAATTTTATATTTCATCTTTTCAAAAAATATGGTGTCATAGTACAAAATGGGGCTCACACCCTCAAAATACATATATGGTCAGTAGATATATGACCATGTAATATACGCCTGTGGCACTCGATGCATATCATGATATCACACTATGACATTTGCGAGATGCTGGAAGAGTTTCACCCACACATGGGGTACACCCACCACCTATCATTGCATAGCCTCTGGAAAATCTTCCACTTGAACCATCGGAATCCTGTGCGTCAATAAAGACAGGTTCCTCTGCACATTTTGAAACACTCTCTCCACATATCCTTTCACATGCTCATCTCCCTGGCTCCTCCGCCGATGTCGTGGGAATCCATTTGGTTGTCACAGGCCTACATTTGCGTAACAAAGCAATTGTTAATACTTGATACCATACCAAAATATTTGCATTTTTTATTCTTTTTGAAAAAACACAAAAATATGAAATACATAAAAACTTTTCTTACCAATATCACCGTAGGTGGAGCCCGATGGAAAAGGCATATCTGGATCCCCTCTGTAGTCGATCCCAACATAAGAGTAGTCATCAATGGCTATAACTTATCGACGCCACCAGAAAAAGAACTCATCATTGTAGGGGGTTGTCACCCTACCACCTCCTAGCCACCTCATCACATTGGTCCACCATGACATGGCTGGATCACATAGTCCATGTGGAATGATATCTACTCTAGGGCTCAAGATTGGAACCCGGTCAAAGAAAAAACTACACAAAATAGATGAAAATCCGAAGTTTCTCTTTCTTCCCTATTTGTAATCTATCAATTGGCTCTTCATGTTAGCCAACAGGGAGGTACACTAGTCATAAATAGTGGGTCATAAACACTCCACTGCATAGAACATGAGTTCCCTTGAGGTTTGGTGCAATGAGTCCGACCCCGAGATCCGTGCAAGAACAAGTACGATGATATTTAAACTCATGTTCTCTATCACCCTGATGGGGAGTTGACTCCCTATTTTATCTATGCCTGCAACACAGTGGGTGGAAATGTAATCCTCCATGCTCATACCACCCCCAACCCCCAGGGCCTTGAGATTCACTTCCTCACTCCAACGAGACAAGCATGTAATGAAATATATGTCGTCCACTTCAATCCTCAATGGTTTCCTATCGATATTGAAGGCCTATGTCTTTGGATCCCAATAGTTTACGAGCATCTGGAATAATCTCACTTGAGACCTCATTCCTTTGAGAGCCTAAAATTTATAAAGGCCACATATTTTAAAAGGTATTTGGGCCCCTACATCCCTTTCCACTACTGCATGTACCTCTTCATGCTCCCTCTCCCTCCATTCAAGCACCATCCTACTAAAGGAAAGTCATTTTTTGAGTTAAATTTTATAAAAACGTCGTTTGTGGACTTGTACGTGGGCTATAATGTTAATAGTCGTGTGTAGGGCCACATATACATGGGAAGGATTTTCTTTTCCTGCATGCATGCTTCCATGTACGCGACCCGATGAACCATCACCCGTGTACACCCTAGTTTACATTTTGCGCCCTCTAAAACTCAAAAAATGAGGACTAAATTTGAATTTTAAACCACTAAAAATGAAGAGAGGGGATGGGCACTTAATTGGTCCAGATGGTTTTCAATTCCATTGATTGTAGCTCCCACAATCGACACTTGAAGATCATGGGAAAAATGGCCTAAAATGCACTATGTGGGTGAAAAAACTCAAATGGTATGGTAAAATAGTCTATTTTTACTATTAGTAGAATTTGTTTACCCACTTCATATAGTTTGGGCTGATTTTTTGACCTTATGGACTAATAGTACAGTGGAAAAAAGTTGGTTTTAGTGGTTTTGTCCAGGATTTTGTTGCAGTCTCTAGCACCATACTACTCGTTCGTACCTTCGACAAGTATTTTCTTTCACTAGCATATATGATAGGTTGTCACACCATTTTTCTTCTTGCATTGTCCTATGACTGTGATCTATATATCTTAGGAACGAACCCATTTATTAGTGACATAGAACCTTCTTATTGCTACTAGAAGTGTCGTTATTAAGTGGTAGAGGCTTACCAAACATGGGTGCCCTAATTAGAACCTTTGTGCCATTTGGTGCCCATGCATAAGTTATTCCATAGGACTGGGAGTTCCTTATAGTTCTGATATGACTTTGTGTTCGAACCTCATATTCTTACTCACAAGAATTATGACCTTCTCCTATGGGACTCCCACCCCTGAGTCTTGGTTAATCTCTTTCCCGACTCTCTAAAAGGCAAAAATATTGCCAAGTGAACTTGTCTCTTTCACACTCATTAAATGGATTTGAAAATACATCTATTTGGTGTATGTTTAACCCTTTTTCGGACCAAGTAGACTACTTACGAAAAATGAATACTCTAGTCAACATTGGCTAGAAGAGTTCTCCTTGGTATTATTTTATACTTTTTCGGGCCTGGGGGACTATGAAAAGGGACATTCTTTGGAGTTAATTTGTAATTGAAATTCATTATCTTTCTTGTGATATTGATCCTATTGTCAATTCCCGCTTTCTCGTTATAAGCCTCTCACCTCAGCAATTTGCATCACCAGCCAAGTAGAGCCTTGTTTATATCCTTTGTAGCTTTACACCTTATATCCTAAGAGGAAACATTCCCTCGAGTGTCCATGCCTTGCATGCACTTCCTTGCATTGAGCATAGGTATGTTCCACTGTTTGGATCTAGTCACTTACTTGTGACACTCATTTCATCTCTTGTATCAAAGAATTTATTTGCCTATGAAAAAACAAAAAAGATGAGCGGGAAAAGAATATTATCTCATATCGGTAGCAATCGTGTCCCCTTTGAACAAAGCACAAAATTTTGAGTCCACTGTCATCCAAGGTTTGGTTTTAGTATGACCTTAGGAAGTTGAGCTCATCACTTAGATTTTACTCCTCTGACTAGTTATTCTTCCAGTCTCTATAGAGAGTTCGTTGATGCCTCCTGCATCATGAAGATTTATCACCATGTATATGCTTCCTGAGTTATCCATATGTCTCATGCTCTTGTACAAAGGATGCCTATAAGCTTGTGTTGACCATTTCTCAGAACTCTTGACTTTGCATGTCAGCCATACCCTCAATGTTTCTCAGAGTCACATGAAGTTGTAGTCCTACCATGCACCCTGGTCCTACTTTCATTATGGGTAGGTAACCTTGAACCCAACAATCAACATCTTATCATTGGTCGTTGACTGGGGGGTTTCCCTTGTGTTCGAAGGCAAGAAATCTATTCACACATTGGGATTCATACAATGTCTTGGATGTCATTATCCTTATTGGTGATTTCCTCGCCTTTGTCGACAATCTTCTTTATTAGCTTCTATTCAAAGGGTCTTTTTCGTGCACTACTTGCATATGGTGCATGAAAAATATGCATAGGATCATTGGTTCATGAAAATCCTATTTGTAGGATCTCCTCCTAATCATCAAGTTATTTCTTTGTACCTTGTGCTAACTGATGATAGATTCCCTAATTCTCTCCTTTCATTGGGTCTCCTTCCATCGACTTCAACTCATCTATTCTGGAAATGAGACCTAGAGTCCTATGAGTACCTAGAGGCTTGCAATCACCAGTGGTAGGTTCTCCTACCATCGACAGTTGGTAATACATCAATGTCTCATGATCGATGGATTCTTCAAGTGTTTGACCTCAACACCCTTATTCACACTTGCAAGAATGTACTCGGTGCCTTGATATCTACTTTCATTATCAATAGGTTGTATTTCATTTGTTAATGGTATACCTTAATGACCAGTAATAAAACAAAGTCTCATTGTGTTCGACATCAAATCCTCTATTCACGTGATGTAGACTTGCACCTTCGACGGATAGTGTAGAAGACCTCTAGCTTACAATAGCAACATTCTTGTTCTTTTGTTTTCTTTCATTGGACCAATACCTATATGAATTCTGTTGGAGCCACCTTTTACATTTGGTTCAAATCTATTTTAAAGGTCAAATGTCGTTTCTTAAGTTCTTTTTCTCTTCGTGACATTCACCTACTGAAAATATCAGTAGTCTCGACATGCGAAATAGCGGGAGATGTGATGTTTCATAAGTTACCACTTTTATCGTTAAACAAAGGTTGTTTCTCTTCATACCTCGGAATATCGCTCTTCGGGAGTTACAAATCACAAGATTTACAAACACCGATGTGCAAGGTCGTGAAAAGTTTCAAAAGCTTACCTCAGGTGAAAGCTAAGAGTGGGACCATGTAAACCCCAGTCAAATGTTGTCGGGATTTCGCGTCTCGGCGTTCACTCTCTCCTAAAACATTACCACTAAAACTCCGAAAGACGAAGCCACAAAAATTTTACCTAAGTAACTCGGGTTAGAGTCAAGGTTGATTAGTCTTGACCATGATTTAAGCTCCTTGGGATTTCGTGACTCGGCATACTTTCCTCCCGGAAACAATACCTTTGAAGTTCTGAGCCATGAAGTCACGATATAATTTAAAGCGTAATCAATTAAAACACTTAATCCTAGTTACATCTTTGCTTAATTAAGTATAATCATCGCAATCTTGGGTTTTAGAGGGTCGAAAGGTTAGAGTTGAAAGTCTGAATACGACGAACGCCGAAATGATTAATTTAAATCTTTATTAAGGAAGTCAAGCCCACCATAATCAATGCTTAATGCAAATGATAATAACACACCATTTACGAGGTAATTTCAAATGTTCCTTGCGCTAGCTTGTCCCATGAACCGTCGAATTTTATGGCATTAATTGGAAATGAGGCGAAACGGAAAAGTAAGGATATGGTTTTTATTGCCAAAATCTCTATCTAAATATGATTGGACCGTTCTGTTCGTAAGGACATTGATGTGTTAAATGTTCGAAGATATAGATCTTTTGCTTCCTATTTTATTCATAAATTTCATTTCTATCCCACACAAAGAAGTTTTTCTCAGTAAGCTAACTTCTATATGTATACGCATTTTTATTGCAGAAGAGCTAAGTTACAATCCCCTGCCATGGCCCCGAGAAAAGCATCCAAGGCAAGCGATGAGGTTTCAGGACAAGGTTCTGATAATGTTTCGGATACTTCACCTCAAAGTGTTGATTCCGTGCGAACCTGGTCATACATTTCAGAGGTTTTGCAATCATATGTGGTGAACTGTTCGAACGATTCTAGTGACAACGAGAAAGACGACATGACTACCAAATACAAGATCGTCGTCCAGGAAGATATGCACAAAGTAGCGGCCAAACCACGCCTTCTGCCTTACTATGACATGATCCGATGGGCGCTGGATCATGTAGACATCCCTACCAGAACCATCGTCAACAAGTAGAAGGTCATTGTTGGGACCTTTAGACTAGAAAACTTACAGGTGATGTACAAATTACCACCCACATCAGAATTCACGTACAGTGCAGAGTTTCTAGATGGTTTTAAACAGAAGCCGGAGGCTCTAAAGGTTTACCACCTGGCCAAGAAGAACAATAGGATAAAGAAGAGCAAGTTGGGGGCCCAAAATAGGAAGTCAAGGCTTCCAATACCCCAAGCAAGCCAACTTTGGTCATTACTCTTGGGAAATATTCTAAACAGGTCGGTAATCCCATCGCCTCCATTACCCCCCTACAGTTTGCAAAGGAGATCCTGGATGCAGGTTGGATTGTGGGTGAAAAATTGACACCTATATCAGTAGAAGAGCTACCTCTGAATCAATTCTTCTTCGATACAAGAACTCTACCAAGAGGCAGGTGTTGTCTCTAATAAATTTAAAGTTGTAACTAATGGGAAAAATATGAAGAAAGTAGAATTCATGACGTAAATAGCAGGAACATTAGGTGCTTTCGCCACGATGAACCAATATTCAGTTGGGACCCTAAAAGATCAGCTAAAACAAAAAAATCATTTGATCAAGACACTAGAGGCTAAACTAGCTACAACAGAGGCTGTTGCTAAAGATCAGGCAAGTGTGACTTTAGAGCAAGAAAGAATAGGAGATCAAAAAGAAATCGACCGGCTTAAAGTCGATCTCGAACATTCATAGTTGAAGGTTCAGACGAGTCATACTCAGATAAGCCAGTAGGGAGAATTGATAGAACAGCTTCGGGCCAAACTAGAATTCGCCAAAGGCTAGGTAATCGACATAGGGATATTTCAATCCTAGGAAATAGAGATCAGAAAAAGGTTATCAGTGGCACAACAGGGTCTGCTTGTTAAAGTAGAAACAATTCAAAGCAGCGTCCAACTCATTGATCAGGTGTTGGAAAACCTCTCTCTTAAAGAAAGGGATGTCAGAGAAGATCGGGTAGCTTTCCAAGAGGCTATTATAGCCACAACGAGAAGGGAAGCAAGCAATAGTTCTAGTTTTCCCATCACAGAGTGAAATATATCCGAAGGCAAACAACAAGCTACAAAGCTGAGGAAATCTTGCGAAGAAATTTTCATCTTGTTAAGTGAGCTTTATTTGGGTTCTGATGGTGAAAGTGGCATGGAGATACTGGGTCAAATCAATACAACTAAATATATGCTAAATATCAAGGAAAATGAAGAAAGAGAATTAGCCAAAATATCACAAATAACTCAAACAGACATAGTGCAAATAGACAAATTGCTAATTAAACAGAGTATGCTGTTATGCTCTATCAATGCCAAAGATCAACAGGTGGAAGGAAAGCTGCCTCTATTGATGAAAGACTGCTATATTTTTTAGGCAAATAATCAAGCTGAGCCATCTAAGTTGATATAACAACTGGTGGAGAAGTGCATTATTTGCAAGGAGCATGCGAAGAGGCAAGTTTCGGGTACCAAATGAGGACAGAGATAAATAAACGAAAGGTTTCGACTCCTTTTGATTGTAACCGAAAACCTGTGGAACTATTGAGATTCCAACGCATAAAAATTTGTATAAATATACATTTTGAAGAAAGAAACAAGGATGGACCTTTTTGATTAATTGTAATAGAGACTGTCTCTTTTCAAGACTTAATTCAAAGCAATCCGGAGATTCCTAATTCCGTCACTACTGTGTTATGAGTTTGTTCTCTCTGTTATTTCATATTCATTCTTATTTCACTTATATATATCTAATAAATGTTGCGTTGCAATTTAGTAAAACTTCTACTGCAGTGATTAATATTTAGCTATCTATTGTTTACAGTTTTTCCTCTATATCGGCTACTAGCAGGTACAAGACCTGTAAATCTGTAGGTTGTCATATTTTATGCTTCATCGGATCATTTCTTATCTTATTTTCTTCTTCTGCTTATAGAGTGAGATTCTCCCTCCATAGGAGCCTTATTCTATAGACAACTTAATGTTTTTCTCCATAATTCATACACCATTTATTTCAATATAACGCAGTTACGGAAAAAGGCCTTTGGTTTGCAATTTGCTTTTAATATTGATTTCTAAAGTTCTCTTTTATAAAATCAAATTGATACAACATAAAAACTTTCAGATTTCTTTAAGTTTTATGTTCCTCTATGATTGTCCCTGTCGTAAGACAACCCAATATTGAACTTGATTTGACAGATCAAACCCATACCACTTTAAATCTCCTCGACACCATACTTAAAACGACCAACACCCGGGTAGAATTTGAACGTTCATGGGATGAAATTGAAAAGGATATAAACATCCAGGAACAGTTGGAAGCTAGGCAGTGACAACCTAGAAATCAACCCTAGCTTCCTTTCCTGAAAGTATACCCTCCTCCCTTTTTACATCTTACTAACTTTCAGATGCCTAGACACTGTACTTTTTAAAGCCTTAAGTACAGGCTCTGGAACAACAAATTCAGTGATCATGGGAGATCAGATTGTACTCCATTGTATATAGATATCCTCAGATTGATTTTGAGACTAGATTCCACTGGGCCCTTGTTCACGACTATGACAACCTATGGCATGTTTCTACTTTGTATTACCTATTCATGGCCATAAGCAACTATTTGGTATATTTCCACATGGATCTACAATGTAATTCAAATTGGCATCCATGTGTACAAAGTCATTATGGATTGTAATATTCTCATGAGGAACTAACACTTCCAGCTGAGTCTTCATTATTCCACTTTTGATAATTATAATGTATTTCGACCATTGTATATACTCCTCTAACCTAACACATTAGGGGGCAAATGTTATAGCAAATTTTTTCTAACCATGCAACTTGCTTGGATGGCCTTTCCATTTTCCTATGTAGCATGCTTGGGATTAGAGTTGATTTTTGCGTGTCATTCTGTTTGTTATGGTTTACCCCATGCCATATAGATATTTTTCTCATAACAATTATGGTTGAATAAACCACATATTCAATTCCCACTATATCCCAAGTCACCAATTCAAAATGTCTATAGTAACATTGGTTCTTCACATGTTGGGGACGAAGATAATAGTATATAGGTGGGTATGGATGATTTCTTACTAGATCACCATGCCATGGGGGGATGTTGTTACATGCATTCCAATAAGATGAACTAGGGGATAGTTCTCATATCGTCAATACCTTCTTTAAAATCCTAAAATCAACTTCTAGTGGTTCTCTCTTTAGATATGGGTCAATGTCTACCCAACTAGGGACAACAATGTTCTTGTACAACTTGAAGCAATGTATGGTATGTTGGATGTGTGTTTCTCGACACTACTGAGGTAACTTACCATTAAGTCCCTTATATTTTAACGAATCCTCTCACCCAATCAACAATCAAAAGTGATTTCATGCATGTTTGTTGACAATGTACATTTCTATTTCTCACTAATTTCAAGTTATTCGAAGATAAGGTACTTCAAAGTGACAATGTCCTCCCTAATAGCTACAAAGAGGTAATGAAATAGTTGAAAAAGTTGGGTGTTCAATACATATCATATCACATTTTTCCCATTGATTGCATTCTACATAAATCAAAAAGCTTGTCTGTGAAGAATGAACATCTTCTGCTGGCTCTTATAGTTCCTGGTAGAAGACAAGTGAAGAGAATGGATGTCTACCTCCAACCATTGATCAATGAATCGAAGCAATTATGGGAAAGGGTACATGTATACGATGTATCAAGACCCATCTTGATAGAGACCTATTTTATATTGTATGACATATGTGCACACACCATGCATGTTTATCCGGGACTAGGAATTTGTTTTGATAAGCATGCTAATTTATTTGTTTATATCTGTAATGTTATTTAACATACTTAATTTGGAGCAATTATCTTCTTTGATGCTAATGTGTTTCATAACATTACATCATAGGTCTTGTAACAAAAGGGTATCATGGATGTAAATTTGTTTGACCTTATATTAAGGCCAGGTGGTCCAACCACTTATAAAAGATAGTGTACAATTGCTTGAGGGTTTTCCTTCCAGAAGGCCACTCTCATAGAAGATTATCATCTACTTTCAATGGAAAACTAGAGAGAACTAGGAGATATGATATGTTGTCATTGATAGAGTAGCTTAGGGAATATGATACAAAGAAGGAGAAGGAATTGCATAATTGTTCGATTCAAATGGGGAACCTATGTTTGATGATCCTGAATTTTTCAACACATGTGTCAAGAAATTCCCATTGGGATGAAAAGTAAATTTGTGTTTTGTGAGCTTCCATATTGGGAGCATCTTAAGATTGCCCATATACTAGATCCCATGCATATATTAAAAACTATTTCATCTTCTTTATGGAGGGACATACAATTGAATGAAAGAGACACATTGGTTGTTATGAGAGATCTTATTTATTTGAATACTAAAAAGAGACATTGGCCAAGAAAATAAAGTATAGGAGAGGTTGGTCCCTCTTGATGTTTTAAAGAAGGTGATGTCCCATGGATTTTGAAGAAATATGATCTCTCTATGGTGAATGGACACCAATTTTTTTTAACTAGCCTAACTTGAGAGCTACAGCTTTCTTCTATCATTGTATTAACTCCATCGTACATAATTTTTTTTTATAGAAAGGAATTCTACAATTTGAGGTATGGCATCAAAATCTATTGAATCAAAACTAGGTTATTGTTTTCTTTCCCCTTCCTCTACCATTAGATTGTGAATGTGATGTTTTACTCCTTCTAACAAAACTTTTGATTTCAGTGCATATTTCCCCTACCTCTACCTCTTCCTCACCCCCTTCCTCTATTATAATATTGATTTTGATTTCGTTGATTGTCATTACTCTTGCTAGGGAAAACAACTAAATTTCTATTTGAGACTTCAATGGTGTTATTGCGTGTGCTTGCAACTGATACTTCCTCCTCCAATTGTTTCTTCTTTCCAAATGCTTGGTCATGATTTGCAAAGAATTCACATACTTTATCAAAAGTTGTGCTCTCCAATTTATTTGTTATTTGTAATGTCTCTAAAAAGCGCTTGTATGAATTTGACAACCTCGATATCAATATTGCAACCATCAAACTATCTTCAATTTTAGCAACTCTTGCTTAGTAATTTCTTGCTTGAAATTTTCTAGTCTAATAATATACTCCATTACATTTCCTCCATTGTTTAGTTTATGTTGTAATAATTCCATTTGAAGATCAACTTGTTTAGCTTTATGTTGAGAATCAAACATGTCCAAGAATCTACACAATTTTCAGTATGATCATATACTTTTATCTTAAACAAACAACACTTTGCACAAGTGCTATTGCTTTCTCATCTTTCAACTCCCGCTTCACCAATTATGCAACCTCGAAAGATTTTATGAATTGTGGATTGCAATACCTTTCCGTAATTCATTATAAATTACAATGTTTTGAATAAGTCAATTCCATGCTTATAATTCTTTGAACCTTTTAATTTATTGAAATCATTAAAAAGTGTAACAACTTTAAACATTTTGAAGCTACAAAGTACAAAATAAATTACAAATTAGTCACCAAAATAAAATTGCATAGGTTACATATAAAAACTTCATATAACAATGCCACAATGAAATTTTGTGCTTTGTTTATGATTTAAAAATAAAAATAAAAATTGTGCCTTGTTTATGATTTAAAAAATAAAAAATGAATTGTTGTGAGTTATAAGATATTACCATAAGAAAACTATGGAAAAAGCAATACCATGCATCACACATTCACCACATGTGGCAAAAACAATACCATGTAAGCAATACCATGCATCACGCATTCACCACATGTGGCAAAAACAATACCATGCATTACACTTTCACCATATGTGCCATTGTCTCTATTAAAAACATAGAGCTATAGGAACTTGGCCTTTACCATAAGAAAACCGTGGAAAAAGCAATACCATGCAGCACACATTCACCACATGTGCTATTGTCTCCATTAAAACATAAATTTATAGGAACTTGGCCTTTACCATAAGAAAACCATGGCAAAAACAATACCATGCATCACACATTCACTACATGTGCTATTGTCTCCACTAAAACATAAAGCTATAGGAACTTGGCCAGTACTTGCATATAGTCTTGCGAAAGATTTCATTGATTAAACTTTACATTGCTCTAATCAACACTGACACAAAAAGTCTAATTAATTTTAGAATATGATTTTCAGAATTATAAAATGTCAAAGTGTTTAACCTTGAAATTTGTGTCACTTAAAAAAGTTCCATAAATGGAAGAATTAAATCTTATAAGTCGTAGTTTAAATGATGTTATGGTTTTTTTAAGGCATATTTATTGTTTACTTTTGCTTGTAATCTAGAGAGAATTTGTTGGATCTGTAGATTTGAGTGGCCAAGACTGTATAATCGAAGTGCCCCAAGGGTTTTTCAACATGCTAAGTCCATTTATGCATTCATAAATGCAATTTAAACAACATAAAATTACGATTTCATCCAGATTTATGTCGTCAAATTCTGATGAAAAGGGTCAAAACGTAGAACAGTTAGATAAAGTCATTCATAAACTTTTTCTAATAGTTCTACGTTTTGGCCCTTTTCGCTGGAATCCAATGACATAAATCTGCACGAAATCACAATCTTTTGTTGTTTAAATTACATTTTTGAATGTAGAAATGGATTCAGCGTGTTGAAAAACCCCTTGGGGCACTCAAATTATACATAATTAACCACTCAAATCTACAGATCCAACAATTTCTCACTGAATGGTCGACAAAATTAAACAGAAAATATCCTCGGAAAAAAGCCAAAACGAAGAACAATTAGACTATGACATTCTTTAGTCATTTATGCATTTACACAACATCTAGTAGACTAAAGAATGTCGTAGTCTAATTGTTCTCTTACACAACTCAAAATTATTATTCTCTTTGATATTGGGGAGCACTTTTGGCATATTCTTGCTCCCTCTCTTAGAAATGACCCACATTCTACATTCCTTCTAGCTTGTAAATTGGTCTCGTCATAATTCCATATATTTTGAGTACCATATGAATGCTATTTGTTTGCTTTGTACAGATCGTCATAGAACTTCGTCACAATTGTAGGGCTTAAATTCAAAACTTTATCTCTATCTAAGTTGTAGGTTGTTTGTAATACAAACTCTAGATGCCTTTTCTCGAATCATGCCCACCATGATTTACAAGGAAATCCATCTTTGAATGGATTCAACCTTCATTGATAGATTTGAACAATGTTGGTCTTTAGTTGTATTAGCTCCAAGGCATGGCCCATTTCAACAATCTCCTTACATCAATCAATGATTTATTCCTCCTCTTGTTGAGTTAAAACTATAACATTCCCTTTCCTCTTCATCTATGTGAGACCATTTAACCAATAATACATTGATGGTAGTGCAATTCCATACTTTTTTGCAATAACACTTACATAGTATCCACTGAATTCAACATAGTATCCACTGAATTCAACATTAAAACGGATATATCTTCCTTAAATTGAAGACAAACTTTAGTGCAATTCCATACTTTTTTGCAATAACACTTACATAGTATCCACTGAATTCAACATAGTATCCACTGAATTCAACATTAAAATGGATATATCTTCCTTAAATTGAAGACAAACTTTAGTGCAATTCCATACTTTTTTGCAATAACACTTATATATTAAATTGAAGACAAACTTTAGTGCAATTCCATACTTTTTTGCAATAACACTTACATAGTATACACTGAATTCAACATTAAAACGGATATTTTCCATAGTCCGAGTAGTATCATTGGTTGAATTCCATAAATGTTGCTTGTTTGAATGATAGATTATATTAACATTAGTCTATTGAAATATTTGATTGGTGATTCATTGGCATGGATTGCATATGTAAAATCATGGAATGCATTTCTAGGAGTGATTTGGATTTAGTCCAATTGCATTGAGTTGCTTTTCAATATTTATTAGCGAATATGGAACTTGAGCAGAAGCATTGATTGATCCATTGGGCCTACAATGATTTGAAATGTGCCTATCTATCAATGATAATACTCTTCATCTACCTATCATACCATGGAATATGATGAGCAATGAACAAATTCCATTAAATCCTCCACTCAGGATGGAATTTGTTCCACCGAACTTCAATCAATTAAATAGTTATATCACAGATGGTTTACAGTTGTAAGAAACGGCGAGCCCACAAACAATTTATTAAACATATTTTAGTAGGTGGCATTCCAGTCTGGTTTTCTATAATGTTTTGGCAATGCAACACTTTCAATCCACTTGGCTGCAATCGTGCCCTTTCTGGAATGCAGTATTAAAATTCTATTCTGTCAAATTATTAAAATATAACAACGCTGTGTCGTTAATAGAATATATTTATTTTGTCAAATTAACGGAATAAAAGAAGGTGCTGTGGTGTAGTCGGTTATCACGTCAGTCTTACACACTGAAGGTTCCCAGTTCGAACCTGGGAAGCACCATTATTCTTATTAACTGTTTTGGCTGGTTCCTAGGTGAGGAGGTTCCATGCTAAGAACCAACTCCTAATAACTATAATTGAAAAATCATATCAGGGGCACCGTTTTACACTTGCTTCCAACTGAAGGTCCCTGGTTCCTACTTCACAGTAATCGTTTTCCCTGGTTCCTAGGTGAGGAGGTCCCATTCTAGGGTTTTACACTTAACTTCCAAGATTAGTGGTTATGGTTGAGAAAGATATTGGACAGAGAACCTCAAAGAATGTTGGACAGAGTTGAGCCAAGCTTATGGACTGCCTGAACTTGATATGTAGATGGTAACATAAAGCTTTCTGGCTGTAAAATTAGTTATTTTTTATTACAACGTGGTCAGCGTGTTTTATTTTTACTTTGGAGAAAGTGGAATTAACATGATTCAATTGAGAAATATACAGGGAAAAGGTTGCCAGTGAAGGTATCTATTCAATTTTTAGTGTGTGCTTATATCCATATTCACAAACATAAACACAAACTTGAACTTTGAAAATGCAATATCACTTCTTCACTTTCAGGAATCCAACTGAGTTAAAATAAATAAATTATAAAATAATTTTTATCAAAATTTTAACATTAAACATACTGTAGGCTGGCCTTGTAATAAATAATATGTTCATGCTTTATGTAAGGAAGAAAATTCAATTGTGTAATTATGTATTTACTATAAATTACATTGAAAAATGCTCCAGAAACTCAAGAATTTAGTATTAGACACAATGCAGATTAGCCTTGTAATATGGTATGTTCATGCATTATTTAATGAAGAAAATTCTGTTTTGTAATTATGTATGGACTATAAATTACATTAAAAATATTCGAAATCATCCAAAATCCCATTATCATGTTGGATGTTTTTTTGTTGTTTGTGTTTTCTGGATTTAAACTGTATATGAAATTTTGAAATGTTGATATTAACAACATAATTCATTGTTCAAAGATAGAAAATAAAAAAATGCCCAAAATCATGTGGATAAAAAGATGCATTAGGCAGTGGCTAATAAATGGATGAGAAAAGTCCACATGTGTGAGTTACATTGCACTGCTTTGACACAAGTTGGCATTGGGTACTTCTTGTTGTTGGGCAATGCTTTGGTCTGTGTGGCAAACACTTCTATTGATATTGATTTTTATAGGACTTGATTTTATCAGCTTTAAGTGGAAGTATAGTAGATTTTAGTTTCAGGCTAGGCATTCTGTGATCAATTCATTCTGTGACCAATTCTTGAGTTAAGTCAGTTAAGTCTCAGGAGATTGGTGGTATTCATTATGAGTCAACTAGTGTGGAATTTGGGTGTTTTTAGAGATTTTACAATGCTGTAAACTTAAATCCAAGTTAAATTTAACTTGGTGTTTAAATTAATTAAAACATTATTTTGTGAGAAATATAAGAGTAGAAGAATTTAAAACCTTAACATAAGATGATACTATCATAAAACCTGTAATATAAAAACACTACCTGAAAACTGTAATATTTGCTGATAATACCCATCCCAAATACAAAAGAAACTCAGATACATAACAATGCCTGATATTACCAAATATGTAAGAAATCCAAACAATGTGGCATTTGTGCATATATGGAAATGAGAATTACCCCTAAACAAATTGGTAGATTTCTTTTAAAAAAAGAAGCACTGTGAATATAATTACATGGGTTATTTATTTCCAGTTCTTCCACCATTCCAATCTCAAACATTGTGAAAATAAACACATAGTAGCAATTTGGATTGGGTACTAAATGTTTGAATAAATTCCTAATTAGTCACCTTTTTAATTTGAAATATGAATTTATTTTTTTTACAAAATGCATGTATATATATCCCAGTATTTTGTAGAGGTTTTCAACATAATTGTAAAAGCTACAGAATCTATTGAGAAGAAAATGTCTTTTAACATAATCATTGTTAACAAGAAATATGAGGAAGAAAAACTGTTATAGAGATTGTTGTTTGCCTCATATACCCTTCATGACCTTGATTGCAAATTAAAAATAGTTACACTTAAGTTTTCTAAAACTAAATTACTTCTTACTCATGTGCAAAAGCAAATAAAAAAATACCACTTAAACTTTTTCTTAATCACTGAAACTTTTTCAAAACTCTTAAGTTTTAAGAACAATGCATAATACATAAACTTATGCTCACAAACAACTATAAACATGTTTATAGTGAATTCTAAATTTTTAATAAGAATTATTTGTTTATTTCCTTCCCCTCCAAGGATTTGGGGTGCACTCTATAGTCGTCCTAGGGATATGTCTTGCTATTCCTCATCATTTCTCCATTCCAAAAACTAGTGCAACATAGCTATTTTGTCTTCAAGCTTATCGTATGTTGAATCATATTCAATCCATTCTCGACAAAATATATGTTTTGAATGGAATATGAAGTTGTAAAGTTATTCTTTGTTATCTTAGTATATTGAATATCTATTTATTATGATAAAAATCAAAACTTCTATTCATAAGTTATCCCAATGCTCCTTCCATTTTTCATGTATTTTCAACTGGATTTATTTGATTTGATGTAGAGTTTGTGTGCCTTGGAACTAAGGTAGGTCATCTTGAACTCTTGTTAAATATTTTATATTTCTAGTCTTAACTATTTTTTCTTAAAACGTACGAGCTCCAGTGTTAAACCATGTTCAATTCATTCTCTACAAAGTATTTTTGTTGAATGGGATTTTGAAATATTTTTTTAGATTTTAGTTGTAGTTTGAACCTAAACAACAATATATTGGTTAAGAGTTTAACATGTCAATTTCTTGTAACATTTGTGAGAAAATTGCTAATTTTATATGGAAATATGATATTTTTAGTAGAATCACTATTTTTAGTGGATTCCAATCAACCGGACCAACTTTTAAATCCTTCACAAAATAAGTGTTTGTGCCTTTTGGTGACTGGTGGTCCGACGGTCTCGGTGGCCGATTACAGAGCAGAAAGGGTTTAAGAGTTTATTCCTTGGTGGGCGGTGGTCCGGTGTCTCGGTGGTTTCATTGAACGGTGGCCCATTTTTCTGGTTACCCAGTGAAACAATGGTATGGATCTAGTCATATATTGAAATTTGCAATCATCAAAAGTTTCCCGGTGGCCCAGTTATCCGATGGTTTGATCGACCAATTAGATTTTATATGGTTCTTAGCAGATAGAATGACAAAGAAAGGGTGTGAGCTCTTCGGTGTTTAACACAGGTTTTGTATCCAAGTTATATGCTTGTGTGCCTAAGTCAAGAGTTGAATGATCATAAAACTCCACTCCATGTGTCCATGGGCGCGATGGAGCTAGGCAACAATAGCTAAAAATGTTTGAAGCTGAAAGGAATAAAATATTGCTAGCAGACGAAGCACTCTGGAGGCAACGTTGTAGAGCAACTTAAAATATGCGAAACAAACACACAGTGAGGCTACACTCACTTCTATATCATTCAATGAAGACGGATTACATCCTTATATGGGAAAAGACTCTACCGAGTCGGTTACATGCAAACCAAAGACAACTAGACTCTCAACTATGAACTGACTCTTAACAGGCCTACAACTGACTCTCACAACTGAAGCTTATAACTGGTGCTTACAACTGGTGCTTACTCCATTATTTCCAAGTCTCCCCCTTAATGGAGAATGGATTGACTTCTACACCTAACATCTCCCTAAACAACTCAAACTTAATCTTTCCAAGAGGCTTAATGAAAATATCAGTAGCATTTTCACTAGTATTACAATACACAAGAGTTATTTCATTTGATTGCAACTTTTCTCTAACAAAATGATATTGAGCTTCAACATGCTTTGTCCTTGCATGAAAAATTGGATTCTTTGCAATATTGATTGAACTTTGATTATCACATCTGATCATTGTAGGTTTTTTTTCGTTCTTCTCCAACATCTTGAAGAAGTCTTCTTAACCAAACAATTTCACAAGTTGCTGCACACAAGGATTTATATTTTGCTTCAGTGGAAGACAAAGATACAATAGGCTGCTTTTTACTGCTCCATAAAACAACCCCGGATCCAATGCTGAACACATATCCAGTGGTTGATCTTCGATCATCCGGATTGCCAGCCCAATCAAAATCTGAGTAACCTGTCAACTCAACATCAAATGCATCAGTATATTTAATACCATAATCAAGTGTACCTTTTAGATACCTAAGTACTGCTTTTGCTGCATTCCAATGGCTTTCATGAGGTTTCTCCATGAACTGACTTAACACACTCACATAATATGAATTATCAGGTCTGGTTGTGGTGAGATAATTCAGACTACCCACCATCTGTCTATACACAGTGCCATTCACCTCCTTCGAACCATCGTCACAAGAAAGTTTCACATTCTGCTACATGGGAACAATAGAAGACTTACATTGATTCATTTTAAATCTCTTAAGTAATTCTCTGATATACTTAATCTGACAAACAAAAGTTTGGCCTGCATTTCTCCAAACTTCAAGACCTAGGCAGTAATGTAACTCACCAAGATCTTTCATTTCAAATACCTTTGATAACTGCTCCTTGATTTCATCAATTAACTTCT
>ML803121.1:126395-146791 GCA_009831015.1 Picea engelmannii
CCTAGTCTGCATAGGCCCACAAACATCAGTATGCACAAGATCTAACACATCTCTCTTTTTCTTATCAGGGTTAGAGGGGAATTCATCTCTGTGCATCTTTCCTAATGCACATCCATCACAAGCAACCTTCTCATTCTTTAACATGGGAAGTCCTTCAACCATATTGTTTTTCTGTAACAATAGTAAATCAGGATGATTGATGTGTCCATACCTTTGATGCCAAAGAATCTATGTTGGCATAGTGGCAGAAGTCAATGCATGATGTGCTTTATTGGTAACATCAAGTTTGTATAGACCTCCTGCTCTGACTCTCGTTGCAATAGTTTGGAAGTAGTCCAACAAATCCTTCACTATGCAATAATTCTTGAAGAATTCAACCTTCAAGTTCTGATCTATAATAGTGGACACAGAGATCAAATTTTTCTTTATTCCTGGCACATACACCACATTATGAATGTGACGAACAGTACCATTTGGCAATGTCACAGGAATGTCTCCATATCCCTTGATCTGATGAGCGTGGTCATCTCCAAGATATATGCTGGCACCATTCTGTGTTTCTTTAAAATTAGCATACCAATTTTTATTACAAGTCATATGTACTGATGCTCCAGAATCCACAAACCAGGCATCAGAATCATCCATTTCAGCAGATAAAGAAACGTTAGACACAAACAGCCTAAGATCCCATGAGTCAAAATTTGGGGGTTAATCAATATCATCACTAGCAATAAATAATCTGAAATCTTGATTTGAAGATTTTTCTGCATAATGACCTGAATGAGTTCTAGGTTTATTCCTAGCCTCATCACTTTTCTTCTTATGACAGTCTTTAACAATATGTCCAGGTTGACCACGATAAAAACAACTCTTTGACTCATTCCTATCAGATTGCATACCTTGATTTGGAGATTGTCTTCTCTGCGATGAATTGCCTCTCTGCCATGAACCACCTCTCTGCCATGAACTGCCTCCTCTGCCTCTTACTCTTGATCTCCCTCTCGCGGATCTATTATTTGACCACAATGCCAAATATTTACTCGGAAGCTTTAGATTCCCGCACCTCTCTTCCTCTTGCAGCAAAATACCTGTCAGTTCTTCAAACGTAGGAGGTTTCTCCCTTGATGCGAGACCTGTTATGAACATATGATAATCTTCTAGCATACCATTTAAGGTAATAGTGACCAGATTAGTGTTGGAAACAATTTCCCCTATATTTACTAGCTTGTCTTTCACCTCTTTAATACGACCCAAAAATGAACTAACAGATTCATTTCCATCCATCTTAATGCCTAGCAATTAAGTTTTCAGGAACAAAATGCGATTTGTGTTGCTAGTTTCATACAATGCTTTAAGTGTTTTCCATGTTGCAACAGAAGTTGTAGCGTCTCTAATGTGTGGAATTATGCTATCTTTAACAGACATGCACAACAATACCTTTTCCTTGTTTTCGCACTTCTCCCAATCTTGGACTGTGCTGCTATCGCATCGACAGTCACATCAAGTTTTAGTTCAGTTCCCTTCGCAATGTTCCAGACACCATAGCCTTCCATGAGCGTTTGCATCTTGAATTTCCAATTAATGAAGTTTGAGCCATCTAACTTGTTGGCTTCATTGAGGTAGGTCTCTGCCAACAGATTCGCCATCACTGCAATTTAGTCTTTGCAAGTGAATCACCAAGGATATGCAACTTTCTGTCGAGTCTTCTCCTGTGCTGTCCGTCGCTCTGCCTTCGGATACCACCGATCTGTCTTTATCTCAGCTCTGTTCTCAACTTAAATCATGCATGCATTCACCTTTAAATCATGCATGCACCTTAATATCCAAAATATCCACTTTTTAAAGTTTATACTTCAAAACTAAAACCCACTTTAAATAAAAGCTCCACTTTTAATAAGTCCCTCTTCACCTCACGCTTTAAAAAGTATCCACTTAATAAAACAATGCTGCACTCTTATTCAATGCTCCACATGAAAAAAAATCACATACTAAAAACAAATGAGCCTTCACTATTTATAAAGTTATCATAATAAACTTTATAATTCCACTTTAAAAAAAAACTTTATAACCCACACTTATTCAAATGTTCCTAAAAACTCCACGCATGCAACCGATTTTCAAAATCCACCCAAAAAATCAAGCTATAACCATGCTCACGCTCCAATGCTCATGCAAATCGCATGAAAACTATAGAAACTTGTGCTTCAAAACTCCACGCAACTTTACTCACACATTCCTTACCAGAACTCACGCTTTACCAAATAAATGACATCGACGCTCCTTGGAGGAATGATTAGGTGCGTTAGCACACTGGATAAATTGCAGGGTGAGTGCTAGGCAGAGTGGTCAGTGCTCCCTACGTGTAGAAGGGGGAGCATCGACGCAACAATGCTCTCAAAAGCATTCAACGGGAGCGCCGAGGATCCAAAAAATTCAATTTTATAAGTGTGAGAGTGTTGGCGCTCTCTAACACTGTATAGGGGGGGCGCTGGTGATTTTTCAAAAACAAATTCGAGATCTTGTTCTTGGATCTTGCCTCAGAGAGAGCTGGATCTCCAACCAGCTCTGATACCAACTTAAAATATGTGAAACAAACACACGGTGAGGCTACACTCACTTCTATATCATTCAATGAAGATGGATTACATCCTTATATTGGAAAAGACTCTACCGAGTCGGTTACATGCAAACCAAAGACAACTAGACTCTCAACTATGAACTGACTCTTAACAGGCTTACAACTGACTCTCACAACTGAAGCTTATAACTGGTGCTTACAACTGGCGCTTACTCCATTATTTCCAAGTGAGCAAAGTGGATCCAGTGTGGGGATCTCAATAATAAATTCTTCCACCGTTAAGCTAGCTCTTCCAGGAATAAAAATCATATCTGGGACATAGTGGATGAATCTGGTTCAGTACACAACGAACAACAAGAAATTAAAGACGCAACTTCCACTTACTTTAAAGCATTCTACGAGGACAAGTCTATCCTCTCACTTTAGAACCACGTGGACGTGGCACAACTATACACCCGTTCAGTCACTGAAGAGGACACATCATCCCTGGACAGTCCCTGATCTCTACATGAGATTCTAGCAGCACTAAAATCCTTCTCTTTGGATAAGAGCCCAGGTCCCGACGGCTGGACCATCGAGTTCTATTTGCATTTTTTCGACCTGGTAGGGAAAGATTTTCAGGAGTTAGTGGAAGACTCTAGGCTTCAAGGTAAGATTACTGGGGCCATCAACTTTACATTTATTACTCTTATTCAGAAGGAAAATCACCCAACCACTTTTGGTGATTATAGACCGATTGCCCTCTGCAATCTTTGCTACAAGCTCATCTCGAAGATCATTGCCAACAGAATTAAACCTATTCTCTCTCGATCTTTGTCAGCTGAGCATATTGGCTTTTTAAAGGGTTGTCAAATCCTTGATGTTGTTGGCTCTGCACAAGAATGTTTACACAACATCAAGCATAAAAAATCTCTTGCCCTCATCCTCAAACTTGACTTTAAAAAAGCCCTTGATTGCATACACTGGAACTTCCTCCAATTGATTTTAATCCAGTTCAAGTTTCGCCAAAACATTTGAAATTGGATTATGAGTTGTGTCACTAGTGCAACATTTGTAGTGCTCATAAATGGCGAACCCTCAAACTTTTTCCACAGTGGCAGAGGACTTCGGTAGGGATGCCCCCTATCTCCACTTCTCTTCATCCTGGTCATGGAGGGCCTTAGTCTTCTTCTAAAAAAGAGCTAAGCCGAAGGAAGGATCACAAGGATAAAGTTTCAAGGCTTGTAAAAATCCTTCACCTCCTTTTTGTTGATGACGTCCTCATCATGACCAATGCAAGTTTGCTTGAATGGAGGGAAATCTCTAGACTTCTATTGGTCTTCTGCTCGGCCTTGGGACTTCAAATCAACTGGATTAAGTCGAGCTTCCATTTTGCTAATCTTCAAGCACAACAATTGGAACAATTGAAGGTCCTTTTCCCGCACAACTTCACCCATCTTGCATCAGGCTTCAAATATGTCAGATACTACATCAAAGTTGACCACTATAAGGCCTCAAATTGGGACTAGCTAGTCTCAAAGCTGGAAAAGAAACTGGGCCACTGGTGCAACAGATGGCTCTCCATTGGAGGCCGTTACACTCTAATAAAATCAACACTTGAAGGCCAACCGATCTACTGGATGGCGTTGGCAGACATTTCCACATTGATTCTGGATAAGCTTCGGAAACTCACTTTCAACTTTTTTCTGGTCAAGCAGCAAGGACCAGTTTATAATACATCATTGCAACTGGGAATTGTTGGCTACCCCAAAAATCAAAGGCGGTTGGGGGTTCATGAATATTTTCAACTTCAATCAAGCTCTAGCAGCAAAATCCCTTTGGTTTGCTCTGACTTCAAACGACATCTGGAGTGTTGTCATAAAGGATAAGTATTTACCATTTACCTATGTCGCGTCCTAGCTTAGATCCAGAGCTCCTCACACCAGGCACGTCTCTCGGACTTGGAAGAATCTTTTAAATGATGCGCCCTGGATTACTCGATGGCTCTGTTGGAAACCGGGCAATGGTCACTCCATTGAAATAGGCAGGGACTGTATCCTCAGACTTGTCCAAGCATCACATTTATTTACTCACCTTATCACTCATCTAAAAAATTTACACATCGGATATCTCTTTCAAGCTCGTTGGTTTAGCGCAACAGGTCTCCCGACAACTAGTTGGAAAACTTGCTGCGAGCTTGAGCTCCCACCAGAACTAACAGAGGAGTGGAAACAATTCATCATGGCGGTAAATGAAGCGGGCATCACCCTTCATGACGCAGATGATCACTTGCTATGGGTTGGAGGGGATAACTCCGTAAATATCTCGGTAAAAAATCTATACACAACCATCGTTAACATAGCTAGGAACAACAACATATCCGAATGGCACTGACAACTCTGGAATTGGAAGATTCCACTAACGATTAAGATTTTCACTTGGCTCACTATTTAAAATAAAATCCCCATCTGGGATACTCTAAAAAAAAAGGCTGGACATGCCCCAATATTTGTCTCCTTTGTTACAAGGACGAAGAGACAACCAACCACCTATTCTCTCAATGTTGTTTTACCCGCCTTGTCTGGGACATGCTCAAGCTAGACAACAAATCAATTACAAGCTGGACTGGGACCTCTATCTCATCCTGCTCCGATAACTGGATCTCAAACAAACACTTTTATAAAATTCTTCCTCCTTTGGTCAAATGGTTTATTTGGAAGGCTAGAAATTCAAAAATCTTTGAAGATAAGAAACCTTCCATCAATGTTGTTTCATACAAAGCTCTAGGTCTGTTCCAAAATTGGAAAGACATCTATCCGGGAAAAAAATAAAAGACTTTATCTAGCCCACTAATTCCTTTGAATACTCCGACAGGTTGGTTTGACGGAGCAACTCAACAAAGTGGAACTCTGAGTGGCGCAAGTGGACTGATTAAAATCATCAACAACTCTAGCTTCCGATGGACTTTGTGCTACGGACTAGGCACCAACACAAGGGCAAAACTTCTGGGTGCCTGGGCTTCGCTTCACTTGGCCTCCAGACTTAATGTTGACATTCTACATTGATTAGTGATTCTAAAGTTATCATTGATTGGCTGAACAATCAAGGTAAGCTTCAATCAATCACTCTTCTGGCCTGGAAAGACAGAGTCAGGTCACTATTTCAACATTTCAAAAATCTCACTTTCTCCCATTCCTCCCGGAAATTCAATAAGGAAGCAAAATTGCTATCCAAATCAACTTTAAAAAAAAAGCAGGAATTGTCTACTTTAATCACTGGCTGGATGGTCATGAGGAACCTACATTTGCTATTAAAATTTTCTAGATCCGGAAGATCCAGATTGATGGCCTTCAGTGTTTTCTTATTATTTCATTGATTCTAGCAGCATCAATCTCTTGCTATTTCTTTAATTTTTGGTACTACTTTACTTTTCTTTTGACTTAAGGCAACCTTTGTATCTTTACTCTTCATTCTATTGATCATCCGCAAAGTTCCTGGCTATGTAATCATTATAGGTGAATGAGGTATTTGAAACTGATCCATTGTCTATGCAATTTGATGTGTAAACACATTATATTTCAAATATAATTGAGAATTTTTTTCGACTGGAAAAAAAGTTTATCTCGATTCCTAGTTGTCCATACACCTGTCGATTAAAGTCTTAGAACTTCTGGTGATTTTAAAGGACACATAAATTGGATTGTTTGGTTAGGAAAAAGCTTCATATAACTCAAGAATTCACATGGCCTGATGATGAAGTTGTAGCTCCACCAAATGAGAAAAGTGCCATGTGGATTCAATTTTATAAACCATCTTTTATAAAATAATGATTCCAATTTTATAAACCACCTTTGGATTCCAATTAGCTGCCAACTCGACAATAATGTATGCCATCTCGAACTCAGATGGAAGTGACGGGTGGTGTCAAAAATATGCATGGAAATTAAACCAAATTCTTCATTTAGAAGGTAAAGGTGACAACACATGCATCAAGGCGTCGAACCCTAAAAAATTAACCCATTTATTGTGTATTTTTAGTAACCAATTGCAGAATTTAAGGAGTTAATTCAGCGTTCAAAGAGCATATATAAGTAGCAGCTGAAGACTTCTTGAGAGGGAGGAGGAGGAATTTTAGGCAGTGTAGGCTAGGTTTTCTGTAATGAGCCCTAGGGGCCATAGACTATGAATTTTTTGAGTTTGAGGGGACTATTCATTCACCTCTCATTTATATAGAGCCCTCTCATTTATATAGAGCCCTGTCTTCTTCTCATTTTTCTGTGTTAAGATTGTCATGCTACATTTCTATTCTTTTCTCATCATTTGAATGAAGTTGCAAACAAAAATTTGGTACAATCACCACTATTGTTAATCAATCAAGAGATTGTTTAATGTAAGTTTCAGGCTAGATTTGTATGAGTTGATGATAAATAAAATACATTTTGTGTTACATTTGGTTTTATCATCTTTATTTTGCATGAAGTGTTTATGCAGATAAACCGTTTCAGATAATAGGAATTTGAGTCCATTTCAACCCTATTTTATGTTCCTTCGATATATACATTTTCATACACCTGCAAGTTAATTTTATAACTATTATAATGTTGGATTCATTATCATGCCTAACTTTTGCACTTATCAATTTGTTGGATTCATTATTTTAGATGCCCAATAAACCATTATTTCTTCATTTAAATTGTACAGTGTCTTCATCATTCACTTTCAGGATTGTAATTAATTGTTTTCCTCCTTTTCTTCCATCTACCATGATTAACTTTTATGCTCCATTGAATGAGACTCCGTGCCCAATGGAAAGGCCTTCGGTTTGAGAGGTTTACAATCTTTTTATTCAGTATGTTGTCATTATTATCCTCAACCCTGTTTATCCTTTTCTTTGATATTTAAATCTAGCATCCTGAACTTAATATTGGAGATTTGATGCTTAGTGACAACTAGTTGTCTTAAATCTGATGAGGCCCCCCTCCCCTATGATCCAAGAGCCATATTGTGGCCTAAAGTAGGTTTTGAAATGCCTTGACATAGTTCCTAAGCAGCAAAGAACATCTTAAGGTTACAACATCTCTTTGGTGTCATTGTCGGGGAGCGAAGGTTCGAAATATTTTTCCTGAGATACAATAAAGACTAGTTATGGTTCTGGAAGGTGACAAGAGTCGGACATCGGGATGTTTGGTTATTCACCTAACAAATCCACTATGATTCCACTGGTTTTGAAATGACAACTTCATTTGCTGCTAAGATAGTTGCAAGATATGCTCTTTTTTATTTCTCAATGCGGTTTTCCAAACCATATGCCTAACATAGAAGTCTGGGTAGATTATCTTCCTGTATTCAGAGGAGATAATGAGGAAAGTCCTACACAACTCTTAAAGGATTTCCATGCTTGCATGCATCAACTGGGTATCTCTCATGAAGACGTTCTAATGAAAATGTTTATGAGCTCTTTGTATGGGGATGCTCGACAATGGTACAAATTCTTACCTATTGCTTGTATTTATTCATTAAAGGATTTTCATGCAACTTTTCATTCTTATTGCAAGACCATGGATTCAACTGACCTCCTTTTCAAGGAATGTTGTGAACAAAAATTTGATATGAAAAATTAATATAGCAATGAGAACGAAGAAGATATCCTTGCAGATTCAAATGAAGAGATATCATTGGAAGGTGATTACACAGAGGCATCAAAGAATCTATGAGAAGATACAATACTTCTTCCTGCTTTTCAAGATAAAAATCAAGAACATATTTAACAGTTTGAGATCTTTTCTTTGAGGGATCATCATGAATTTAAAATGGATATTGAGTTATCAAGAAATTTGGTTTGTAATCAAGGTTTCCTCCATGCTTTTGGGACAATACATTATCAAAAATCTGAAAGAAATATAATTGAAACAAACATAAATCAGTTAAGTAACACAAATTTATTATTGTCTTATCTTCACGGTTATATTACAAAGGAAATCTTGTGTGAAGAATATGATTTTGAGAATCTTAAATATCAATGCTCTGAACAACTAACTATAGATTCAATAGTACAACATTTTCACAAGAAGCTTTCTTGTATAACACTTATGTATGATGATCCTAATCCTCAAGGATCACCTATTTCATGTTTTGTTGAAGAATTTTTTTCCATACTCAAATCAAGAAATTACTCTCCATATTTGTATTCATGAAGCTAATGTTCAGGTAAAGCAACAAATCAATGACAAAGACTTTGAGTTTCAAGGGTATGTTCATTATAAACAAGTTCAAATTTGTTTTGTTGATATAAAGAGAATATTTCTACATCTGCATGTGTAGAAGTGGATCATACTAAGTCTAGGTATGATGTGTAAGGTGACAAATTAAAAGTTTCAAATAGAGGTAATGTTGTCCCTTGATTACGAAAATACAAAGCTTTCTAATAATGAAAAGTTCACCCTCATCAAGAAAGAAAATAGCATGTAGGAGCTATTTCGTTATTTAGATCATGAAGAAATGTTTATTGTTGATCAAAAGGAGGCAATCTTTCATGCTTTTAAGGATCCAATAGCAATTTGGATGGAGTCAAGCATGAGCTGTATGATTATCTTATATCACAATTTTTAAGTTTTCTTGCATTATTCTTGATAAAGGACATGCAAAATATCCATTCAAGCAAATGGTTGCAATGGAAGTGGCATGTTACCTAACTGGGATGATTGGGTTGCTTATAGTCCATTCAAGCAAATGGTTGCAATGGAAGTGGCATGTTACCTAACTGGGATGATTGGGTTGCTTAGAGTAGAAGATCTTGTATATAAATAAGCTCATTTATAAGCATTTATTTTAGTATATCACTTCGGTTTGCAGTAGAACAATTTGTTTCTAGATTGTAGTGTGTTTGAGTGGTGAATAAGAAGGATGCACAAAATAGAGAACAAGGTGGTTTTAGGAAATGGTTTCAGAGCAAGCGCAACATTTACAGGTTTCAGAGCAGGAACAAACATTTATAGGTTTCAGAGAGTAAACATGGATTCAATTTCATATTGCCAAGGAGTGAAGGCACATGGTTTGCAGTTGTTAAGTGCCTTGCAGGGAGACATAATCCCTAGATGGAGTCTAATGTTGTAACCTAAATTGACTTCATCAATTTTTTTCAATTTCTCAAAGAAATTTGCCAATGGAAATATGATATTTCTAGAAAAATTACCATCTTTAGCGGGATCCAATTAAACCAGACCGACTTTTAAATCATTCAAGAAATAAGTGTTTATTCCTTCTGGTGATCGGTGGTCCGATGGTCCCGGTTACAGAGCATAAAGGGTTTAAGAGTTTATTCCCCGGTGGGTGGTGGTCCGGTGTCCAAGTGGTCCCAGTGATATGGTTGACTGGTGGCCCATTTTCCCGGTTACCTAGTGAAACAATAGTCCGGGGATCAGGTTATATATTGAAATTTTCAATCATCAAAAGTTTCCCGGTGGTCCAATCGACTGATCGTATTTTACATGGTTCTTCACGGACAAAATGAAAAAGAAAGGGTGTGAGCTCTTCAGTGCTTAACACAGGTTTTGTATCCAAGTTATATGCTTATGTGCCTAAGTCAAGAATTGAATAGTCATAAAACCCCACTCCATGTGTCCATGCGTTTATCTCGAGACCTAGATGTTCATACACCTATCGATTAAAGTCCCAGAACTTCGAGTGATCTTAAAGGATGCATAAATTTGATTGTTTGGTTAGGCGAAAGCTTCATATAACTCGAGCATTCACATGGCCTGATGATGAATTGGTAGCTCCACCAAATGAGAAAAGTGCCATGTGTGTAGTGTCAGTTTTCGCAACCCAGAGCTTACTAGGCTTTCAAACCTTCGTTGGGCAATCTGTACATGGACTTTTACATAATACATACCGAATTGTATAATCACATGCGTAACAACAAGGAGATACATTTTAATTCTCAGAATAAACATATAGTTACGGTTATAATTAAACATTCCATAGCCTTTAACAATAATTCATTTACACAGTGGAAAACCATGATACATAAACAACACGATCATGCACCACTTGATCAAAGCATAATTCAAATACTTATCTTTTAACAGCTGTATAAATCACCAACCAAGTGCAGGCCTTCCACGAACCACCCAGCCTTAGACCACACTGCTCATCAACTCAACAGTGGATCACCCCCGAGCTGGGACTAAGCTCCACCCCCAAGGCAAGGAATCCTAGCTAGGCTGAGGTTACATGGAAAACAACATTTAGGATCTGGAAGGATTCTTCCCAGGATGCCATATTACGCCCACTACTATCAGACTCTCATTCCCCACATGCCTGTTCCACCTGGGAGTATACACCTTTACAAGCATAGTCCATCGGTGCTAACATCCCTCTCCGGATCTCGGCAACATGCCAGATCAGGAAGTCTCAGAGCCTGAAGCTGGTGCTGGACACTCTTTGGAAGAAACCTCTTCCAACAACATCCACCTCCCTCACTTAGAGAGAGGTCACACACAGGCTCAATCACCTCCTGAATTGGACCACAATTCGCGCGCAATCCATCTCTGCATGACCACCACAGTCGACCGGGAATACAGACTCAGACCTCTCAAAACAAGCTCAGCAATGGCAGCTAGGTCTCACGGTGTTGATTTTCAGAATTTCCTGAGAAGCAATTTCCGCAGGGAATTACACAGACTCTCTCCACCCCGACAGAATGCCCGTTTCCCATCCGCCCTACCTAGGATAGACTCACACTCTGGTGTCGGGAATGCATAACAGACAATCCACGCAAGGGTCAATGTAGGTTCGGACGGTTCAAAGGATGTACGAGGGTTTTTCTGCAAGAGTCCGACTCCTTCCCTTCTGACAGTCCCTGAGTCCCCTGGAGGAGGAAACCCCAACACGGCTCATCTCGGCCTTTTATTGCATGGCCAGGGTTGACACTTGTCACCCATGCGACTGCATGCATTCCGGCAACATGCATGCCTCCCACCATTTGGAAATCACATGTTCTTCCATAAAAATAGACTTAGGTTAAAACATATAATGCACTTCTCTTTTGGAATAATATTAAAATATTATTCCCAAGGCTTAAGCCCTCTAGGCTCAACACTTAGCCTCTTTTTCCACCTTCAGCCTCTAATTCCTTGCCCACTCTATGGATGCTCAGTCCCCCTTCACTCATTCATCGTGGTCGGTCTGCACCTGGCGGTGTTTATATTTTATTAATCATTCTGCATACATACAAGTACATCAACAGGCTCCTGGCCTTCAACACTTAGGCTCCCTGGCCTAACAAACACATAAGCCTACCAGTTATACAAAACTTGGCTCACCAGCCTATAAAACATAATTACAATTCCTTTTCAAAACATGGTTTACAACAGGGCTCGGCCTTGGGGACACTACAATCCCCCTCCCCTTATTTTTGCACTGTCCTTAGTGCATCTTTACACAGCATCTGCAAGCCTTTCAAAATTTTCAAAAAGATGCGAGTACTCTGCCCGCATAACCTCTTCATGATCCCATGTCACATCCTTAGGACCGTACCAGGTCCACTGGACCTTTACAAGTTCTATAGCTCGATTCCAGAGCTGTTTGCTTTTCATGTCCAATATGCGCACAGGATGCACTTACAAGACACCCTCTGGTTCCACCTGAATCACAGTCCAATCGATAACATGATTAACATCAGGTACATATTTCTTAAGTAGTGAAACATGAAACACATTATGTAAAGTCATAGATGCAAGTAATGCAAGCATGTATGCAACCGGCCCGATCCTTTCCAGGATCTCAAATGGCCCACAAAATCTTGCTGCCAACTTGGCGCAACTTCCTAGCTTCAGGGAACTCATGCTAGTTTTCACTTTCAAGAAAACATGGTCACCCACTTTGAATTCTCTATGGGTTCTGTTACTATCAACGTAACTTTTCTACCTATCTTGGGCAGCTTTTAGATTATGTTTAATTTTAATCATTTGATCTTCCATCTGTTTGAGTAGTTCAGGTCCAACTACTGTTCTGTCAGCTGGATTATCCCATCTCACTGGAGTGTTGCACTTTCTTCCATAAAGCGCTTCGAATGGGATCATCTTCAGAGATGTATGATACTCATTATTGTAGGCGAATTCTACCAAATGCAGGTAGTCTTCCCACCTTGATGGTTTATCCATCACATACATTCTTAGCATGTCTTCTATTACTCTATTTACCCTCTCTGTCTTTCCATCCGACTCAGGATGATATGATGTACTAAAGTTCAGATTCATTCCGAATCCTTTGAACAGTCCTTTCCAGAAATTCGAAGTGAATTTCGGGTCCCTATCAGACACAATTGTCTTAGGAATTCCATGCAAGCATGCGACTTCTTTTAGGAAAATATCAGCAACATCTGCTGCTCTGTGGGTGGTTTTTAGTGGAATAAAATGGGCAGCTTTAGTAAGCTTGTCCACCACCACCATGATTGAATCATGCTGCTTGCTTGTTCTGGGCAATCCTGTGATAAAATCCATTGTTGCCATGTCCCATTTCCATTCAGGAATAGGTAAAGGTTGCAACAACCCTGTTGGGTGTCTGTGCTCAGCCTTGACCTTCTGGCATTCCATACATCTGGCGATGTATTCAACAATTTCTTTCTTCAGACCCGACCAATTTTTTTTTCTTTTGACTGCTGCCACAGTCTTCTGATATCCAGGATGTCCAGCATAAGCCACGTTATGCATCTCCTTTAGAATTGCCGGCTTCAATTCTCGGTCATTAGGTACATACACTCTGTTTTTATACAGAAGTAAACTATCAGTTCCCAAGGTGTAACTTTCCTGGGTTTGTGGTCTCTCACGCTGTTGTAGCTTTGCTACAAGATTTTTGTACTGCAAATCAGCATTGGTAGCTTCTAAAATTCTATCTTTCATCTCAGTCTGGTACATGCTAATGGCTGTATCATGTAATTCGTGCACTTTTCTGCTGAGTGCATCAACCACCTTATTTTCTTTCCCTTTGATATGCTTGATATCAAAGTCGTATTCGCACAGAAACTCCAGCCATCTGATTTTCCTGGCGTTTAAGGTCGTCTGATCAAATAAATATTTCAGTCCGTTGTGGTCTGTTCTCAACTCGAATCTCTTGCCCATGAGGTAATGTCTCCATTTCCTCAAGGCGTGGACGATTGCTGCCAGCTCTAAATCATGAGTGGCATAATTCTTTTCATGCTCTTTCAACTTTCGGGATTCATAACAAATTACAAATCCCTCTTGGCTGAGAACTCCTCCCAGCCCCTCCTTACACGCATCTGTGCAGACTATGTAATCCTTATTTGGATCTGCAATCTTTAGGATTGGAGCACTAGTGAGCAGCTGCTTCAAGCGCTGGAAGCTGCTCTCGCATTCTTCAGTCCACTGGAACTTCTTCCCCTTCCTTTGCAAGGAAGTGATAGCATGAGCAATCCTTGAAAATCCGGCTATGAACCTCCTATAGTAGCCTGCCAGACCCATAAAATATCTAATTTCTGCCACACTCCTCGGCGCTAGCCATTCTCGAATGGCCTGTACCTTTTCAGGATCCACAACGATCCCTTCTTCAGATATAATATGTCCCAAGTAATGGATCCGCCTTTGGTAAAATGAGCACTTGCTCAGTTTTGCGTACAGATGATGTTATCTCAACACCTGCAGCACCATTCTCAAGTGTTGCTCATGTTCTTCCTCTGTCTTGGAGTACACCAAGATATCGTCTAAGAAGACTATGACAAACTTGTCCAAATAATTTCTGAACACTCCATTCATTAAGCACATGAAAATAGCAGGCGCGTTGGATAGTCCAAATGGCACCACTGTGAACTCATAATGACCATACCTTTTTCTAAAGGAGGTCTTGCTGATGTCTTCATCCTTTATTCTCACTTGGTGATATCCTGATCAGAGATCTATTTTCGAAAATATTTTCGCATCCTTCAATTGATCAAAAAGATCATCAATCCTTGGCAGAGGATACTTGTTCTTGACAGTAACCTTATTCAACTGTGCCGAAAATCAATGCACAACCTCAACGTCCCATCTTTCTTCTTCACGAATAGGACCAGGGCTCCCCACGGTGACACGCTGGGATGAATATAACCTTTCTTTAGTAGCTCTTCGAGCTGCAATTGCAACTCTTTCAGCTCTGGCGTACTCATTCTATAAGGAGCTTTCGAAACTGGAGCTGTTCCAGGCATCAAATTTATAGAAAAATCGATGTCCCTCTTCGGAGGTAGTCTAGGCACCTCCTGAAACACGTCCTCAAACTCTTTGAGCACCCTGTGGTCTTCCAGATTTGAGACCACATTTTGGAATACTTCTTCCACCCGGGCTACAAATAATTGACAGCCTTTCCAGTAACATTTCTTCAGCTGCATGGCTGAGATTTCCCTCACAGCCATGGCTCTGGGAATTCCTTGGACTGTTACCTGATTTCCCTCTTCGTTCAGGCATGTGAACCTCTTGTTACGACAATCTAGAAGGGCTTGGTGCTGGTCCAGCTAGTCCATCCCAATTAAGCAATCATATGAGCCTAAAGGCAGAATACTCAATTCAACCTTAGTGCTCATTCCTTTCATGTCCACTGAGCATGACTTAACCAATTCAGTGACCTTCCTCTTGGTCCCTGTGACCAACTGCACTAACCAAGACCTCTCATGCTTGCTCCTCGTTAGATGCAAACTTTCCACCACTCTAGGATCTACATAACTATGGCTAGCCCCTGAATCAATTAAAATAACAAGGGGTCGGTTGTTAATCATACCTTCCACTTCAATCATGTGCGATTGAAATTCTGCTTGCTTGTTGTCCAGGGTTGCGTATATCCTCGACATTCTGCTACCCAAATCCTCCACTGTTTCAGCTTGCTGAACAATATGTACAATTCTCACCTTACCATTTTTATGGGGACAATCTCGGTACTTGTGGTTTCCTTGACAGCCCCAACACTGAATGGGCGCCTGTCTCTGTCTTTGTGCTCCCTCTTCAGTCCTTCTCGGCTCACTAAACGATGGCTGTCCCTGGCGACTGTTTCTGAAAAAGGAAGGCTTGTCTCCCTTTTGCCTCTATTCTTTCTTAAACCTCTTCTGATCATCCCAAGCCTTCCGAAAGGTAGGCTTATTTCTCTGCTATTCATATAAACATTTCGCTTTTCTGATGGTCTCTTCCATGGTCTTAGGATCGTCATATTGAATCTTGTCACTCATGAAAGGTGGTAGTCCACTCAGATACCTCTGAATCTTGACAGCCTCGTCTTTGATGAATGGAACATACTTCAGTAGTTCCAGAAAACTTCGTTCATACTCATCAATGGTCGTACTGCCCAACTTGAGTTCAAAGAACTCCTTCATCTTTTTGTCATAGTACCTTTTCGTCAGGTATTTCTTCTTGAAATACCTCTTAAATTCCTTCCAAGTGACCTCTTTCTCTCTGATGTGCTGCACCTGCACAAATTGATCCCACCACATGGATGCTTTTCCTTTCAGTTGGTACATTGCAATTCTTCCTTCTACATAGGCGGAATAATTCTGCAGTTGGAAGTATTTCTTCATGCCAAGCAACCATGTCTCGACATCTTCCTCCTTCTTATGTTCTCCATCGAATGTTGGAGGCTTAATATTGTTCATCTCTCCTTTCAATTCCTCCCTTCCAGATTTTCGATGTTTTCTGGTAGGGGATGGGCTTGAACTACTGTGTGTCTTACTGTCAGAATGCCTTTGGGAGCGACTAAGATGTCAGCTACCACTCCTCGACCTACTTCTTCTCCTATGGGTTCTGCGACTCTCCGTCGTACTTGAGTCTCTTCCTTTCTCGAGCTTCTTCTCTATTCTTTCCAGTCTTTTCAGAAATTTTAAGTTTAATGCACCCTACCAGTCCCTGACTTTCATAAGTTTTCGGCTATCATCTCGGCGAGCCTTGGCCTCTCTTTGCAATCCTTCAAGGATTTCCATTATGTGTTCTTCCTTATCCTTCTCCTTTCCATGCCCATTGGAGTTAGAGCCTTCGACTCCTAAGTTAACATCCTTTCCTTCCTGTTTGTCTTCCATTTCAGGGGTAATCTGCACTCTTCCCCACTCCATACTCGACGTTGATTAACTGGGGTTCTGGCCTTCGTTGAATTCTGCACATGCACTGTGCAATTAAATTCGAAATTTGTCAGGCCATTAAACTTCAGGAACAATCCACGACATTTATAACTAATATGAACAAGAACGAAAGACATTTCAACTTCACAAAGTTTTCTAAGCTCTGTCTGGCTCTACAATTTCTGGGGTTTCGGAACTTTGGAATCTTGGTCCACGAAGATCCGACGGTTAAATATATGAAACCCAAGTCACCCTTTTCGCAACTCGTGACATCGCGAGTTCATGAGTCAAAAACTTTCGACTCATTCCTCTAAACGTCGATACCCGAGATGCGACAAGGGTATGGCTCTCTCCTCGCTAGGGTCTGCTACGCATGACCGTAGTCTAGGTCTAAGTCTAAGTGTTAGGACTCTTCGCTACTCGCACCTTCGTGAGTTGTGGCGTCCAACCCTGGCACCTCCCTTTCACGAAACCCATAGGAGCGATGTTGACCTTTCTCCTCTCGTTCTCGCTACTTCGTGACTTCACGAGTTTCAATGTCAAGCTCCTATGCACTTATCTCGCGAATCCATAAAATCGCGAATTACTTTATCCTCCGGGCCCACAGCACAGCTGTCGCCCTTCACCACCGTGGCATGTGGTACGTTCATGAGGGTCCACGTCGCTTTCAACGACGTCATTGGGTCCCCCTCTCTCGCTTCTCTTTACATCCTACTGGCATGTGGTACTTTGCCATGTGCCCGCGTGGTTCTCCTCCCCTTACACGATCACAGTCGTACGTCCTATCAGGGTTTCAGACTTTCCAAAGACGAAACACAAACATCCTCAGGGTTCGCGATTCCCCGAACCCCGATATGCTCTTTCTCCACTACACTCGTACAGTTGACCATTCAACGGTCCAACCCTCCATCGACATTTCTAACTTTCCAATGCTGAGACATATACGTCCTCATGGTTCGCGATTCCCTGAACCCCGATTTTTGATGGATGACTCTTCTATCGGGACTTTCCCTGATTGCCTGGATTACTGCCACGCGTCCACAACGAATGGACGATCCCGATTCAATCTTGGGACTTCACCCGGTGCAATATAAAAAACGCTCACCTATGTGAGTCCGGGTGTCCAGATATTCGAATTGGATGATCACGCGACAGTCGTCCTTCCTTAGATGGACGGCTCAGATTCTCTCTCGCTAATTCGGAGCTTTCGCCCCTAAATACTAAGGTTTAACCTTCAGGCATCTCCCGACAGATCCAACGACTGTTGGGTTTTCCGACTGAGATCTGACGGCTTAGACCGTTCCTAACCAAATCGGGATTTCGCGTATCGCGATTTTCCAATCCCTTGTGCAATATCCAAAGGCTTTAAACCTTGTGCACATTCTCCATATCTGACGGTTACAAGGGTTCGCCTTCCCTCCCGAACATATCCTTCAGTTCTAATACCATTGGTGTAGAGACTTGTCTCCCCGTGGCCATAGACCACACCAGCTGCGGTTTCATAGCACCGCTATACCTCCAGAGCTTAATAAAAACTCGTCAAGTGTCCCCTTGGCACTTCGGAACAAACCAGGGTCCGAAATTGGTCCTCCCTACTCAATTTCCTTCACATTCTCGGTCCAACGACCACTCCACTGGATTTAGGCTCAGTTTCAAAACCTTGGCTCTGATACCAATTTCTAGTGTCACTTTTCACAACCCAGAGCTTACTAGGCTTTCAAACCTTCGTCGAGCAATCTGTACATGGACTTTTACATAATACATACCAAATTGTATAATCACATGCATAATAGCAAGGAGATACATTTTAATTCTCAGAATAAACATATAGTTATGGTTATAATTAAACATTCCATAGACTTTAACAATAATTCATTTACACAGCGGAAAAACATGATACATAAACAACACGGTCATGCACCACTTGATCAAAGCATAATTCAAATACTTATCTTTTAACAGCTGTAGAAATCACCAACCAAGTGCAGGCCTTCCACAAACCACCCAGCCTTAGACCACACTGCTCATCAACTCAACAGTGGATCACCCCCGAGCTGGGACTAAGCTCCACCCCCAAGGCAAGGAATCCTAGCTAGGCTGAGGTTATAGGGAAAACAACATTTAGGATCTGGAAGGATTCTTCCCAGGATGCCATCTTACGCCCACTACTACCAGACTCTCATTTCCCACATGCCTGTTCCACCCGGGAGTATACACCTTCAAAATCACAGTCCATTGGTGCTAACCTCCCTCTCTGGGTCTCGGCAACAGGCCGGATCAGGAAGTCTCAGATCCTGAAGCTGGTGCTGGACACTCTCTGGAAGAAACCTCTTCCAACAACATCCACCTCCCTCACTTAAAGAGAGGTCACACACATGCTCAATCACCTCCTACACTGGACCACAATTCGCGCGCAATCCATCTCTGCATGACCACCACAATCGACCGAGAATACAGACTCAGACCTCTCAAAACAAGCTCAACAATGGCAGCTAGGTCTCACGGTGTTGATTTTCAGAATTTCCTGAGAAGCAATTTTCGCAGGGAATTACACAGACTCTCTCCACCCCGACAGAATGCCCGTTTCCCATCCGCCCTACCCAGGATAGACTCACGCTCTGGTGTCGGGAATGCGTGACAGGAAATCCACGCAAGGGTCAACGCAGGTTCGGACGATTCAGAGGATGTACGAGGGTTTTTCTGCAAGAGTCTGACTCCTTCCCTTCTGACAGTCCTTGAGTCCCCTGGAGGAGGAAACCCCAACACGGCTCATCTCGGCCTTTTATTGCATGGCCAGAGTTGACACTTGTCACCCATGCGACTGCATGCGTTCCGGCAACGTGCGTGCCTCCCACCATTTGGAAATCACATGTCCTTCCATAAAAAAAGACTTAGGTTAAAACATATAATGCACTTCTCTTTTGGAATAATATTAAAATATTATTCCCAAGGCTTAAGCCCTCTAGGCTCAACACTTAGCCTCTTTTTCCACCTTCAGCCCCTAATTCCTTACCCACTCTGTGGATGCTCAGTCCCCCTTTACTCATTCATCGTGGTCGGTCTGCACCTGGCGGTGTTTATATTTTATTAATCATTCTGCATACATACAAGTACATCAACAGGCTCCTGACCTTCAACACTTAGGCTCCCTGGCCTAACAAACACATAAGCCTACTAGTTATACAAAACTTGGCTCACCAACCTATAAAACATAATTACAATTCCTTTTCAAAACATGGTTTACAACGGGGCTCGGCCTTGGGGACACTACAATGTGGATTCAATTTAAAAGGTTTATAAAATAGTGAAAGGTAAAAGCACATGGTAAGCAATGGAATTAAACTAGCATAGTTGCAAAGTGGCTGGTGTTGCGGCTGGTGAACGCTGAAAGTTATCTGGACGGACAACACTCTGGTGAATTGAAACACACTGACAACTGAAACACACATAGAGCTGAGAAAATCCAAAAGTTAATCTTAAATGTGGTAGTTCCAAAAGTTAATCAATTAACCGTGGCAATCATACGGTGGTACAATAATTTCTTAATATGATTAGGTAAATGTTAAAAAGTAAACAGGTTAACTGATGCATTCAAAAATACAAGGAAGTTATTGTAGTGTACCCTTTCACTACCGAGGTTTCCAATCACTCTTAGTTTACCTTTATACATGAAATTATAAAGGAATGCATTTAAACACAATCAAACACAGAGTAAAATATATGGCTACTGCTATAATTAATCATTCCATAGCA
>ML803122.1:19884-35051 GCA_009831015.1 Picea engelmannii
ATTACATTATTTATGTTTGATGGAAGGATACGTAGGTGAGAGGGTAAAGTGAAGACCTTATTCCATTTCTTACGTAATGGGTTACCTTACCTTGATTGGTGGTGGGTTAAGATATAAGATTTCTCGTCTTGCCCACCAAAAAAGGGATAAGATGATTATGTGTGCATAAAGTAATTTATAATTATAATAGTTTTAAATCTCATATAATAAAGAAAGTCCAATATGAATTGTTTCAATAATTTACCTTTTAAATATTTATTCTAAAAATGGAGATGGCTTACAAGTATATTGATTGATTATTGTTTCAATAATTTACCCTATAAATGTTTATTCTAAAAAAATGGAGATGGCTTACAAGTATATTGATTGATTATTGTTTCAATAATTTACCCTTTAAATATTTATTCTAAAAAATGGAGATGGCTTACAAGTATATTGATTGATTCCCCTGGTTATCACTATCTCATTTCCATATTTAGGACCCCACGTTTCCTTCCGGGCAAGAAAGGCATGGCACATGGCATAAGCTTTCCAAAGCTACATATTTAAGAATATATTATTACATAGTCCTAACTTGTTTGGGGAATTAATAATATATTTTTACATTTTCTATCTTGTTTTTGACTTCATATATTTTGACACCTAACTCGCTTTTGGAATTGATATTATATTTGTTTTTGAAATTAATAATATACTTTTAYATTTTCTACCTTGTTTTTGACTTTATATATTTTGAGACCTAACTCGCTTTTGGAATTGATATTATATTGTTACATTATTTTTCTATTTTTGTATTTGACTTTTTAGATATTTAGAGAATCATATATGTATATATATGTTGCCATATAATAGTGTCACCTAAAGTGATGAACACATGCATACCCAAAGTCTACATATTGAAGAGCTTTCATTGATATTATTTTTTGTTAATACAAAAATATATGTATTATGTTTAAATAACAAACTTTATTGCGCTATTTTGTACTTAGAGTTCTTTTTAAAATGTCATTACAATTTGGGTAAAAGAGGAGTTCTTTTTAAAATGTCATTACAATTTGGGTAAAAGAGGTATGGGTATTTTATTGTTGGAATTGATTATTAAAATCTTACTAAAAGTTTATTTGTTGGGTATGTGTTATATTCTTTGCACAATTATACTTGGTGTCTGCATTGTGTTGGGTGTGTGGGGGTTCAAGGGAACGTCCTCAAGCATTTTTTTGGCATTTTTTGTGTCCATTTTTAGTGGTTTTTCGACACATGGTTTTCTAATTCTGGTTAAGGAATTAAGGCGGTTGACTAATCCGGGCCAATGGAATAGGGGTTTTGGATGCCGCGGGATCATATATATATATATATATATATATATATATATATATATATATATATATATATAAACAATGAAGATATGATGAATAGAAGATTAAAGGCGTGACTCCAAACAAGTTGTTGGTTTTTTCAGTTTGAATTTCCAGGATAAAATCTCTATGTAATATGTGTGTGCGTCATTGTATCTTTTTTGTTTTTATTAAAAATCTATTTGCAACAATTTATTATACAAGGTTAAAATCTACATTATTAATGTTTTAATTTATGGAAAAAACCCATGCTTATGAGATTATCACATGTAAAACGTAGGTGTGGAAGAATACCTTGGGTATCTTTTTTCAATGAGATGAAGGTTTTTTTTTGACAAACTAAATTACACAAACTCCTTGTCTTGTGTGGTTAGAGTAACTCCCCAACCTCGCCATGAGATTGTGGGTTTTTCGTGCATTTCTACGTTGATTATAGGTTTATTTTCCATGAACCCATGTGCCTTTTTAATTGTAAGCCTCAAAAGAGGATGTGGCTTTGTGACCATACATGTCAAAATATTAAAAACAATTTTCCTTGATATGATGATGAAGTAGTTGATTAGGTATATCAATCTACCAAACACATGCTTTTATTGTTAGAATTTGGACTATGAAATCCATGGCTAGCCTTTGATCTCTCAACATGGCCCTCAAGTGTCTCTTATTACATTGGAAACCTAAGTTCAAAATGGTTCCTAATCTAACAATGATAATGATGTTGGAGATTTGATACAAGTTGTGTGTAAGATAACTACAATAAAAGGCCAAAGATCACAAAGGCCCTTGCTAACAAAGCCCCTACAACCGAAGGTTCTAGTTAAGAGAATCCATTGGTCTTAGCTTTAGATAAAGCAGTCGTGTGGTGCATCTCTAACTTCCTTCTCGTGAGGGATGAACCTATAACAATGATCTTGGCATCCTTTTTGTCATCCAACAATTTAAATATGTGGATGATTTTCTACTGAAAAGGCCCAAAGATGATACTTTAGATCAATGGATTATAATATTCAAGGACCTTGGAATTTTGAATCCTTACAAAATCTTAGATGGGCTTGGATATAATGAGGAGAACATAGAAATCATCCCTAAAAATAACCAATGAAATTTTCCTTATGGAATGTTTGAGGCTTATGATACCTTTGACTAAAAACACATGATATACATGATATTGGAATGATTAAAACCTCATTGCATGAGTTGTATGTTCTTTCTTTATAAGAAGTAGTTAAAATTACTAGTTTTTTTGCTTAATATGTCCATAATGTTAAGAATAGAGAACATGGAAAGAATTTGGTGGAAAATAATTTAAACATATTCAACACATGTATTCATTCAATGATATCAATATATATTTTATGTATATGATGACCTTTAGATCTAGATCTCACTAGCAACGCATTAATGGATAACAACAACACCTCATTAGTATATAAGGACAAAAACTCATAAGAAGGTGATCTTAGACTTTGTGATTTTATAGGGACTCATAGTCTAATATTCCCCCCCTCAATCACAACTCTGAATAATCATATTAGAAAGGAAACATGGACTAGTGCATAAATGGTATCATCTTCGGTATTCAATTTGAAAGTTTTGAATTGAGGTTTGGTGAAGATATACCTAAACAACTATCAATATGGATGCTGAATGGTTCATTTGAAATGAACTTCAAAAGAGTATAATTTATGGAAGTGAACAAATTCCATGTTTAAACATTCCCAAGCTAATTAATGAACAAATCAGATCACCATTAGGTTATGAGTGCACAAATAGAATCATTGAACAACTCTATGAATTTAAACATAATTTGTAATGAACCAAATGCTTAAAATATCATAATAAACCAGAAGTACACACCATGTACAACAATGTAAGCATGGAGCACAAATCCAAGATATATAAGTTACATAATAAATCCTTAAAGAATAGGAGAACCTCCAAATAACCAAATACATTCATACATCACAATTCACATGTCTCCAATAATGAATACATGATCTCTATATATACCTATTCACACACTGCATGGCACATACCCCCTTCCCCCCTTGGGACTACGTGACCTCCCGGTCTTGGATCTCCAACTCCTGAGTCAGATCAACTCTTCAGGTCCCCACGGGTACCCAAAATTACTATACACAAGCCCCTTTTCTCCTAAGTGACCACGAGTTATGACCGTGGATCTATCCCTTCGCAGCTTCAGGCTTCGGGGATATCCTGATCTATGGCTTCGAGTATTTTTGAAGCATTCTCCTTCAAACTCTGGACTTTGTGCCACGTGCCTCTTTTAATTATGATGACCCAATAGTGCTTCGGGTTACGTGACTTCATGAAACTCCGATTCACCTTACACACAACCTCTCGGACTTCCGACTTATGGATTTCCCAATCCACTGCCATGTGTCTTCTACACAGTTAACGATTGTGATTACTTCGTGACTTCGTGAGTTCATGATTATGCCCTAACAACACCTCCAAAATTCCTGAACTATGAAGTTCCAAAACATCTTATGTCCAACCTTCGCGTAGTTATCCCAGATATGACAATCTGGAATGATTCACCTCCCTCCATAATGGATCTCATTCGTGGATTTTGTGAAACTTCAAAGGATTCTCCTCCTTGAAGATTTCTCGCTGCTCTCCCTCCTTAGCTTATCTTCCTCAGATTTCCTTATTCCTCGGAACACTTTCTTTGACACTTAGTCGAAATCTCGACCTGTGCACACCTTGCAAAAGGTTCTCTTCTACAATCCAATTTCTTTGTGATGACTTCGCACCTTTTGCGACTATTCTTCAACCACTTCTCAGCGACTAAAGTCACGCTACTCCTCTTGAGGTCTCGAGTTTGAAACTATGTCACGCACTCCTTGCATACATAAGTTCACACTATCTCTTCTGAGCTTACGAGTCGAAATAGGCTTTGTCAACACACTCCTTGCGGACACTATGCACTCCTTGAACTCACTCGTAGAAGAGAAACAATTGAAACTTATTTAAAATTTCACTGATTCATACATTTCTCCATGTAAATGCATGCACATATAAAAGAACAATAAATAACAGAGAATAAAAAAGAAAGTCTACCATTCACTCATTCAGATAGACGCATTGACAACATACATTTAGGACAATGCTCCTCTATTATATTCATTCAACTGAAAATTACATATATTCATACACTGCTTCTTGGTAGCTCTCAGCTCTCCACTACAATGGTGATGGCTCTTGATAACTAGAATGCCAACAACCTCTACTAGGAAAAAATACAAATCTTTTATACAAGAGACTCTTCGAGCTCTTCCCTCCAACTACTCTAAATCTATCCTATTGAAATAAAGTCTTTCAACTACTTAACATTTATTACAATAAATATTCATGATAGACAGATCAGATCGAACACATCGAATCTTTACTGAACTTGGCTACATTAAAAGAAAATACATTCTTCGATGCCTTCATGAGCTATCCATCTCTACAACATTTAAAGATGTTCTTTAATTACAACTCATTTCAAAAGATTTGCGTGATACACATTCTTCAAAATTTAAATGTCTTTAAAATGCCCGCTAGTGCGCTTAACTGTCCTCCACTTTATGCTTCACTGGCAATGCTCCTGCATCATACTCCTCTAGTTGAAAAATTCATGGACTCCTGCACCGACTTTCCGTGTTTCTAGATATCCGCTTTGTTTTCCCAACTGGAATCTTCTACTGGTCGTCTTTTCTACTTTACCAAGTATTCAAAATACGTTTTCCTTCTAGTCTTCTTACCAATTCGTCGATCTATGATCTGCTCCATCTGCGACTTCTTTGCTACATGCATCTGTTTATCCCACTTGATATTCTTTTGATCTTTAGATCCTCCATCTCCATCTCCCCTGTATGGATACGTGTTTGCAATGTTGAATATGGGCGATATACCCACATCTTCTAGCAGCTCTATCTTATAAGCATTTTCACCAAATCTTCTCAGGATTTTGCACGGTCCTATCTTTTTCAACTTCAGCTTATCATATGTTCCTCTTGGGAACCTTTCCTTCCTAATATGTGCTAGAACTTGATCTCCAACTTCAAATTCAATCTTCCTCCTATGTTTATTAGCTCTGCGCTTGTATTCATTGCTGCTCTTCTTCAACTGCTCCTTGATCTAATTATGAAGTTCCTGCATTTCTGTAGTGAAGTATTCGGCTCCAATGCTCCTAAACTTAATCTACTCCAGATATCTCAACTCCGACACTCTTGAATTCATTCCACACACTATCTGAAATGGACTTTTCCCAATGCTTTTGTTCATTGAGTCATTATATGAAAATTCTGCTTGTGCTAGAATCTGATCCCACTGACTATGGTGTTCAGTGACCAAACTCCTCAGCAAATATCCTAAACTCTGATTCACCACCTCAGTCTGTCCATCCGTTTGTGGGTGATATGCAGAACTAAAAGATAGATTTGTCCCCAGCTTCTTCCAGAATGTTCTCCAGAAATGACCAACAAATTTCGTGTCCCTGTCTGAAACTATACTCATGGGAAATCCATGGAGTCTCACAACTTCTTTGAAAAACAAGTTAGCAACGTGCGTATTGTCACTAGTCTTCTGGCATAGGATAAAGTGTGCCATATTTGAAAATATGTTGACTACCACAAATATGGAATCACTTCCTCTTTGTGTCTTTGGAAATACCAACACAAAATCCATTCTTATTGCATCCCAAGGCCTCTCTGGAATAGGCAATGGTTGATACAACCCAGTATTTTGCTTCTTTCCCTTTGCATACTGACAAATCTTACACTTGTTCACAAACCTCTTCACCTTTGTTCTCATACCTGGCCAATAACACGAACCGTTCAACTGAGCAAACATTTTTTCATGGCCGAAATGTCCGGATAGACCTCCACTATGCTTTTCCTTCAACAAATTTTCCCTCATTGAACACCTTGGTATGCACAACGAGCATCCTTTGAACAAAAACCCATCCTGAATAAGGTCTTCGACCCACTGGCTTCTATCTCTGAGTACATGATTTGCACATGCTTCATACGCTTCTCCGAAATCTGGATCAGTGTGATACATTCCCTTAAGGTGATCAAACCCTAAGGTCTTCACTTGAAATTCCTGTAGAGTTAGAAATTTCCTGCTCAATGCATCAACAACCTTGTTAGAATTACCAGAAATATGTTTGATGACAAAAGTGAAATTCTACATAAACTCTATCCACTTAGCATGTCTCTGGTTTAACTTCTCTTGTTTGGTTATGAATTGTAAAGCTTGATTAACAATATACAAAAGGATTGAACTATGGCATAAAATTATTTATCATACGTGGAGTACTTCCTTTTAGCATCGTTCAAATTCTCACTGAAATACGCAACATGCCTATTATATTGGCTTAAGACCGCTCCAATTACAACTCCACTCGCATCACATCTCACCTAAAATGTCTTTTCGAAATCTGGTAAAATCAGAATCAATTGTTCTATTATCTTCTCCTTCAATATGTTGAAGCTCTTCTTAGCCTCTTCTGTCCATTTGAAAGACCTGTATCTTTTCTTCACTGTATCCATCATTTTTTCACTAATCCCACTAAAATCTATGATGAACTTCCGATAAAAACTTGCCAATCCATGGGAGCTTATCACTTCAAATATACTCTTTGGTGATGACCATTCTCCGATTACTTTCACCTTTTCGGGATCCATCTTCAATTCATTTGAAGAAATCACAAAACCCAAATAAATGAGTTCTGTCTTCACTAAAGAGGACTTATTCAGATTAATCAACAACTTCTCCCGCTGTAACCTCTTCATCACTAATGTTAAGTGCCTCAAATGCTCTTCTCTAGTCGTTCTAAAGACCAGTATATCATCCAGATATACAATCACAAACTTACCAATGAAATCTTTCAAAACTTCATTCATCAATCTCATAAAAGTACTCGGGGCATTAGTTAAGCCAAACAACATAACAATCCATTCATACAATCCCTCGTTTGTCTTGAATGTTGTTTTCCACTCATCACCTTCTCTCATCCTTATCTGGTGATATCCACTTTTCAAATATATATTTGAAAAATAGTTCTCTCCACTCAAACAATACATCAAATCATCCATCATCGACAATGGAAATCTATACCTAATGGTGATCTTATTTATGTCCCTTGAGTCTGTACACATTCTCCATCCTCCATCCTTCTTCGAACTCAATATAGTTGGTACTGCACATGGACTCAATCTTTCTCTAACAAATCCTTTGTCTAAAAGATTATGAACCTATCTTTTCACCTCCTCATTCTCTTGAGGTGTCAATTTGTATGCGGCTTTGTTTGGCAGGCTTTCTCCTAGTATCAAATCAATGTGATGGCTGATACTTCTGATAGGTGGTAATGAGCTTGGAAACTCATCCATTACTATGTCAGCAAAATTCTCTAACAGTTCCTGAATTTCCTTAGGCAAATCTTCCATAGAAGCACTCATAAGGATAACTCTCGGCTTCCTCACTACAACAAACTGCATCTCCTGTTCCTTCTTAACTTCATTTAGGATTTCCTTCCCACTCATGAGAAGTACGCTTGTGCTAACTTCATCCTTTACTTTATTTTCTTCAATTGGCAGCAACATGTGTGTCCTACCATTCTTCTCCAAGGTATAAGTATTTCTTCTCCCATCGTGGATGACATTCCAATCATACTGCCATGGTCTTCCCAACAAAACATGACATACATCCATGAGAATCACATCACATATAATTTCATCTCTATATCCTCCTATCTTAAATTCAACCAGACATTGCTTAGTTACTATTACCTGATGACCTTTCTACAACCATGAGAATTTATACGACGTCGGATGTATAGTCGTCTCCATCTCTAACTTCTCCACCATCTCTGTGGATACTAAGTTATCAATTCTCCCACTATCAATTATCACCTTGCAAACTCTATCCTTCATCTTGCAAGTTGTCCTGAACAAACTGTTCCTCTCTGCTGGATTTTCAATTTCTGGCTCTGGATTCAAGAGAACTTTATTCATCATCAAAGATCTCCCATATTCTATGCCTTCTACTTCTACATCTCGCTTCCGCGCTTCTGAAATGTGAGCTTCACCTCCTTCTTTCTTCCTCTCGGGACATTCCCAAGACATGTGTCCTACCTTTCCACAGACATAACACTTTACCTCACCTCCTCTACCTCTTCCTCTTCCTCTAGGGAAAGGGTTTCTACCACCACTCTTCCTTCCTTGAGAACTTCCTCCTCTCTCAGAGTGACTATGTGGCTTCTCTGTCTCACCTTTTGGGTTTTGTGCCTTGTCATGGGAAACTCCTTTGCCTCTATTTAGCTTCTACCTCTGTTATGTTGACTCTGCCTCCTGGCCAAATTTTCTTCTGCTTTCAGTGCAACCTGGTACGCATCCTCTACTGTATTTACTGTCATCATGATGATCTTGTCCTGGATATCATATCTCAGGATGTTAATGTACCTGAAAACATTTTCATCATCTCTCTCTTTCTGTCTAGACCTGATGTTTAGTCTGTATAACTCCTCTGTGTACTCCTTCACAATCATCCCTCTCTATCTCAGGTTCTGCAATCTCTTGAACAAACTTATCTGGTAATCCTTGGGTATTAATTTCACCTTTAGCTTGACTACCATTCTATTCCAACTCTTAATATTTTGTTTGCCTTTGCTTCTCCTGTCAGCCTGCAATTCATCCCACCACAATGCTGCATGTCCTTTTAACCTGGTGACAACATGTTTCACTTTTTTCTCCTCATCGAGATCTTCATAGTCAAAATACTTGTTCATTGCTCGTATCCAATTAAGCAATTCTTCGACATCCAAATTTCCCTCATACATTGGGATATATATCTGGGCTCTAGCTCCCAACTTAACAACCACTTTCAGTAAGCGTTCCTCCGTAGCATCCTCCGCTACAACTTCTTTGAATTCCACTTCTTCATTCTTTGCATCGTTGACGTCTCCAGCATCATGTGCTCTCCTTTTTTTTGTTTCCATGGAATATATCCTTGCACACGGTTCTCTCATCTCCCTTTCCATAGATCTATTTGCTACAGGTGACTCTACACGTCTTCTAGGTGGCATTGTGCTGATGTATTTGATACCTCTCGTCGATATCAACCTACTTCTCTATCTCCTTTATCTACATAAGTCAATTCTGTATCTTCTATGATACCACTATAGCACATACCCCCTTCCCCCCTTGGGACTACATGACCTCCCGGTCTTGGATCTTCAACTTCTAAGTTGGATCGACTCTTCGGGTCCCTGCGGGTACCCAAAATTACTATACACAGACCCCTTTTCTCCTAAGTGACCATGAGTTATGACCATGTATCTATCCCTTCACAACTTCTGGTCAATGATTGTGATTACTTCGTGACTCCGTGAGTTCACGATTCTTCCCTAAGAACACCTCCAAAATTCCTAAACTACGAAGTGCCAAAACACCTTACAACCAACCTTTGCGTAGTTCTCCCATATCTGACGGTCTGGAATGATTCACCTCCCTCTGGAAAAGATCTCGTTCATAGATTTTGTGAAACTTCAAAGGATTATCCTCTTTGAAGATTTCTCGCTTCTCTCCCTCCTGAGCTTATCTTCCTCGAATTTCCTTATTACTCAGAACACTTTCTTCGACACTTAGTTGAAATCTCGACCTATGCATGCCTCGCAATAGGTTCTCTTCTACAACCCAATTTCTTTGTGGATGACTTCGTACCTTTTGTGACTATTCTTCAACCACTTCTCTGTGACTAAATTCATGCTACTACTCTTTGTAAATGTGTTGGACCTGCATAATAGATTCAGCTAAATAATAATACACACATTTGCAGAGAGAATTGGAGAAGGAAGAAGAAGGAGAGAAAGAATAGAAGAATTCTCATTAACCATTTTCCACACTCAAAGAGTGAATAATTTACAATAGATATAGGATACATGAGTAACTAATGAGCCATAGTGGTGGTCTAGATTGATATGGACACACGCCAACAGTTACAAGAGTAAACTGCCACCTAGTATAGTCTCTCAGGCAGTTACGGGAGTGAACTACCACCTAACTGAGTTAACTAGTCAACTAGTCTTTAGTTAACTGACTGAACAAAGAGTAGCGAGTTGGTGATGATCCCAATGTTGCATGGTGACAAAACCAATGCAACATCTAAACTCAACTCAACTAGTCAAACTGAAGTGTCAACTGAAAGAGAATATTCTCGAGGTGGAATATTCTCCCCTAAAATATAGGAGACTGGATAATGACTAATTATGACTAACAAACAAGGAATAACCTTAGGAAAAATAAATCCTAGGTGTGTGTGAAGTAACTCCAACACCCCCCCTGAACATCACTATGGTGAAAATAAAGAATGGGTCCCGACTACGAGGCCATGTTAGGTACCCAAATACAAAAGATACATTGAAATAAACGAGGAAAGAGGGAAAACCTCATGGGAAAAAATCCCCCCCTCAAATTACAATGCATAAAATAAAAAATGAGAAGGAACAAAAAAAACAGTTGCTAAGCAACCCTGTCCTTCATGCCAAGAAGACATCACAATTGTGCAAGTTTGTGCTCATTGAAGATTTTGTTGAAGATGTAGATGTCTGCACGGATCTGATGACATGCACCATTTATATGTCCACACATATCCACTTTATCTTCTTGTAATGAATAATATCCAAATAAATTTTGGATGAAAATTTGAAAACCGTACGACGGTTTCCAGAAAAATGCTGAAATTTTGTTGACTTTAAAACGATAATAACTTCACTTTTCGGACTCCGTTTCAGATGATTGTTTTTTTGAAATTGGCTATTTTCCCGAGAGGAATTCAAATATCCAATTTGTTTCTGTAAATGTTTCTCATAAAATATCAGAATGGTGTCTGATGTGCACGACTCTCTTTTTGTCTCCTGAGATGCATGCATGGTGCATGCAAAAGTGTCTGCATGTGACTCTTGAGATGCATGCCATATATCTTCCACATGAATTTCAGAAAACAAATATGAAATGGAGTAGACATCATCTTCAATTAATGGAATAAATGTTTTTGTAGATACTTGTGTAGAAGGCTCTTCAAACTGAGATGATTTATCTTCCAGTGGATTTTCTACATTCTCTATCTTGTCAACATTTTGCATGCATTCTTCCTTATTCCAAAATAAAATCTCCAATCTACTCCATAATTCATTTGGAGTGAATTCTTGTGAGTCATCATATACTTGACGGAGAATTTCTGGAGAAATAAAATAGAGGATACATCCTATCGCCATATCTTGTCTATTGAGAAAATTGTTTTTCTCATCGAAAAAATCAGGATCTACTTCCATTGCCATAGTTATTTGGTACAAGCCTCTACATCTGAGCATAAACAGAATTTTTGGCTTCCATTCCAAATAGTTATGAGGTGTGAGAAGTATTTCTGGCGAATAATCCATCTTTTGTTGTCTTCAATCTTTTGTACCTGCAAAATTTTTTGGTGTAGCTTTTGCTTAGCAGTCTGTCGACTCTGATACCATGTAAATGTGTTGAACCTGCATAGAATAGATCTAGCTAAAAAATAATGCACACATTTTCAGAGAGAATTGGAGAAAGAAGAAGAAGGAGAGAAAGAATGGAAGAATTCTCATTAACCGTTTTCCACACTCAAAGAGTGAATAATTTACAATAGATATAGGATACATGAGTAACTAATGAGCCATAGTGGTGGTCTAGATTGATCTAGACACAGACCAATAGTTACAAGAGTAAACTGCCACCTTGTCTAGTCTCTCAGGCAGTTACAGGAGTGAACTGCCACCTAGCTGAGTTAACTAGTCAACTAGTCTTCAATTAACTGGCTAAACAAAGAGTAGTGAGTTGGTGATGATCCCAATGTTGCATGGTGACAAAACCAATGCAACATCAAAACTCAACTCGACTAGTCAAACTGAAGTGTCAACTGAAAGAGAATATTCTCCAGGTGGAATATTCTCCCCTAAAATATAGGAGACTAGATAATGACTAATAAACAAGGAATAACCTTAGGAAAAATAAATCCTAGGTGTGTGTGAAGTAACTCCAACACTCTTGAGGTCTCGAGTCTGAAACTATGTCATGCACTCCTTACGTATGCCTATGCACTCCTTGCATACATAAGTTCACACTATCTCTTCTGAGCTTACGAGTCAAAATAGACTCTGTTAATGCACTCCTTGCAGACACTATGCACTCCTTTCACTCGCTTGTAGAAGAGAAATAATTGAAACTTATTTAAAATTTCACTTATTCATACATTTCGCCATGTAAATGCATGCATAGATACAAGAACAAGAAATAAAAGAGAATAAAACATAAAGTCTACCATTCACTCATTCAGATAGATGCATCAACAACATACATTTAGGACAATGCTCCTCTGTTATATTCATTCAACTAAAAATTACATATATTCATACACTACTTCTCTGTAGCTCTCAACTCTCCGCTACAATGGCGATGGATCTTGATAACTAGAATTCCAACAACCTCTACTGGGAAACAATACAAATGTTTTATACAAGAGGACTCTTCAAGATCTTCCCTCCAACTAATCTAAAGCTATCCTATCGAAATAAAGGCTTTCAACTACTTAACATTTATTACAATAAATATTCGTGACAGAAAGATTAGATCGAACACATCGAATCTGTACTACATTTGGCTACATTAAAAGATAATACATTCTCTGATGCCTTCATGAGATATCCATCTATACAACATTTAAAGATGTTATTTAATTACAACTCCTTTCAAAATATTTGCGTGATACGCATTCTTCAAAATTTAAATGTCTTCAAAATGTGCGCTAGTGCGCTTAGCTATCCTCCGCTTATGTCTGCTTACATCATGGATGCCATTTGGTTCATGACACCCTTCCCACTAATGAACTGGAGATGGGCTCCATCTAATACAGAGCCTATTCATGTCTACCACTTGAATCTTTGGGAGGATAAAGCCAAAGAATTCATCTACGAGATCTTCAACTGGGTAATGGTGCCATTGCATGTCGCCATCTTCGGCTAGCCGCCGCCCATGATTTCAGATAGTATCATGACCAACCTGAGTAGCATGGAAGATTGGTATACAAAGGGAAAATTTTCATATATCATGGTTTTCGGCACCTCTGTTCCTCCATATGCTCTACCGCTATTCTTGCCAGATAAGCTATTGTGTCGCGAGATCGCCAGGCAGACTGTGATCGGTGGAATAAACAAAGAGCTCAAAGGAGTATCAAAAAAGGTATGGCCACCCTTCCCCATTCATATTGGTGCATATTCCTTGTTATATTTTGGCCATGCCAAAGCTGAGGCTACGGTTTTAGAAGAAATGAAGCTAGTGGATATTGAGTTCAAGAAGCATGACCCTAGTAAGGTTGTGAGCAATCACCTGGTGAGTTGTGGCCTGAAGAGATATGAACACGAGGATTCCCCTCATGATGAAATATTCTGGGGTGCAAGGTCCTACTCTGAAGTCCTAAGTCATATGCAATCCCTGCCACTCGGAGATACAGTCGATTTCTTTAAATTCTAGGAGCACCGACGAAGTTGTCTCCCCCAGATTTTACAAGGTGAAACCCCAAAGCTTCCAGTTACACAAAAGATGGAAGCCAAAGGTTCAAAGGACTCAAGTCCTAACAAGGAGAAGAACCAAGAGAAAACAGGGGAGGCTGGAACCTCAGAGCGAGGAGCCAAAATCCCCTACCAATAGGAAGGAAACCCCAAAAAGAGTACGCCGGGCAAGCAGGTCCAAGGTCAAGCAGGGATACCCTCGCAAGGGTCGGGCGACTCACTATCGCTCATGTCAAACAAGGCGGCCACAAATGTTACCCTGAAAAAACCATCCAAGGAAATCAACACTCCGATTGCTATTATCACACCCTTACAGTTCACAAAGGGGAATCCCGATGCAGAGTGGATTTTCAATGAAGAACTGATGCCCATTTCTGTAGAGGAGCTGCCACTTAATGAATTTTTCTTTGATAAAAAAAGGAAGGCCCTGGTGAGGGAAGAATTATATCAAAGAGAGGGTGTAGTGGCTAAAAAATTTAAAATCATGACAGATGGAAAGGCCATGAAAGAGGAAGAATTCACAAAAGAGATAGCAAGAACACTAGGGGCTTATGCTACAGCCAATCAGTACTCAGTTGGAACTTTGAAGGCCCAGTTGAAATGAAAGAACCTCTTGATCAGTAAGTTGGAAGCTAAAGTGGCTACTGCTGAAGCAAATGCCAGGGATGAGGTGAGAAAAATCCTCGAGCAAGCCCGAATAGCTGATCTACAGGAGATCGAGAAACTTAGATCCGACCTTGAGCAGGTGCGCCAGTCGGTGCAAATTAGCCAAACGAAGGTAAGCCAATAGGGGCAACAAATTATAGAGTTATAATCGAAATTGGATATTTCCAAGAATTAGGTTTTAGACATAAAAATGTTCAGATCCCAAGCTGTCAAAATCCGACAAAAGGTATTAATGGCTCAACAAGACTTGCTTGTAAAAGTGGGAACCATTCAAAACCACTTTCAGACGATAGATCAAGTGTTAGAAAATATTTCTTTGAGAGAAAGAGAAGTCGGGGCAACTCGGGTTTCTTTCCAAGACGTTGTTATAGCTACGACGAAGATAGAGATGGTCGACAACTTTTATCGGACTAATCGGTAGGTGTGGACACTAACTGATCTCCCTAGATCCACCTAGATCTAGAACAAAACACACCAGAACATGACGCTTTCCTTAAGTTTTAGATATTGAATTTACTAACTAAAGAGGGATGAGTGACATACCG
>ML803122.1:50301-71392 GCA_009831015.1 Picea engelmannii
CATGTATCAATGACAACTCATTGATCCATCTTCATCATATCAATGACAACTCATTGATCCATCTTCATCTATGCATTCTCATCAAGGACAATACATATTATATTACATCAATCATCAATCAATCAATCCTTTGACATCAATAACTCACTTGACATCAATCAATCAAACCATTGGCATAGATGACAACATGATCCAACAATTTTTAGTACATATTGCGGATGAACATTTCACAGATATCATTCATTACTTGAGAATGGGTACTGCGCCACAAGAACATATCACCACATAGAAGAAAAACTTGGTAGTCCACATTGCCAACTATCAACTAATTACAGGACACCTGTACAAAATGGTCGCATTTAGCATCTTGCAAAGATATGTGTTGGAACACAAAATACTAAGAGTTTTAGAAGAATCCTATGAAGGAATAGGAGGAGGGCATTATGTAGGCAAAGCTACCACGTAGAAGGTATTGCACGCAGGACTATGGTGGCCAACGATTCATAGAGACACAAAGGAGTACTGTCAAATATGTGATGTATGTCAAAGGGTAGGCAAATCCAACAGAAGGGATGAGATGCCATTACGACCACACGTAACATTACAAGCATTCAACAAATGGGTCAATAGACTTTGTAGGACCAATTAACCCACCAACAAAAAGAACAGGATCTAGGTACATTTTCACTGCGACGGAATACCTAACAATATGGGCAGAGGCCACACCAGTGAAGGATTGCAGTGCAGAAACAAAAACACACTTTTTATTTGAACAGGTCATCACTCGATTTGGGTGCCCAATATTTTTGATGAGCGACTAAGGAACACACTTCATAAACAACACCATCAACACTATGACTAAAGAGTTTGAAGTCCATCACTATAAAAGCACACCATATCACCCACAGGCAAATTCCACAGTGGAAGAATTTAACAAAATCCTGGATAATGCGCTAACAAAGATTTGTAATGTCAAAAGGGACAACTGGGACCTCAAAGTACCAGTGGTATTATGGTTCCACAGGACTACGTGAAAAATTTGACAGGGCACACACCATTTAAACTGGTTTACGACCAAGAAGTAGTGGTGACATTGGAATTTTTAGTACCAAGCTTGTGCGTATCAACAATTACACAAATGACAGAATGAGGCGCAATACAAGAGAGAATAAATCAATTAATGACCATGGAGGAAGATCGGATCTTAGCAGGATTCCACCAACAGGTTCAAAAATCAAGGGACAAAGCTTGGCATGATCGACACATAAAGAAGAAAAATTTCAAGGAAGGAGATCTAGTACTGATGTATGACAACAAATTGTTTCAGCATCCAGAAAAGATAAGAATGCATTGGCTAGGACCATATGAGGTCAAATATGTCACAGATGGAGGATTTGTATAGTTAAAAGACTTATGAACCATAGAACTCAGAGGAATGATCAATGGGAGCCGACCGAAGTTGTACAAGGACAGTTGACCACTCACTGCGCAATAAAAAAAACAAAAAAAAGTACCCACAGAGCCGCACCGCGTCGAAAGAAAGAAAAGGCACACATACTCGGTGAGGAGAAGGACAACGACTACATAAAAAGGAAAACAAGCAGGAAAAGTAAAGTCGGCACAAGCAGTACGACAAGACAACACTAGGCAGAATTAAAGCACGACAATGACCGATGGGACGCCACATTAATCGCATCAACAGGAGATGGAGAGGCAGAGTAATGGCAAGTGATAAACCACCAGAGATGCATTGAACCCGCAGTTAAGGTGCATTAAACCCATAATGAAGGAAGCGTCATTGACAAGCTTCATGGAAAACCCATACAACACATAGACACAGGAGCAAACAGTCTATTCACGAAAAAAGAGAAAACAGAAAGTGATAGAGGACGAAAGGCATAGAGCAAGTTCACAGAGGTCATAGAGACCATTTGAACCCAACAATCGTTCAATATTTATCGCCATGGAACCACCCAAGAAAAAAAAAGTGATCCAGCTCACCAGGAAAACCAGAGTTCAGACCAGGTCACGAGGACAGGCGGAAGAAGGTGAACAACAGTCGTCGGAGATCGTCAATGTTGATGAAATCCCATCTTCAAACACAGGCAACAGAGCTCAAGGAAAAGTTCCAAGCAATCACCAAGGAGATTGAGGAAGAAAACAAAGGTTAGATGGCTTAGGACGAGCCACATGTCAGTGTTGGGGTCTTGTTGGAGGTAGGCCAAAGGTCAAGGTGGAAAAGAAAGGCATTTTTTTGGAAAGAAAGCATGCACAAGGAAAGTGATAGCTGGAAGGAAACACAGTACGCGTGCATGAAATGAAAGAAACAACTGGAAGGAAGAGAAACACACACACATGGGAGGAAGACCTAATGACGGAAGGGTTAGGGTTTTGGTAAGGTATTGTAATGGCTAAAGAGCCACAAATGTATAAATATAGATACCAAGGTATTATAGAGGGTTCAAGTTATTAGTGTTAGTTATGATTGTTGTGGTCCGTAGTTATGCATGAGCTGATGCGATATGTAATGGTTTTTGTTGGATGACCTATTTTGTATAAGTTGTTGAGCTTAAGCTGTGAGCTAGAGGGAAACTGAGGGAGGGTAGATCTTGAGGGTTAGATCACAGGCTAGGGATCCTAGTGGATCTAGTCTGCCTCATATAGATATCACCTGACTGTGTAGGATTGTAAAGCGCATGGCATTGTAGATGCAAAAATACCATAATAAAAGAGACAAGAGCCAAATATTTGTGGACGTAGCCCAGGAGGGGGTGAACCATGGTATCATTTGTGTTGTGTGATGAATGTATGTTTATCTTTATTATCTGAAGCAATTATTATTATGTTTAATGAATGAGTTATTATATTGTTTGTTTAAGTGTTGTTGCGTTATTGAGGGAATAAGTTGTGGAAATTACTGCATAGTCGTGAATAACAACATGTTGCTTTTACCAGTTATAATAATGGATCAATATTCAACTCCCTTATCTCACACTCAATCCTATGCTGTAAACACATGAGTCTTACATCCACCCATTAAAGCTATCACAGGTGAGACTGAGCAATGCATTATGTGTATTGTGTTTCATTCTGGTTTACCAGGAGGGCTGATAGTTTTAGAGGCTTTGTTGGAAACCCGATAGACATGAACCCTAGGTCAATAAAATAAGAATGAATAAAGGAATAGTAACCAACATATGGTAACCTCCATCCCTGAATATCATGGACCAAGGAGAAAGAATCTCCCTCTGAGCATCATGATCTAGATCGGGGGTGGCCAGTGGTAAATCCGTTAGGAGTGGTTGTGCCTATGGTTGGGAGGAAACAAGCACCCCTTTCAGTAGTCACTTCACATTCTCCATTTCTGATAACTATTGTTATACTCTGTGTATCTATATATTGGATGTGATGATAAATGTTTGTGTTTATGGTTAAGTTTTTCAGTATTTGAATAGTTATTAGAACTACTCTTTTTATTTTGTAAACTGTTATATCCATATAGTATTTGATTTATCTCAGTATAGCTTCTAGAGAGTTATGGGATCATGCCCATGTCCTTAACCCCTTTGCTACTAAAAATGGTTTGTGCTTAGCCCACAAGATTTCCCAAAGAATCCATGTGGCCAAATCTTGGTAACCTTGAGCTAGCCCGAAAGAAGATATCTCTTTCAGCTTCGGGACTTATGAATCCACAATCCTCGAAAATAGTTGAAGGCCAAAGTTGCTAATTGATGGGAGTCGTTGATTTGGGGATCTAATGGAGATCCCTCTCAGTCGTTATATTGGACTTAGGAAGGAAAGTGTTAAGTGCTTCAACTAAGTTCTAATTCAAAATAATAGGAGTGGTATAGTGGCGAAACTCCCGAACGTCGGAGTCGCGAAGTAAATCAGGATCGTTGAAAATGAAGGGACACATGTCCATAGATCAACAACTATCTGGAAGTCAGGGTATTTGGCGATATAGGGATGCGCAAGTTTCCTTGGAGCTCATAAAGATAGAGTAAATCCTAGTCGTGAATGCTAGATACACATTTCAATAGATCATACGTTCTCCGGAGAGGAAGCTGGAAGGTGCTCGTAGAACTCCCGAATGTCTAACTTCTGAAGTGACGAGGACCATCGATCTTTGGATCCTACGGGATACCTCTCAGTCATCGATATAAGAATCCCACCTTCGATTACCCAACCGACAAAGAACAAGTCATGGAGCTACATGTGGCCCCTACTTGTCCCATGTCTCAGGTTGTTCATCGAATTAGAGTCATTGGATGAGAGGATACGTGGAAAGATATTTTGTAGTCTAGATTCTTAATACTCTGGAGGAACCTGGACAAGAACCTACAGAGTGTGAAAACCTCTGAATTCGCAAATGATGAAATGAATCTTGATTGTTGGTAGGATGAGGACACTTGGTGCCAAATTAGAGAGTCTGGAGACCTAGCTCTTTGGGCAATTTGTGACATGAGGAGTTGGAAATATCCAAATTCTAGAGTCACGAAGTAATGGGAGTCGTGGATCTATGGATCTATGTGGACTCTTACTGGCCATGAGATCAAAGGTCTGGGTAGCTATCAGTCCAAGATGACATGGCATCCTAACGTCATTGAAGGTGACGTGGAGCCACATTACACATGGACCAACATTACACGTGCCACATGTCACCCAGATATGGATGATTCACATACCCCTTATGCATGTTAGAGAATGACACATGCCACCCCTTATCGAGGACACATGTCACCCCTATCCCTTTCCACATGTTAGCTTATGGTTCGTACCCACCTGGACAACATGGTTGATGAAGTGTTTGGGACTTCGAGAGTTTGGATAACTTTGGGAGTTTGGGAGATTTGGGGCTTTGTACAATATAGGAACATCCAACATAAAACACTGAACGTCGATCGCTGAAGGGCCAAGGCCATGTGGCGAGATTTCACGACTCTGGGAGTCTGGATAATTTTGGGATTTTAGAAGTTTTGGGCATAGTATGGTAAAGGGATGTTCAATGAAGATTATCGATCGCCAAACGCCAAATGTTCAATGAAGACCACTGATCACCGAGACGTCGAAAGCATAGGACGTCAACCATTGAATATCAATCGTCGAATGTCGAAAGAAAGGGGCGTTCAATGTAAAATGTCGAATGTCGATCATTGAATGGCTAAGGCCACGTGGAGATATTTTGGGACATCGGGGATTAGGAAAATACCCCAACTAATGATGCTCGGGTAAATTCGAGAGGCCATAACTTGCATACCAAAGATCGGATTTTCGTGCGGTGGCGACCATTAGAAATATTGTGACGAGCAGTAACCATTAAAGGTCCAAGAATCAAGATTTGAGATAGTTAGGAAAAAACAAAAATTTGATGCCCCATCCCTAGAAAGGGTATTTAGGGGTTGGGTGTGTTACATTGAGCTTACCTTCTTTGGGCTTGTAAAACTTCACAAGGAAGGAGTCTTGTTGTGTCTTAATTGCATCACATGCCTCATCCTTGTGTCTTTGGCCTAATGTCGGCTTCATGCTGCTACTAACTGAACTTTCAAAGAATTCCTTAAATGTAAGCCTTGTAGCACTTTTTCCCTCACTATTTGACACCTTGACCCATGGAGGAATTTTTATGAGTATCCTTATCCTGCACATATCTCTTTTCACTAAGCATCAATATGTTCCATGTGCTTGGAACTAGTTTTCTTTCCCGCAACACTTGTTCCTCCTTTGTAACGTAGCATTCTTTTATTCTTTTTCAAGCTCATTAAAAATTTGAAAAAGACAAAAAAATAAAATATTCCAAAAAGAGAGGATGGGATATAAATTCTCTTTTATTGGCAACAAGACATTCACCCTTGGACAAAGAACAACCTTACGTTTTTTGGCCAACCATTGGGATCTAGTGTGACCTTAGGAAGTTGTTCTCGTTACATAGAGTTGTGTCCTCTTTCGTTTGGTTATTCTTCCAAACATATGTAGAGTTTACGGTGCCTCCTATATCATAGATTTATGTCAATACTATGCTACATGAGTCTCATCATTTTGTTGTGCTTTTGTCCAATGGAATTTTTAACCAACCTGATTCGACCACTCCATAGTCGATCTCTTGACCTTCATGAGTCGACCATCCTAAGACTCTAGTCAATTTCATATTAAAAATCAATGAATTTTTGTTCCTGATTGTTATACATTATTTTCATCAACCCTATGAACGTTAATGATGTACACCTATCCTTTGTTTTTAGAAGGATCAATTTCCTTAATCTATGAAGAAGAATGAAGATGAACTTTCCCAAAGAGATGAAATTATCTTTTCCTTCTTAAAAAACCTTGTAAAGAATGAACATCGCACCTTGCTTAGTGTTAAGGGTGCAGCGATATAGGATCAACGCAAGCTGCACCATAGTGGCCTGGGACATCGTTGCAATTTTCTTAGTGTTAATGGTGCAACAATTTCCCATACGAGGAAAAAGAGAATCTTCTCAATGCTTCTAGAATAGAAGCTTCAAGGGTGAGGTGGCCTTCGATCGATTTGGATATGAGTTGCATCCCTGTTCTAGTGGGATCTTCCTATCCTTTTTCAGCTTATAAAAGGAGAGGAGTTCTCATGGGTAAAGTTAGTTGTTTTGAAGCTTGGTGAGATTTGTGAAGAAATTTTGAGAATAGCTAATGAGATATTAGTCTAGCCAGGAGTTTGGATTGTTTGGGCCTATGTTGGCTATGAGCTTTGCTTTGTCAAGATAAATTGTGAATGACTTTCAAATATATAGTCTTAAAATCCATGGATCTAAAGTGTGTGGGAGGCAAGGAACTGTTGGAAGGAACCTGATAACATCAAGGCAACTGATTGTATCTTTCTTCCACATTCTTTAATACATATATACTTTTTCCATATTGTATGATTCTTTAATCACATACATAGTTTCATATCGAATAGACTCTGTTATTATTGTCTTCGTTGGCTTGTGTTTATTTGCAGATACTTCTCCATAAGCCTTATGACGGAGCTGGGATCACATTGGTGAGGTCAAGTCTACAACATTTAAAAGGTATGTTTTGGATCCTCTTCTTATTTGGTAACTGAAATATAATAAAAGTTTAGTATATTGTCTTGTTTTGTTCTAGTTTCGGGGTGAAAATAGGGAGAATAGTTTGTGTCCACATTTACCGATTTGTTTGATAACAAAATTGGTGACCATAGTGGGGATCAAATTTTTTTCCTAGTAGTCTTTCTTTCTTTCTTTGATTTCTTGGGTTCTATTTTGAGTCACTGGTAGATCCAATATGACTCACTATCTGTTTATTTCACTGAAAAACTTTATCATTTTTTATTTTTTCCATATTTTTTAGTGTTCGACGCACCCTTCTTTGAGACACAGTGCGACATCACCGCACTATAATTCTCTTTGGCCTACGTCGATCCAGGAATGTCGCACTGTGTTGGATAGTAGCATACGACAATTGTGTGAAAAAATATTTTTTGATGATTTTTCCTTGCCCAGATCTCAGATAAGTGTTTGAGGTGATTTGTTGGATCTGATTACAGTCTGCTTGATAACTTTGACTCTCTTTTAGCCATTTTTTTCTTTGTTTTAGTCTGTTTGCTTCTGAAATGTTTGAGATCTCCTGCTTTGAGTTTCTTTTAGTTACAAAAAATTATTTTTTCTTTAGAATTATTTAGTGAAAGAACACTTCCTTTATTGAATAGTTCGTGTTAAAAGATAAAATTGGTTTGGGTTGATTTTGTTTTGAAATGATTTCTTATCGCTTTGAGTTTTTTTTTTCGAAACAAAAGTGTAAATTCTTGATTTTCATTAGTTGGGGGCATATTTTCATTTGAAGTAGTGAAATTGCATGGTTTTTGGAATTTTTTGGTCTTGAATTCTTAAAAACTTTCCCTTGCATGGCCAAGAATCTTGTATTGGTGTACAATCTCTTTGCCTCAGTTCTTGAGGATCTTGATATTGATGAGTTTAATAAAATTTTGGGACATTTTGCATCTGGGAATGACAAATGTTTTCTCCTTCTCATAATATAGATTACATAGAAGTGAAATATTTGCATTCTCATTTATTTTCATTGTTTAGAGTCGGTCAAAACACCATTTAGTCCATGCCATTTTCCTCTTGAGTAACAACAACTTAATAAAATTTATGTGTTAATTAAAATCTACCTAGAAAATATTATTTCTAGGGCTATTTGCAACCTACATTAGATTAATTGTAGGGATTTGGAAAAGGTGTGAAAGATAACTTTCCAAAGCTGTAAACAAACATAGAATATTGAGCTAGGGAGTGGTAAATCCACTTATTTTATTTTTTCCTGGGAAGCCCTTCTCACACAAGGGTCAATCATGAGGTCATATTGAGACTAGCAGAGTGACTGACCCTACTTTGTTGGTCTTGGTGTAGTGGTTGCACGTATTATTGGGGGTCACTTGAGAAAAAAACCTTATGTGGACCTTCTCAAGTTGATTTCTGGCTCAGTTACCCTGCGCTTGCGCGTGTATCGGATTGGTGACTATTTCCCCAGGCTTTATTGTTGTATTTGGTAACCTTAGTGACCTTTCTCTTTAGGGTCTATTCACAAGGTGATGATGAAGGGAAAAGTCTTCATTGTACCTAGAATTGACGTTGGCCAAACTCACTCGAGCTCCTTGGAGGGTAAATCCATGTTTATTGTGTGGAAGCTTGCACCAAGGTGTAAGTCCATTAAGCAGGTCGTCAACGTAACTTTTCCACCTGCTCTATCTCAACCCCTTCTTACATTGTTCTTGCGACATTGGATTTCATCACCAACTAGTGCGTTCATTGTGAGACATTTTTTTTGCTTGTTTTCTTCCTAGATTTTTATTGTGTGCTATTTGTTTTCCCTTACAAGCCTTAGGTTGGATCCATATTTATGGCATCTGTACCTGGAACAACCAACGAAGAAACCCCTTTTCCATGGGAATATTTTGTTTTTCCATCTTACGAAAATGTTGGTCCTCCTCACATCGCTACTTTGAGCCTTCTAGGTCTCAAAATTGGATTATCGGTATGGTTGTTTTCCTCTCAGGTAATCCCGAATGCAACAAGTGCTTCGGTTGTAAGAAATCCCCCCCAAGAACATCAACCTCATGTTGATCCTTCACCTTCTTCACAAGGAAGATCTTCTTCGCCTTATGTTAGCACCAGAAGTCACCTCTGGATTGTGGCAGAGGTAAGCCCAGTACCCATTAGTTTATGTGTCATAGTTAATGGATTTAAAGAGGCCAAATGGGGCAGAATCGAGAGAATATCATTTTAACTCTAAAAACAGGGGTGATATGCACAAGAAAATAAGGTCTTGATCAACTTCAACCAGTAATTTGTAGTAAGGGTGAGTAGGAGGAAGAAATTGAGGAGAATATGTAAAGGTCTGCTCTGGACATTAGGTCTTCCAGCATGCCTAAGGAGTAAAAACTCTGAAAACAAGATCCTCTAGAGTTCAAGGTTTCAAGAAACTGAAAATGCTATAACTGCACTGCAATCAAACATCCATTACAACACAGCTACCACAATCCATGCGAATCCTTTGATCACGAACATTCAGTATCAGACGCAGATAATATGGAAATAGAAGATGGATTTCATTAAACAAGAAATCTCATATCAAGTTACATAACCAAAGAACCAGAGCTTCATTAAAACATTACAATACGGGAGCTTAGCTCAACCATCGACCCTCACAAAATATCAAAACTACATACATATACTCAAAAATTCGCCCAACAGAGGCGTGCTTGAGATTCTCGTCCAATGTCATACGCATGTGTCTTCTCAGTCAGAATGCACATGTAGTCTCCTTTGCACATGCCTTCCCCTATCAGACGCAATCTCTCCTCTACCAGTCCTTTCTATCTTTCCATTTATGGGGTGAGATGAGGTCTCAACTACCGCCTCACTTCATTAAATCCCTTTATTGGGATTGAAGCATGACTTAATGCCCAGGGAGAAGCCACACCCTTCTCTCAGATAGGACACTATATAAACGCATTATTGCAAGGCTGCTCAAAGGTGGTTTGGGTTCACACCGCTTTTGAGTCTGCAATCCACCACCTTTTTCCTCGTATTACTTTTTCCAAACCACAACTTCAATTGCGGGACCACTCAAGAAAATTATCCCCCGAGCACATCGTGTCCCTATAATGGACTGTGGCCATTGATCTTGTGATCTTGGGAAAGGATTTATGATCAACGGCTCAAATCTTCCCTCTTCAGATCAATGGATCAGATCTTCCCTTTTCGAATCGATGACCGAGATCTACTTTGGGACTTCGAGCTTTGACCTTTCTCATGGCACTATACTTCGTACAACTTTGAAATCCTAAATACCCTTGGACTATTAATCTGGAATGCTCCTGGAATATCCATCACTAACAAAATTCAACTGTCTGTTTGTATTTTAATCCTGAAATAAGATGCTCTACATGCTGCGCTCGAACACTTCCTATGCAGACCATGAACTTGGACAACCTACTGCCCTTGACAACTATATGTGATAAAATTTGGCTCCACAGGGGATGGCATGCTCCCTGCAAGCTGCCAAGAACAAGTAATTCCAATCGATTTCTGCATTAGGCTATGGAGTCATGCTCAAAAAACATCCTGCTGTGGATTAAAGGTCGACAAGCACACTATCCAAAAAATGAACGCAAAATACATGGGCTCCGAAGGAGCTTATTTATGTACATTCCTATACTAATTGATTTTTTACATAGTGCTAGGTGAAAGAAAACTTCCACCATAGCCATTCAAGTAACTTCCTAACTGGAAGCTCCTTCACTATGTCCGTGATTAGTAATAGATGATGTAACTATGAAAACAGAGCGGTTACATCCTTTAACTTTCCTCTTAATGTTGAGGTTAGGATAAAGATGAGCGACCTCAAAAAATGAAGGAGATACAACTCCATGTATTCCTTCACAGGATCATAGGCCAAGCGACAAACTCCAGAAAATGTATAACAAGCAACCTGCTCTGTCACACAACTGCTCACACATGGCTTAATATCTCTGGTAGGCACAGGTGGATGAGAGGATGATGCAGGTTGACTGACCTTAGACAATGGATGCTCACTTACAGGCTCTGGACAGGAGATAAACTGCCCCTTCTGCTGCTCCTTTTCTTCGTTGTCTTCTTTGAAAACATCTGCTAGTTGAGAGAAAGAAGTCTCTTCATGTGTATCCAAGGATGGATCTCTCTCTCTATCATGTTTCTCTTGGTAGGAGATTTCTCTTTCATAAGAATATTGGAAGCCTATTCTTTCTGCTTCTGAATACTCTTCAGGGGTAGGTGAGCACATAAATCTTTTATATTGCAAAGATAAAAGATAAATATCTTGATTGTTATCTTCAACCATTTCTTCTTTTAAATCTGAGACAACAGGTGTACTAGGGGCAGAAAATAATGCATCCATAGTTATGCCATCATCAACGATATAATCAATCATACCTGGAAGGAATTATTCTTGGGAAATAGAGAGAGAAAATTTTTTATTTGAATTTTCAAAATAGTCACTTTCATCCTTTCTTTCTCTCTCAATTAGATCTTCACTGGACTCATCGCACGAGGAGCACTCTATCGTTTGCAGAATGTGGAGTGAAAACCTCTTACAATAGTCATAAAAAATAAGATGAGCCGGGTAAATCTTCTCGTAATATGAATTAAAAGCATCGTGAAAATCCTTTAAAGAATGGATACTAGCAGCAGGGAGAGATAGACACCATCCAAGAGTATCTTCTTCTAAATAAAAACTGAACATCTTGATCCATACATCCTCGTGAAAGAAGCCATGTTCAAGCATGCATACATGAAATTTTAATAAGTTCTCATTGGGATGGTCATGCTTGCTTCCTCTGAATCTCGGAAGATAATCATCCCATTAGTTTATAGTCAGCACTGGATGTAGATAACTAGATATGGATGAGAAATTGAAAGGGGAAAAAGTCTGAGCCAAGATATCCGAGAGATGTGGCTCCTCTTTTTCTCCTTCATGGTTCTCCCCAAGATCAGTTTCACAATCACTATAAACAGGACCATGGAAGATCTCTGCTCATCATTGTCTTTGCTAGGATATCCATAAAAATGTTTTTGTTCTTGGTCAGTATCCAACATAAATTCTTCATCATAAGCAAGGCTGCCAAGAACATCTGTTTCCAGGACCGGAATATCCTCTGCATTTTCTTCGTAAGAGAGACAAGAAAAATATGCCTTTAATTCCTCTATACTTGTGGAAAGTGATTGTATCAACTCCATCAACTCCTCTGGGGGATGTCCCTCATCCTCAAATCTTTCGCAAAAATGAACTATGTCCTGAACATCATCTCTATACCCCTCACAACTGTTATGAAAGATTAACTCAGAGGAATAATACTTTTGACAATGCCTATTGAATATTGCATGAAATTCCCTTAGGGAGGAAATACTAGCAGGGGGTAAGGAATGATACCATTCACGAGCATCCCCTGCTAATGATAACATGAACATTTTTAATAATACATCCTCATGATGTATCTCCCACTGATGCATGAATTCATGAAACTCACAGAGATGTTGAGCAGGGTTGTCCTCTTTACGTTCTCTAAATATGGGTGAATAATCGCCCCATTCATCCATAGTAGGGACAACATTAGGAAAACCAGAAAAAATAGAAAAATCAAAAGGAGCAAACCTCTGAGCTAGGATTTTGTCCATTTGAAACTAGTGGAGTCACCAATCGATTCTTTAATCATGGAGTCTCCAGGTGAAAGATATGCAGTAAGAGTGTGTCTGGTCTTTGTTCACCATCAAAGACCAGAATTCATCATTGTGTTCTCCCAAGGGATACCAGGTGTACCCAGAAGCAACCACACTGAAATAGTGGAGTTGAGATAGTGGAGTCATCAGGTGCATTCCAGATTAATGGCCCCCAGGTATTTGGGATTTCAAAATTGCATAAGTATAGTGCCATGAGAAAGGTCGGAGCCTGAAGTCCCGAAGCAGGTCTTGGTCGTCGATTCGAAAAGGGAAGATCTAATCCATTGATATTAAGAGGGATGATTTGAGCCGCTAATCGTAAATCCTCACCCAAGATCACAAGATCAATGACCACATTCCATTGCGGGGATGCGATGTGCTCGGGTGATAATTTTATTGAGTGGTCCCACAATTGAAGCCGTGGTTTGGAAAAAGTAATACGTGGAAAAAGGTGGTGGATTGCGGGCTCAAAAGCGATGTGAACCCAAACCACCTTTGAGCGGCACTGCAATCACGTGTTTATATAGCGTCCTATCTGAGAGTAGTTGTGTCCACCCCCTGGGAATTAATCCACGTTTCAATCCCAAGAAAAGTCAGTTAATGAAGTGAGGTAGCAGTTGAGACCTTGTCTCACTCCATAAATGGAAATCCAGAAAGGAATGGAAGAGGATAGCTTGTGTCTGAAAGAGGAAGGCATGTCCAGAGGAGACTGCATGCGCAGTCTAATTGAGAAGACACAGGTGTATGACATTGGACAAGAAGCTTGAGCACGCCTCAGATGGGCGAATTTTTGAGTATATGTATGTAGTTTTGATATTTTGTGAGGGTCTATGGTTGAGCTAAGCTCCTGTATTGTAATGTTTTAATGAAGCTCTGGTTCTTTGGTTATGTAACTTGATATGATATTTCTTGTTTAATGAAAGCCAACTTTTATTTCCATCTTATCTGCATCTGATACTGAATGTTCATGATCAAAGGATTTGCATGGATTGTGGTGATTATGTTGTAATGGATGTTTGATTTCACTGTAGTTATAGCGTTTTCAGTTTCTTGAAACCCTGAATTCAATAGGATCTTGTTTTTAGAGTTTTTCCTCCTTAGGCTTGCTGGAAGACCTGATGTCCAGAGAATACCTTTACATCTTATCCTCAATTTCTTCCTCCTATTCACCCGTACTAAAACTTACTGGCTGAAGTTGATCAAGACCTTATTTGTTTGTGCATACCGCCCTAGTTTTATGATTTACAATGACATTCTCTCGAGTCTTCCCCATTTGACCTCTTTAAATCCATTAACTGTGACACAAAAACTTATGGGTACCGGGCTTACCTCTGCCGCAATCCAGAGGTGAAAGCTATCATGTCCACTATTTTGCATGTGATGTTGTTTCCTCATGATGGAATAATTGTGACTATTGATCAACTTTAATTTGTGGGTCCTGAATTGATTGCCAACCCAATGACCTCCTTGAACGATTCTTATATGCAGACGATATCACCCCTGCCATAGGTCAATTATGTGGCGTTGTCTCCCATGCCTTCAACAATCGATGCAAATGAGCCTATCACTGTAAGCTTAGTCTCTTGTGACTTAGATCTAGTAGTTGACATGGTGATCTCTTTTATAGGGATATTATATCCTGACCTCCTTACCCCTATCGTGGCCCCTGACATGTGTTCCTTCCAGAGTGTGTTTCTTCCCTCAAGTGATGATCTCTTGGAATCCATGACCGAGTTTTGTCCCTTGACATGGTGTCCTTCCAGAGCATTTTCCCCTTGGAAGCCATGATCAATAAGAGAGTGTTGAGCATGGTTTTCTGATTTCAATCTCATTAAAAAATGAAACCAGCTTTGAGCATGGTTTTCTGATTTCAAGATCATTAAAAATGAAACCATCTTTGAGCAATTTTTTCTAATTTCAAGCTCATTAGAAAATGAAACTAGCTTTGAGAATGGTTTTATGATTTCAAGCTCATTAAAAAATGAAACCAGCATTGAACATGGTTTTCTGATTTCAAGCTCGTTAAGAAATGAAACCAACTTACGAGGATAGTTTTGTGTCTCCATGGAAACCTCATTAAAAAATGAAACAGATCTTACGAGGATAGTTTTTGCAGAAATATTGTTAAAAAATTAAAAAAAGGTTATGAACACAGTTCTTCTCTTGTGTCAAGCTTGTTAAAAAATAAAACAACCCGTCTCAAGCATAGTTCATGTTCCTGTGTCAATCTCGTTAAAAAATGAAATAGATTCCCCCCCCTCTTCGATTGAGTCAAGTGCTTTGTTACATATAGTATTTAAAGCTTCATTTCATCTTATTGTGTTGTTGGATGAAACAAAGCTTGGGGGAAATGCTTACAACCTTTGGACTTCATGTTGAAGTTAAGCTGCTAGCTTCTTAAGCTGGGGGAAAAGTACCAACCATCCCTGGATAATATGTTGGGAAGTCACAAGCATAGTTTTCTCTATTTTCAAGCTTGTGTAAAAATCAAACCTACCTCAAGCATAGTTTCCTCTAGTTTTAATCTTGTGTAAAAATGAAACCAGGTCCAAGCATAGTTTTGTTTAGTTTTAAGCTTGTGTAAAAATAAAATCTATCCCAAGCATAGTTTTGTTTTGTTTTAAGCTTGAGTAAAAATGAAAATAATCCAGAGCTTAGTCTTTTTTCTTTCTCATCCTCGTAAATAACTGAGAATGTAACCGAGTATACTTTTATCACTTTTTTGGACTCGTAAAGGTTATATGAAAAAGGAACCCCCTGTAGTTCTATTTAAGCTCTTTTCAAACTATCTAAATATGAAAAGATTGCAAGCGATCTGTTTTTTCACGCTCATTAAAGTATTTGAAGAAAATGTATGTTGAGAGGTTATTTATCTCTTTTTTGGTCTCATTATACTACTTTATGAAAAAGGAACACTCTAATAAAGTATGATTAGAAGAAGTTATGGAGTCCTCTTTAAGTTATTTTCAAACTCCCTAAATATGAAAAGACCACTAAGTTTACTTTCTTTGGACTCGTAAAACAAACATCGAAAGGCCTATATGGGAACGAACCACTCCTTTCTAGGGTTCGTTAAAAATATTCCAAGGGATTCATCCAAAGGATGAGCTTATAGTTTAAGCATATGTTATCCTCCTCAAGCTTGTGTAAAAATAAAGAGGTACTCACCAAAAATGGTGGGGTAAATTGGGAAAGAAATATATATATGTATATGTGTTAGTGGCAGAAAGACACTCTTGAACATCACACCCCTTTTAATTGTTGTGTCTGGGTTGGGAAATCCATTTGTCTCTCGTTTTATTATCCACAAATCTATATCTTGGTCTTCTTTGAGTCAATGCTTCCAAGACAATTGTTGTTTTTTTTATATGTTCAAGAGAAGTTCAACCGAAATGAGCCTTCTACCAAGTCGACCATCTATAGCCCTCAAATTCTTACCATGTCGGCCTTCCCTAAGTCATTCCTAAATCACTTTATGCTCTTATTTACTTCAAATATGTTACATGTTTCGTGTCATTGATGGGGTATACATTAAGGCCATCCTGTGACGATTCTTTTCCTGTCAAATTCAACTCATTATCCAAGAATTAGAATTAGAAACTAATTGGTACCTTGGAACTTCCATGCCTCAATGGCAGGTTTCCTCGCTTTCGATAGTGGGTTTTCATTATCGACCCCTGATCGGGATTTTCCGCCGAGTATTCAACTTCATCTCATAAATTTGCATCCGTTGGATTGTACTAGTGTACCTTGGGAGTCATTGACATTAATGGTGATTTCCCTCACACTTTTTAACATTATTCATTAATGACCGGTAATCAAGTGGTTTCTACCATGTCAGACTTCAACACTTGTATTCACATGGTTAGATTTGTACTATAGAATGGTGGAGATGAAGACCATGGATCTTTTTTGATAGATTCAAGTTGTTTTGGAGTATATTCAAATAGTATTGTTGCATAGATCCATGATGTATGTCTCGTGGATATGTTCAAATTTGAGTCTTTAACACATATATCCACAATGTATTTTTGGTGGCTATGTTCATATTTGAGTCATATTGGCATGGATCCACAGTGTATGTTTGGTGGCGATGACCTATCTTAATTGACATGGATCTTTGCATATCAACATTTATGATTTGATTCATTTGTATTATGAGTATGGGAATTCCTACCTCAATGATGATACATTATTGTACTGTATTTCCTTGTTTGTTGGCAGGTTTCCGACCGAAGTGTTCGTTGTTCCCAAAACACACTCGAAAAATTATTTTAGCTATCACTTTGTTCTAACTTCATAATTTTGGGGGATTACTGTTATACATTATTTTCGTCACCCCTATGACCATTAATGATGTACACCTATCCTTTTGTTTTAGAAGGATCAATTTCTTTAATTGCTCAAGAAGAATGAAGATGAACTTTCCTAGAGAGATGAAATTATCTTTTCCTTTGTAAAAAACTTGTAAAGAAGGATTGGTGCACCTTGCTCAGTGTCAAGGTTGCGATGATATAGGATCAACGCAGGTTGCACCATAGTGGCATGAAACATCGTCACATTTTACTTAGTGTTAAGGGTACGTCGATTGCCCATATGAAGAAAAAGAAAATATTCTTGATGCTTATAGAATAGAAGCTTTGAGGGTGAGGTGGCCTCCGATCGTTCTGGATATGAGTAGCATCCCTATTCTAGTGGTATCATCCTAACCTTCTCATCCTGTCCTTTTTCATCTTATAAAAGGAGAGGAGTTCTCATGGGGAAAGTTAGTTGTTTTGAAGCTTGGTGAGCTTTGTGAAGAACTTTTGAGAATGACTAATGAGATATTAGTCTAGCCAAGATTTTGGAGTGTTTGGGCCTATGTTGGCTATAAGATTTTCTTTGTAAATACATATTGTGAATGACTTTAAAATCTACAGTCTCAGAATCCATGGAGCAAAAGTGTGTGGGAAGCAACGACCTGTTGGAAGGAACCTGATAGCATCAAGGCAGTTGGTTGTATCTTTATTTCATATTATTTAATACATATATAATTTTTCTTTCCTATATGAATGTTATTTTTCCATATTGTATGATTCCTTGATCACGTACATAGTTTCATATCGAATAGACTATGTTATTCGTGTCTTCGTTGGCTTGTGTTTCTTTGCAAATGCTTCTCCATAAGCCTTACAATAGAGCTGGGATCACATTGGTGAGGTCAAGTCCAAAACATTTAAAAGGTATGTTTTGAATCCTCTTCTTATTTGGTAACTAAAATATAAGGAAAGTTTAGTATGTTGTCTTGTTTTGTTCTGGTTTCGGGGTGAAACTAGGGAGATCATTTTGTGTCTTCATTTACCGATTTTTCTGATAACACTGACGATCAAGATCTTCCAGTCTTTCCTCGATAGCATGTCGAAGAACTCAGAGTAGTGAGTTTTACACTCCTATTGTACTCCTACCTGAGTTTTGAAGATATTGAATTTGTTGCTCGAGCTATGAAGTTCTCATCTCTAGCCAAAAGTGTCGATGCTTCTCGAAGATGCATATCATATTGTACGTGTATATCTTTATATGATCTTGAGATGTAGATATAGTGTGTATTGTTTGTGGCTACACTTTATACATACATTTATATTTTGTCTCGTAGTCATATATAACATGGATCTATAGTGTACTTGATTGACAACCATTCTTAGTTCATCATGAGAATGAGTATGCCCGCCTAAGAGAGATTATCATTATTTTGCAGATGGCACACTCACGAACACCCGTCTCGGGCTCACTCAACTCCATGCCTTCCCACTATGTAAAGATATTGTAATGTATTTCGGCCATCAATTGTTCTTATGAAATCACACATTAGGAGGCATCTGTTATAGTCCAAAATGTCTTATCTTTGAATACAAGACATTGGCCCTTCCATTTGCATACTTTTCCAAAATACTGTTGAGGATTCTGTTTAAAAAACCATTTTTTGGATAGTGTACGCGCCCTGCTGCACTAATATCCCACGTACACATGTGTGTTACATGCTAGTTAGCCCGCGTACACATGTGTGTTGCATGCTAGTTAGTGCACATACACACAAGTGGTGCATGCTAGTTAGTCCACGTACACATGCATGTTGCATGCTAGTTATCACACGCACATACACGTGTTGCATGCTATTTAGCTTGTGTTTACCTCCAAAAGTTGCAAAAAATATAAAATTGCATGGAATTTGGCCGAGCTTACGGGCTATGGAGGGTTTTCTAACTATGTTACCCCTTGTAGCCCATCCCTAAACCAAATAACCATCTTTTTCTCATATAAAAAGAGGTCTTGAGGAGTCATTTATGAAAATGAAAAAGAGAATAATAAAACTCCACCAAAATCCTTTCCCTTTCTTAGCCCAAGATTTACATCCCATTCTGAGTTTTAGCCCCAGTGTTCTCCTCCATCCTTTCTCCTTATGCAACCCTTTCTCTTTCCCTTGGTTATATGTTGGTTGCGAGAAGATAATGTGGGATTGATGCACTTGGAGCCACGACAGAGGATCACGAACTTGGTTCATGGAGCAGTTTCCAACAAAGGTTGTAATCATTTTTATATTGAAATTGAATAAGGAGTTCATCCTTGTCCCAAAACCCTATGTTTACATGTTTTTGTTAATTTTTGCATTTATATCTATATCTAAACTTTTAAAGTGATCAATAGAGATTTCATATGTTGTTGCATTGTATTCCTAACATTTTGCAGGTCATCTTTGGGAGGAGACCTGTGATCTAAGAGGCAGGAACAAGCAAAAGAGGTCAACACCAACCACAAGGACTAAAGGTGCACTCATTAACTCTCTTTCCTTTCTCTCTCATCACTTAGTTTAGTTGGTTTTGGGGTAGATTAAGGGTAGATCAGTCTTTTAAGGCAGTTATCCCTTTTTCTAAATACCTTAGACCTAGTATAGGGGGATTTTCCCTGAAGCAATACACCCACATTAGATATCAATTTCAAAATATTTCTTACAATATCGATCTTCCTAAACTTTTTACTCATAAAAAATATGATGATTTATGAATGATTCCTGTTATCACTAGAAGTCACCTTCAGATTGCATTGAAGGTAATCCAAGTACCCATCACTTTATATGTCACAATGAATAATTTTAAAGAGGTCAAATGGGTGCAGACTCAAGATAATATCATTTTAACTCAGAAAACTTGATCGGCATGCACAAGAAGTTGAGGTCTTCATCAACTTCAGTCAGTATGTTGTAGTAAAGGTGAGTAGGAGGAATAACTGGTAAGGAGAATTTAGAGGTCTGTTATGGACATCAAGTCTTCCAACAGCCTAAGGAGGAAAAACTTCAAACACAAGATCCTCTTTGGATTCAAAGTTTCAGGAACTGAAGAAAGTTAAAATATGATTGTGATGAAACATACATCACAATACAGTTGTAACAATCCATGTGAATCATTCAATCATGGACACTTCAGTATCAGAGGCAAATAAAGATGAAGGAGAAAGTTGACTTACATTAAACAAGAAGTCTCAAATCAAGTTACATAACCATAAAACCAGTAGCTCCATCAAAAGTTTACAATGCGGGAGCCTAGCTCAACCATCGACCATAACAACAAATAAAAAATTCCTACATATAATTAGTTTGACTATAACCACCCTCAGAGCGATCGAATAATGCATTCAAATTTTTGTGTTTGAGTCTTATCGGCATAATGTGCATGCAGTCTTCTATCGGACGTGATTTCTTACGTCTGAACCTTATCTATCAGACTACGCATGTAGCTCTCTATCAGACACAAGCTCAGATTTTCCAGTCCTTTCTGGCTTTCCATTTATGGAAGGATACGATGTCTCAACCACCTCCTTCTCTTTCATTAACTACTTGCATCAGGATTGGGACAGAGCCCAAGTCAACTCTGCGCCTGAAAAACATGCTGGTTGCACTTTAAAATTTTGCCACTTGGATCTTCACTTGAACGCTTGTAGGGAACTCTGGCAGGCAGTTGTGGACACTGACAATGGGAAGTTGGTGAGATGATCGGTGCAAACCGGCATGGAACATTGAGTGAGTGATGTCCATGTGGGTGGATGTGGTGACCGAGAGATGACTAGTAATGCGTGGGCACCAGTACATGAGAGCTGAGGTGTAAAGGTGCAGTGGTTACGTGGAAAAGGGAAAGGATGTGGTGGTAGAGCGGAATAGCAGGTCAGGGGGAAATGACAACATAGTGGAGATGACATGGAGTGTGAGTGAGGGACACATGTCAAGAGGTGAGAGGGAGAGATGTGACAGTGGAAGGGGACCGATGTGTGGGTGACGTGAGTGGAGGACATGTGTCGGAGGGAGTGAGGGAGGT
>ML803122.1:71432-147595 GCA_009831015.1 Picea engelmannii
GGGGGGGGGGTAGGTGGTAAGTAGTAAAGAGCAGTGGGGGGCGGGGGGCGGGGGTCTGAGTTGATGAGGAGGTGACACGATAGTGGGGGCGGTGCACCATAAAACCACCTACTCGGACCCCCCACCCCCTCGCATTAAAGGAAAAAGTTTGGGGGGGGGGGTCTGATATGGAATGTGGACTATAGATTTGAGTGTGCAGATATCAACCACCCATATCTGCATGATCCCTATCACAACACGCCAAGGTTTCCCAACCATCAAAACTTAGGATAAGGGCCAAAAGTGGGTCGCCCTACGACCCTTTTCTTCATTTTTTCACCAAGGGGTTATTTACTAAGGGAAAAAAAACACCCTTCCATCAAAAATATGTGCTAACATTAGGCTCCATGGGGTATAGAGGCCTCCCTGTGAGGCTCTAAGAACTCCAGTAGTTTTAATGCCTTAGTGTTGGGCTGTGGAGTCAGCTATTACAAATAAAAGAAGAATGATATTTACAATGGCATGAAGAAGCCACTCATGGCTCAAGCAATTTTTTTTTTCAGAAAATGCCCATTTATAGGGCCACCAAAAAATCCAACATCCTCCAAATTTTGCAACCTATAAGTATTATTTGCAAATACTTCAGAGATTTTGAATGGCCCAATACACAAGGCTTCAAATTTACCATGCTTTCCTTTGTCTTTCTTGGGTGCATGCCATTTGAGTACTAGATCTCCTAGCTGGAAATCCTCTTTTCTTACCTTCCTGTCAAAATCCTGCTTGATCTTTTGTTGATGGTCATGTGCTTTGTCCAGTAGCTTCTCCCTAGTTTGCTGCACTTATACTAGCTATTGTATTCTTTTGATCATATTATTAGGCTCTCCTTGGTAGTCTTGGAAGAATTTTTCCATAGGCAAGGAAAGATAAGAAGGAAAAATGGCCTCAACTCCATACACAAGCTGAAAAGGAGAGACACCAAGAGACCTTTTTGTTGTCACTCTATCAGCCCACAAAGTGAATTTGGGTTTTGAATCCCATGCTTTCTTATTGTCCTCTAACAACCTTTTAATGATATTTATAAGGCTCTTGTTAGAATACTCTTCCAGTCTATTCCCTTGGGGGTAGTAAGGAGTAGAGTGAATCAATGTGATTCCAAATTTTCCACAGAACTGGATCAATGGTTCATCCTTGAAATATGCAGCATTATCAGTGATGATTATGTTCGGTCAACCAAATCTTGCCATAATATCCTCAAGAAAACCAATGATTACCTTGTGAGAAACATTCCTAGTGGGGATGGCTTCTATCCACTTGGTAAAGTAATATGTGGCAGTCAAGATCCACCTATGCTGACCACTAGAAGCAGGATGAATTTCCCCAATAAAATTCAGTCCCCACTGCTGAAAGGGTCCTAAAGCTACCACAGGCTTCAATGGAAAAGACTTGAGATGTTGATTTCCAGATAATTTTTTACATTTAACACAGGCTCTGATCTTTGCGCAGACATCGGTGAATAGACTAGGCCAGAAATACCTAGCCTTGAGAATCTTATAGGATGTAGTTCTCCAAAAGTGATGTCCCCCACATTGACTATCATGAAAATAAAACATAATCTTTTGGGCCTCCTGTGGGTCTAAACATCTCAAAAGTACTCCCAGAGGGTCTTTCCAGTATAAGACTTGATCAATAAGGAAATATTTAATTTCTTTAAGCTTTAAATCTCTTGCCTTTCTTTTCCCCATACCATCAGGAGGTCAAAACTCTTGCAGAAAAAATATAATGTCTTTGTACCAGGTACATTCTGCCAATGGAGGGATGACTTGTGGGCATGTATCAAACAACTCAGCTTGTTGATCTTCGGAGCAAGTGTTAATGAAATTCACCCCCAAATATTTGCAATTAGATTCAACCAACAACCTAGCTAAACCTTGGCCTTTAACCAATTTGGTGGGCTTTATTTCAAGATCGAATTCAAGGATTTTGGTAATCCACTTGCTCCTTCTTCCATCTATGTCAGGTTGAATGAGAATCTCCTTCACTGAAGCTAAAGAGACATATGCAATGATCGTTGAGTGTAGAATATAGACCCTGAGAGCTTTGAGAGATTTCACCAAAGCATAGGTCCGGTTCTCCATGATGTCATATTTTATCTCAACATCTCTCAACGCCCTACTGAAAAAGGAAATGGGCTGCTCTAACCCTTCAACATTCTTCTGCAATAAAATAACTACTACTGTATCAAATGAAGCGAATGTAAAAATCAGAAAATCCTTGGAGTAATCAGGACTGATGAGTACATGTGCTTCAGTCAAGACCTTCTTAATTTGATAGAAAGAATCATGAGATTCAGCAGTCCATTTTATTTCATTCGCTTTCCTCAACATGGCTGTAATATGCTTTACCAGTTTAGCGAAATTAGAAACAAACCTTGTCAGAAAATTAATTTTCCCCAATAAATACTGAACTTCTTTCTTGGATCTAGGGAGTGGCAAGGTTTGGATGGATTTTACCCTGTTTGAATCAATCCTGACCCCCTTAGCTGAAACTATGTGCCCCAACAATTTTCCCTCTTGCATAGCAAATAAAGACTTCTTTGGATTTAGGGAGAGACCAAACCTTCTTCATTTCAAGAAAACCCTTTTCAAATGATAACAATGTTCCTTATCAGAGTGTGAGAACACTATTATGTCATCCAGATAGATGACTACAAACTTGTCCTTTTCTCCAATGAAGGTAATGTCCATAGCTCACTGGAAGGTTGCCCCTACATTCATCAATCCAAAGGGTATCCCGGCATACATGAATGTACCTCAAGGAGTAGTGAATGTTGTATTTTCTCTATCTTTAGGCAAGATGGAGATCTGATTGTATCCAGAAAATCCATCAATCATGGACATCCTAGATGCACCTGTCATCCACTGCAATATGTTCTCCATCTTGGGCAAGGGGTAATTATCCTTCTTAGAGATTCTGTCCAGGTTCCAGAAATCGACACAGAGTCTGTTTTCTTCATTCTTCTTTCTCACTAGGACCAATTTGGCTACCCATTCAGAATGCCTCAAAGGAATGATAATCTGTGCATCCAAATGTTTTTTAACCTCTTTCTCCATGATAGGAAGCAACATAGGATTTATTTGTCTTAATTTCTTCCTAAATGATTTGGCCTCTTCCTTAAATGAGATCTTATGCTCAATGACACTTGTGTCATATGTTCTAAGATCTTCATATATCCAGGAAAACACATCAACAGATTCTTTTAACAACTCAGTATATTCATCCCTTTGTTCCCTTGACATGATGCTTGACAACTTGACAAATTTTGGATCCTTCTATGTACCAATATTGCACTTAGCTACATCAACATCCTCGGTTGAAATTTTAACCTTCACTACCACATCATTCCTATCAAATAATATTTCTAGAGGGACTAGTCCCTTTGGAATATGATTTTTAGGCAACTGGACAATATGATGATTTGCAATTTGGTTCAGAAAAACTTCAACATGAGCATCACTTTCTGAATCATGATCTTGATCAATATGTAATGCAGAAAACTCATCAATAGTATCAAGGAATATTTTGATCTCATGATCATCCTCAAACACTTTCCAATGATTAACATTATCAGGTATAGAGGGTCTATATTTCACCTCTACATCATATTTTAGTTTAGGTGGCAGAGGGACTCTGAAATTACTTGTTGAAACAACCAAAGAATCAACCATGGCATTATGTTCTCCTGGGAAAAATGAAATGTTGAAAGCTAATAAAAAACTATCAACCAGGTCCCACACTTGATTTCTATAAGCTCTTTCCTAGGGTGGTTAGATTGATAAATATTTTTGATTTGATGGACAATTAATTCAGCATCTCCAAATACTGATATCTCTTCAATCCCTGTGTCTTTTGTAGCCCTCAAACCCAAAACAAGAGCTTCATATTCTGCCACATTATTGGTAGTTTCAAATTATAACTTGTGGGAAAAAGATATAGTCTCTTGAGTAGGTGAAACAAAGACCACTCCAGCACCAACACCCTCTCTAGAAGAGGCTCCGTCAAAGAACATTTTCCAAACAGAAGTGGTTGGAGGAGAATCTTCATAAAGAGTAATGGAATTCTTTTTGATTTCAAGAGGAGGTTCAGGAGCATCGGTGAGATGCAATAAACTGGATCCCAAATCAATGTCAAGTGCAAAAATAGGATGGTTGGTGGGGTTTGCTTCATCACTAATAATGTAGGTCAACTGAGCTTCCCTGTAAAGTATTCTATACTCCCCCCCAAACACAGGAATAATAGCATATGTGGGATCCATATACAAGGTTCCTCCAAGTCTTTTTATCCAAGATCTTGACAAGAGCATGCCAAACTTGGGGGGAACATCAACCACCATGATATCCATGACCACACTTTTCAAGGGAAACTGAAACAAGGTCACATCTAGATCCTTGATGACCCCAAGACACTGCACTTTCCTAGAGTCAAAAGAATACAATTCATGGTAAATCTTTGTGATTTCTAATCCAAGTTCATCCATGATAGTTTTGGGAAAGAGATTATGAGATGCTCATGAGTCCATCAAACAGTTATGCAACACCCTGTCATGTATGTTCAGTGAGGTATAGAAGGGAGGGGATATCATCTCTATATTCTACCAAAGGACCTAATATGACTTTTGGTTTTTCATCTTAAATCTTCACCGAGTCAGTGGCATGAGATAAAGGCTCGGGCTGCAATATTTTGGAGAGGCACCTCTTGAAGTCTTCATGCTTGACTAGCTCTGAAAGGGGTACATGGATTCTAATTTTTTGAATTTCATGCTCGAAATTAAAAGAGGAGGGGGGATTTAGAATCTCCTTTACTTATGGGAAAGGGATTTTGACCACTTGTGGGGGGTTTTGTGCTTTATTACCTTTGTTGTTGTCTGCTACATCTTTAGCAGGCGTTTCTACTCTGGTAGGATGATCAGGAATGTCAGACTTCCCTTATTTCCTTTTGGACCTGAGGTTATACTTATTTGGACTACTATTGGTCTTCTCCCCCTTACTCAACTCATTTAGCTGGTTGTGTTAGAAAAACAGGACCGCGGAGCAATAAAATAAAACAAATGCAGAAACAAAACACAGAAGACACACAATACAAGAGAGACACAGATTTACATTGTTCACCCAGTGTGGGCTACGTCCACCAGAGAAATTGCCAGGTCCTTCCTTTATTATTACCCAGCAAATGAAGGGATACAACCTACAGCAAAACCCGCTGTAAATTCCTCTTCTTTATCTCACAGTCTCCTCTCTCAAAATACAATATTCACAAACCTCTATAGCCGTAATACATTTCCCTCATAAAAGAGGGTTGCCTTCTAGGGCAAAAAACCCTAACATAATCTCTATCGTTAGATCTGTGACCTTATAATGAATGTTCCAGATTTACAATGAAATTACAATATACTTTTACAAGGCAGTTTTTTCTTCGGGGGCTTCGCCCCCAAACCCCCACTGGGGGCCCGCTTGCCCCCAGACCCCCCAGTCAGGGGGATAGGCCCCTCGGACCCCGCAGAGGGGGTACCCCCCCTCTGCACTCCCCCGCGTGGAAGAGTGTACATACTTCTGGGGTGTAAAAACTTCATGGGGTATAAACACGGCTGAAAACAAGGACCTCTGAATCAGGAAGATAATCAGGCTCCACAACCAACAGGTTTTCCATAAGAGACTCCTTGTATGCAGATTGGGTTGAATGGGGAAAAGAGGAGGTGTCCCCGAGACAATTAATTTCAGGATCAACCTCTTCCTCATCTCCCTCTTCATCAGTAACAAGGTTATTTTGGAGAGGGGCCTGGATCCTATGATCATCCCTATCCCTCGCTCTTTGATCTCTTTGGATAATCTGGGGGGTGTTATTTGGTCTTCTGAAGTTACCCCTATTTTCAACATTAGGGGGATTCCTATAAGGTAGCTAGAGAGGTAGTGGGGGGGGTAGAGGGCCCATAGTGATAATAGTGGAGACCATTCAATGTAAGGTGGACTAGGTCCATTATATTATTAAATAAGGCCCACTATGGTAGTTATATAATAAATGGGTAGTTAGATATAATAAATGTAAGAAGACTTCTTAGAAGGTTCTACTTCTAAAATATTCCTCCTCTAGAATGTTCTTAGTGATGATAGCACTATATAAAGGGGTTCATTCAATGTAATGGGAAATGAAGAGAATTATTATATTGTGATTTGTATCTCAATAGGTGGATTCCCCCTCGAAGAGGCAAGTGAATAGGAAATGATTTATTCCATAATAGGATCCATTGTATGGTGTTTCCCTACCTCAAGGGTTTCTATAATAAAGTTGTGGTTTTCTATATGGTTCATATATCTTATGTGGTGATTGTATTAAGATATATTTGTATCTATTGTGATATTTTGTATTCAATTCTTTGGTTCTTAACAAGTGGTATCAGAGCACTTTCCTTGGCAGACATTGTGGGCAAACATTTTTTATTTTTGCAGATTTTTTTTTCTTCCGGAGAAGAAAAAAGAGGGCCGCGAAATTCCATAAATTTTTGGTATATTTATGTGCAAAATTTGCAGAAACGGGTTTTATATCTGATTTTCTCTCAGAAAAACACCCCATTTGAAAAAACAAATCATCCGAAACAATGTCTGAGAATTCAAGATATTGAAGTTTTAAAATTTGCAATTTTTCAGGGTTTTTTCCATGGATGGCAGCGCGATTGTTTTGTTTCTGTAGCATATGGAGGCCAAATTTGCCCAAACACATTACACATATGAGTTCCTCTCACAATTTCACCGAATTTCAAAAAACAAATCAGTCCAAACAGAGTCCAGGAAGTGAATTTATGAGCATTTTAAATTTAGTAGTTTTTCAGGGTTTTTCCGGAAAATGCCATGATTTTCTGCAGTAATTCATGTTCTATTTTTCGAGTTTTTTCTTGACGGTGGCGGGACTGCAAAGTTCATAAATTTTCATAGGGTGCTCATATGGCTATTTCTTCTCAAACCCACAAATAAATTCTACATATTACTGAAGCATTCAAATCTCAATTGTTTGACACATTGAATGATAGATTGGATGGCTTTGCAGATGGTCTCAATGATAGTTTTCGTAGTATTCAAGATTCTTTAGATAAAATGCAAGAGAGGTTTCTTATGGCGGACCTCAGGAATGAATATAATCAAGAAATATATTCTTGGTATTATTTTGAGGCTGATTACGATGATTGGTATATGGATAGTTGTCGTTTCTGGGATGACAACCACTTCCATATTTTATTTGATGAGTCTACTCCACCTTCTGTAGAGAACATTAATGTCCCACATCAAGAGCTAGTTATGAGTGTCCAACTTGCATATTCTATAATGGTATTTTTCCTTTCAGATTTATCTTTGATCATCTCCCACTATGTGGATGGATATTCTTATTTGGATCCACATGATAAGTGTTAGTATTGGGAGCATCATTTTATGTTGTTTATTGGGTGTCGATATCTTCCATGTGGGGTTCACATGAGAAATTGGACATGGGACCCTGGTTTACAATGGCGGTTGGACTACTTCAGTATGGTGGCTACCATTTTTCAATGGGACCCTGGTTCTCTAATCTACTTCGACACTATGGTACACACTTATCCATGGGACCCTGGTATATGGTTGTACATCAAGCATTGAGGACAACGCTTTCATAAGGGGGATGGAATGTAAGGTAACTAGAGAGGTAGTGGGGGGGGGAAGAGGGCCCATAGTGATAATAGTGGAGGCCATTCAATGTAAGGTGGACTAGGTCCATTATATTATTAAATAAGGCCCACTGTGGTAGTTAGATATAATAAATGTAAGAGGACTATTCCTCCTCTAGAATGTTCTTAGGTGATGATAGCACTATATAAAGGGGTTCAAGAAATGTAATGAGAAATGAAGATAATTATTGTATTGTGAATTGTATCTCAATAGGAGGATTCCCCCTCGAAGAGGCAAGTGAATAGGAAATGATTTATTCTATAATAGGATCCATTGTATGGTGTTTCCCTACCTCAAGGGTTTCTATAATAAAGTTGTGGTTTTCTATATGGTTTCATATATCTTGTGTGGTGATTGTATTCAAATATATTTGGATCTATTGTGATATTTTGTATTCATTTCTTTGGTTTTTAACAAGTGGTATCAGATCACTTTCCTTGGCAGACATTGTGGGCAAATATTTTTTATTTTTGCAAATTGTTTTTCTTTCAGAGAAGAAAAAAGAGGGCCGCGACATTCCATAAATTTTTGGTATATTTCTGTGAAAAATTTGTAGAAACAAGTTTTATATCTGAGTTTGTCTCAGAAAAACACCCCAGTTGAAAAAAATAATTGTCCGAAACAGTGTCCGAGAAGTTAGGATATTGAAGTTTTAAAATATGCAAATTTTCAGGGTTTTTTCCGCAGATGGTGGCGCGATTGTTTTATTTCTGTAGCATCTAGAGGCAGAAATTGCCCAAACACATTACATATCTAAGTTCCTCTCACAATTTCACCCAATTAAAAAAAAAAAAATCAGTCCAAACGGAGTCTGGGAAGTGAAGTTATGAGCATTTTAAATTCAATAGTTTTTCAGGGTTTTTTCCGGAAAATGCCGCGATTTTCTGCAGTAATTTATTGTTCTATTTTTTGGGTTTTTTCATGACGGAGTCGGAACTGTAGAGTTCATAAATTTCCATAGGGTGCTCAGATGGTTTTTTCTTCTCAAACCCTCAAATAAATTCTACATATTACTGAAGCATTCAAACCCCAATTGTTTGACACATTGAATGATAGATTGGATGGCTTTGTAGATGGCCTCAATGATATTTTTCATAGTACTCAAGATTCTTTAGATAAAATGAAAGAGAGGTTTCTTATGGCGGACCTCATGGATGAATATAATCAGGAAATATATTCCTAATATGATTTTGAGGTCGATTGCGATGATTGGTATATGGATAGTTGTCGTTTATGGGATGACAACCACTTCCATATTTTATTTGATGAGTCTACTCCACCTTCTGTAGAGAACATCAATGTCCCACATCAGGAGCTAGTTACCAGTGTCCAGCCTGAATATTCTACAATGCTATTGTTCCTTTCAGATTCATATTTGATCATCTCCCATTATGTGGATGGATACTCTTATTTGGATCCACATGATAGGTGTCAGTATTGGGAGCATCATTTTCTGTTGTTTATTAGGTGTCGATATCTTACATGTGGGTTTCACATGAGAAATTGGACATGGAACCATGGTTTACAATGGCGGTTGGAATACTTCAGTATGGTGGCTACCATTTCTCAATGGGACCCTGATTCTCTAATCTATTTTGGAAATATGGTACACACTTATCCATGGGACCCTGGTATATGGTTGTACATCAAGTGTTGAGGACAACGCTTTCATAAGGGGGATGGAATGTAAGGTAGCTAGAGAGGTAGTGGGGGGGCCCAGAGGGCCCATAGTGATAATAGTGGAGGCCATTCAATGTAAGGTGGACTAGGTCCATTATATTATTAAATAAGGCCCACTATGGTAGTTAGATATAATAAATGGGTAGTTAGATATAATAAATGTAAGAGGACTTCTTAGAAGGTTCTACTTCTAGAATATTCCTCCTCTAGAATGTTCTTAGGTGATGATAGCACTATATAAAGGGGTTCAAGCAATGTAATGAGACATGAACATAATTATTGTCTTTGGAGCGGTAGCTCAATAGGAGGATGCTCCCTTGAAGAGGCAAATGAACATGAGAGGATCCCTTCCATAATAGGATCCATTGTATGGTGTTACCCTACCTCAAGGGTTTGATAGTAATAAATGAGATTTTTCATATTGTTCTTGTATATATGTTGTGGTGCTTTTGTATTTAGTATTTGGTTCTTAACAATTCCTGTAACTCTACTTCCCTTCCAATTACAACCTTTCCATTCTAGCAGAAAGTGATTTTAGCAACTTGGTTACTTCATCCATTTGAGGGGGGGCAATAGAGGAACTAGAGGTTGAAACCTCATACCTCTCCTTTCCTCTGTTTCTATCAGCCTTACTCCTGAGTTTGTCAACTACCAATACATTGGACTCCACTTCCAAGGTTGCATCTTGCATATGAGCTAAGGAAGTGGATCTTCTTTCTCTTAACAGGAGGCAAAAATCAGGGTCGAAAACGCTAGAATAAGTAATTTTGGAAGAGGTTTTTGTAGGTTTAATCTTAGCAAGAATATTATTATACATTTTACTAAACCTCTTTGAAATATCAGAAACATATTCCCCTTCTCCTTTCTTTAGTGATCCGAACTCTGTTATATAGTAAAGAAAATCTTTTTTATCCCCCCAATGTATTAAGAATGATTCATCTAGGGATTCAATCCAATCTATAGATCTAGGAGCCAAGGCCCTAAACCATTTCCTAGCCTCTCCATCAATGCTATGAGAAAAAATTATCATCCATACATCTTCATCTACAATGACATAATTGTCTGCATAACTATAAAAGGCTACAAGGTGCTCCTCTGCAGTTACGTCTCCTTCATTAATGAACTTAGGCAACTTCTTAAGGTAGCCACCAGTTGGGAGAGCATTCAGAGGCTGAGGCAAGATAGGAGGGGCATATCTAGCAGCCACTATGGAATCCATTATGTTCCTAGGGGGATTAGCACCTGCCATTGGGATGTGAACTGGAGGAGAAACATAAGGGGATGGAGCTGGGACAGGTGAGACTGGGAGTGTGTTTCTGGGAGAAAGAGGAAACAACTAAAGATTTGGAAAAGAGGCTACAGGGCTCAAGGGAATAGAGGTTTCCCCTTCTGTAAATGCAACAACTCTAATAGGAAGGGGAGTAGTAAAGCCTAGAGTGGGAAAGTCTTTTGAGGTCATGGGCTTAAACCATGATACAAATTCAGGGGAAATAGGGGTGTCAAATATTTCTCCTTCTAAACCGAGACTAGGAGGGGAGAAAACAACAGGAAGACTCCCAAAATTTAAATTTTTGGAAACTCCAACAGATAGTATAACAGGAGAATGAGAAGAAATTAATGGAGTTTGTAAAAAGGGATTAGGAAAATTACCAGAGTCACCGGGTATAGCAGCTGAAGCTCCTTCTCGAGGGGCCTTTCCCTTTTTGATAATTTTCTCTGGGTCAGCTTCAGGCGTTGCTAGAGGTAGTTGTGGAGTAGACCTCGTGTGTCTGCCTCTAGAATCCACAACTAAAATAGTGGAGTCGCCTGGTGAAAGTTGCAATCTTTGATGCACTGAGTTCTAATGCACCTTCAGAAATAGTAAGCTTTGTCGTTCATCCCAGGGAAAATTATTCAATTTGTTCCCAGACAACAGTGCCAGAAATGTTAGCACTAGAAGTCACATTCATATTGCATTGAAGGTAAGCTCGGTACCCATCAGTTTGTATGTCACAATGAATAATTTTAAAGAGGTCAAATGGACGAAGACTCAATATAATATTGTTTTAACTCAAAAAACTGGACTGACATGCACAAGCAGTTGAGGTCTTGATCAACTTCAGTCAGTAAGTTGTAGTAAAGCTGAGTAGGAGGAAGAACTAGTAAGGAGAATGTAGAGGTCTACTATTGACATCAGGTCTTCTAGTAGCATAAGGAGGAAAAAATTCAAACACAATATCCTCTTTGGATTCAAAGTGTCAGGAAATGAAGAAAGTTAAAACAGGATTGTGATCAAACATACATCACAATACAGTTGTAAAAATCCATGTGAATCCTTTAATCATGGACACTTCAGTATCAAAGGCAAATAAATATGAAGGAGAAAGCTGACTTACATTAAACAAGAAGTCTCAAATCAAGTTACATAACCAAAAAACCAATAGCTTCATCAAAAGTTTACAATGCGGGAGCCTAGCTCAACCATCGACCATAAAAAAAAATCAAAAATGCCTACATATACTTAGATTGACTACAACCACCCTCAGAGCGATCAAATCATGCATTCAAATCTTTACGTTTGAGTCTTCTCGATAGACTGTGCATGCAATATTCTGTTAGACGTGCGCTCTTATGTCTGAACCTTCTCTGTCAAACTATGCATGCAACTCTCTGTCATATGCGAGCTCAAATTTTCTAGTCCTTTCTGGATTTCCATTTATGGAAGGAAACGATGTCGCAACCACCTCCTTCTCTTTCATTAACTACCTACATCGAGATTAGGATGGATCCCAATTCAACTCTGTTCCCAGAAAATGTGTTGGTTGAACTCTAAAATTCTGCCACTTGGATCTTTTCTTGAACGCTTGTAGGGAAATCTGGTCGGCGGTCGTGGACACTGGCGATGGGAAGCTGGCGAGATGATTGGCGCAAAACGACATGGAGTAGTGAGCGAGCGATGACCATGTGGGTGGATGTAGCGACAGAGCGGTGACTAGGAATGCGTGGGCACCAGTACGTGAGAGCTGAGGTGTAAAGGCGCAGGGGTTACGTGGAAAAGGGAAAGGATGCGGTGGCAGAGCGGAATGGAAGGTCGGGGGGAAACAAAAACATAGTGGAGATGACATGGAGCGTGAGTGAGGGACACATATCAGGAGGTGAGAGGGAGAAATGTGACAATGGAAGGGGACCGACGCACAGGTGACGTGAGTGGAGGATAGGTGTCAGAGGGAGCGAGGGCGGTAAGCAGAGGCGGTTAGCTCGGAGGGGGGGTAGATGGTAAGTGGTAAAGTGCCAAGGGTGTCTGAGTTGATGAGGAGGTGACACAATAGTGGGGGGCTTGTGCTAGAAAACTACCTGCTCGAACCCCCTTGTTAAAAGAAAAAGGTCGGGGTGGGGGGGGGGGGAGGTTCTGATATGGACTGCAGACCGTAGATCTGAGCACACAGATCTCAACCTCCCATAATTGCACGATCCCTATCACAACGTGCTAAGGCTGCCCAATCATCAAAACTTAGCATAAGGGCCAAAAGTGGGTCGCGCTACGACCCTTTTCTTCATTTTTTCACCAAGGGGTTATTTCCTAAGGGAAAAAAACACCCTTCCATCAAAAATATGTGCTAACACTTCCCTTAAATCTTTTTGAGTACATATATATAATTGCAAAGAAACCTAGTAAATTTATTACTTTTCTTAAGATCCGACAAACTAAATTTGGTCTCAGTGAATGTTAACTATCATCATGATCATACTCTTTCTCAATCCATTAATTAACCAAATTTCATCACTATTAACTAAACTTGGTTAATAAAACTATATAGAGAAAGACCCCATCATTAAAAAAAGAAGAAGAAGGAAAAAGTAAGTAAATTAAAATTTGCTCAAAAAATTAAGATAAAAATAAAAATAAAAAAATAATACAAAAGATAAAACATTAATAAAATATAGGAAGGAAAATACTATAAAATAAAAATATGTAACCAAATCAACCAAAACATGAAAGTAAGTACATTAAAAATAATACAAAAGATAGAACATTAATAAAATAAAGGAAGGAAAATATTATAAAAGGAAAAGATGTAACCAAATCAACCAAAACACAAAAGTGAGTGCATTTAAAATTATTTCTATGTTGGAAAAATTAATATAAAATTTTAAAAAAGATAATACAAAGATATGATATTTTGTGTAATTTATGAAAAAAATATATTCAAAAATAAATTGTAATTATTTCTAATTTTTTAAGTTTTTATTTATTTATTTAGTTTTGAGATTTATTTTATTTAAGTATGTAGGTTTTTACAGTTTGTTATAATGTTTAATGAGATTTTTGGATAGAAATTGTATTAAGAGTTTTGAAACATCCAACGTCTTGAGTGGACATTCCAACTATTTTGAGGGACAAAAGCAACCAATGATGTTAGAAAAGAAACATCCAACGTTTTGAGTGGACACTCCACCCATTGGCATGGACAAAAGCAACCGATTATATTAGAAAAGAGTGTTGATGTAAAACTTCTAAAGGTGATTTGATAAGAACCAGTCGTAAGGAAGAGGTAAGCATAAGTTGTTACATGAATAACATTAAATTATCAAACTAACCGTTATGAATAACATTAAATTATTTACAAGGTGGAGAATTAGAATTTGAGAAAGATATTTTTATGGAAAAACAATAAGGGGGAAGTTGAGGAAAGAAACATAAAATAAATAGAAAGTTATGAAATATTATTAAAAATGGTATTAGAAGACGACATTGGTATTAAATTAAAATATGAAAGTAGATTTTTTTTTTTTAATTATTAGGAACAAATAGTTGTATGTTTTCTAATTCTCCACCTTGTAAATAATTTAATAATTTAATGTTATTCATAACGGCTACTCTATTAATTTATTCATCTACTTACCTCTTCCAACGGCTAGTTTTTATCAAATCTCCTTTAAAATCTTTACATCAACATTCTTTTCTAACATCATTGATTTCTTTTGTTAGACAATGTGTGTCCACAGTAAAAGTTGGATGTCTCAAAACTCTTAACACATTTTCTATCTAGAAATCTCAATAAACATTTAATATTTATTTTTATTTATTAAAAATTTAATATGTTATTGAGTTAAAATGAATTTAAATTAATTAATTGTTATTACGTTAAAATGAATTTAAATAAAAAAGATAATATTATTCTTCTTAACCATGTAACTTGATGCAGGAGCATCGCAAGGGCGCACAAGCATAGCCGACATCGAGCCAACACGGAGATGAGAGACAGCTGGAAAAGTACCGAGCACATTTTTTGAAAATGTTTTGAAATATTAATGAAGTCATTAAGTGGAGGCATACTTGTATTATTGTAAAAGGACCTTGAGTGATCCACTCTCGTCCATAGTAGATAGGAGCCTTTATGTGTAATGAATGTAGGTAGATAGAATTTAATTCTAGATTAGACAATTTTAGAGCGCAAGAGGGAAACGAGATATAGACACCCTCATTGTATAGTTGTAAGATTATTATGAATATAGAGCATAGAGAAGAGAGCAGAGAGCTGTAGTTGAAAACACCCATGTACAGAGATTTGAATGAATAGAAAGATCTTCGATTCAAATTCATGGTGTCGTATTTGTTCTCTGTGTATGCACATTGAATGTTATGCTCATGGATGTTTACTTTCTGTTATACATTTGCTTTATATGTTGTGTATATGATTTCATGCTTTGTGTTTGAAGTCTGAGAGAGAGTAAGGAATGAGTTTCAATTGTTTCTTTATCTGAGCAAGAGTTCCTGCAAGGAGTGCAGTTGAATTTTCCGCAAGGAGTGTGTTGACAAAGAGTTCAAAGTTTTATCTCTAAAAGATGAGGAGGGTTAATGTTGTTCTCATTCTCACAGAAGTGTAAGTTGAGCATAGGAGCTGTGCAAGGAGTGCGCAGGCCGAGTAAAGTCTCAGAGTTTGCGAACCTGAGAAATTGTTGAGGGACTACTGCTGCAGGGAGTGCGCAAAGTCAAAGGACTTCAATTCTTTAAAGTAATTGAAGGATTTGCCGCAAGGAGTGTGTGCGGGAGTCTTCTTTAAGACTCGGAGTTGGAGAAATATCAGGAGGGATAGAGTCTTTGAAGTTGTCGAAGAAAAGTGCAGGAGGTTGGTGCCTTGAAACGTTGAAAGGAGGCGTCGCAAGTTTGTGTTGCAGGCAATTAAGTTCCGTGGTAAGACATTTTGTTTAAGAGTGTAGAAGTTCTTGAAGGGAGGAGTAGACGATCAAAATTCTCCATGGAGAATTCGCGAAGTCCCACCAGCCGTCAGATCTGGCAGAGGAGCAAGGAGATTACGATGGACACTATTTTGAAGCACAATCTCAAGGGAAACCAGAGCCGTTGATCAAGATCAACGTGGACCGTTGGATCTACCCCTGGAATTTCATTTTGGGAATTCGTGGGTGGAAGGACCGAAGCTTCGATGTTTGGATTTGTGAAATTGTGAAGTCCAAGGTGGGCCCGTGGAAGAGAAGGGTGGATGCGTGTCATCTGTTGAAAGAAGTCAATACCCCGTTGACCTCTCGTGTTTCAAGGATTCGCGAGACAAGAGCTGGGAGTTCGACATCAAAACTCACGAAGCGGCGAGAAGCGAAAAGTGCTAGAGTTAGGTCTAGCTAGTGGTCACGCGTGGAGGGCGCTGACAAGAGAAGGAGTGTGCCCGTATCGACATTTTGGGTATCGCGGGATTTGGAAGCAAGAGTTGGGAGTTTCGACTCACGAACTCACGAGTGGCGAGTTGTGACAAGTGTTTAGGCACATCGGACGTTCGGGTCTCAGAAGGTGAAGAGTTGAGGATTTGGGAGGAGAAGTTGCGAAGTCGCAAACTTCGAGGTTCCAAAAATCGCGAGAAACATGACCACATCGTTTGGTCAAAAGAAGGCTGGAATTGAGACTTCGTGTTCGATTGCGTGAGCTCAATTCATAAGGACATGTGGAGAAGCATCATTTTGTGTGTGTTGGATTCCCCGAAGAGGAATCGAAGAGTCGATCCGACTCAAGGGCGGAAAGTAGAGCGATCCTGTAGTGGACTGCCGACCCGAGGGCCGAAAGGGTCTGCGTCTGCGTCATAACTAAATCTAATTGACAACCGGATATTAACCTACTCTCTTTTAATAATATCTTTCTTTTTTGTATATTTTTTTAAATTTCATTAACCAAATTTTATAACTAAACTTTATATATAAAAACACCTCATTCATATATATATATATATATATATATATATATATATGGAAAATGTCATATTCCACTTGTTTGTATCAATAAGAAAACATTATTGAGGCTTACCTAGTAGCCTTTCGATGTTACCTTTGTTCAGCTCTCGAACCATGCCTCCTGCCATTTTTCCTTCTTGTGATCCTTGGTCTGGTCCACAGTCTAATATTGTTCCCTTGGGTGTCTCTACGGGGATTTCTACTTTGGAGGGACAAAGGAAACCTCTCAGACCAACCCTCCTATCACCTTTCGGCGGAAGGCATGGAAAGCCAACAGGAAGGCTAAAAGAATGGTATTAGGGGTTGATGTGGGATTAGAAGAAACCTGTAGGATGGCACTATGTGGACTAGTCGGCAGGATTTCTTACATCTATCTTAGTAAAGAATCTCTTGAGGTTTGGATTAAAAACCAGTGGTTGCCACTCCTAGGATATACTCCTAAGGTATTTTATCTCACCAAAGGGTGGCTCGGGTTTATCTGCAAATCTCCGGAGGATGCATCCTTATTATTGAGTTCACTGTGGGTATTTAGGGGAAGTAGTCTTATGCTCAAATGGTGGAGGGTCGCCTTTAATCTGACTACATGCCATTTCCAGTGTCATCATCTTTGGGTACTCTTACCTGGCCTCCCATTACACCTATGGAATGAAGGTGCCCTGTGAGACATTAGTGATTCACTTGGTAAATTTATTGCTCTGGATTCCAAGTTACTTACTGCCCCTGTGCGGAAAATGGGCAGAGTTTTAGTGGAGATGGACATTCACTATGGTTTACCTAAAACTATTGAAATAGAGTGGTGTGGAAGTATAATTGCTTAGTCACTCAACTATCTTGGGTTACCCTTTCGCTGCAACCATTGCCACTAAACAGGTCACCTTCTTCATCACTGTACTGGAAAGGAAGCGGATGACACTTCTGAAGACTCCGAACTACAAAGGAACCCATCAGAATACATGGACGAAGACGTTTCTATGGGGTGCGAGAATTTCCCCTTAGGAGAATCCCCTTCACTTTAGCAGGAGGTTCGGTCGACATTATCCAGTAAGTTAAAAAGTCTTTTCCCATCCTTATATAATTCACTTTCCCATTGGGAGAAGGAGGCTATTAATAACTCTAACTAGTTATTGTCCACAACTACTTCGGTTGCACGTAGGCCTGAAAAGGACAAGGAACCCTTTGAACCCTTTAACTCTGAACCCCCTCGGTCTTCTTTTCCATGTAATCTTGTGATTATTCCTTCTACCAGTTTACCCTTTGTGGGTCGCACTTCTGAAGACCCCTAGATTCCATCCTTTACCCATCTTTCTAGCCAGTCCCTAAACCCCTCACTGAAGAGACCCTTACGATCTCCTTCTCCTCCTATTGACCCTAACCGCTTTCAACCGATTGAGCTGGGCTACAGAGAGGTAGAGGAGGATGACACTAACCTCAATGTTGTTCTAGACTCACTAAAACCCTTTATCAACAATTCACATGAAATTGTGTCGCTACCTATCTATCTAGGTAAGGTTGCCATTGATCCAAGTGTGGGATCTGATACCTCTTCCTCTCACAATCCTGGTAAGGAGGGTAAGGTTTATGCCTGGTCTCGGGGTATTGGTACCAAACTATCACCCATAAAGACACGAAGTTCTCGTAAAAAAATGGTGGGTCTCACTAAACAGACCGATGACACAGTTCTTCCCTCCACGGATAGTGGGGCTCTTAGAGCAATGAAATCCCTAACGAGGGCTAAGTGATGTTACTACTCTCCTTGAATATTCGGGGGATTGGAGGTGCCCTCAAAGCTGCCTCGATGAGTAGGCTCCTAGAATGCATTCGTCCTGACATAGTCTTTCTACAAGAGGCCCTTTCACTTGAACAAAAAGCCAAAGACTTTATGAATCAACTTCGCCCATCTTGGGTTTCCACTGTTGTAAATTTAGTTGGAAATTCTGGTGGATTACTTGTGACATGGGACCCTAATTTATATGACTTGGTTTCCTTTCTTACTTTCGGGGGTATTTTGTTAACAGGCAGATGTTTAACTACTCAAAAGGATGTTTCTCTACTAAATGTATATGGGTTGTGTCAAGATCAGAAGCATTTTTGGAGCTCTTTGATCAATAGCAGTATCCTTTCCATCAACAATCTAATTAGTTTAGGTGACCTGAATATCATTTTATCCTCGGATGAGAACTGAGGGGGGCTCCTTTGTTCCTGGTTTGACTGAGGATTTCTATAGAGATTTATTTCTCTTCAAGAAGTTGATTGATGTAAAGCTGATCAAAATGGTTCCAACTTGGCGAAATGGCCAGTCTGGTCATGAAGCTATTGCTAGACAACTTGACAGGTGTTTGGTATCTGAGGGTTTAATGTCGACAATTGGCTTATATAGATCATGGGTGGAATATCGTTATGTATCAGATCATGCACCCACCCTTATCCAACTGGAAATTTCTACGATCTACAAGGCATTCCCCTTTAAACTCAATGTGCTTTAGTTGCAGGATAATGAATTTGTGAATTTGGTCCATAATGTTTGGACTAATCCTCGATTTCTTTTGGAGGGTGATAAACAAGTGAGACTTGTTTGGAAGTTAAAAGAACTTAAAATGCAAACAAAAATATGGATTAAAGAAGTCAAGGCCCACGAGAAGTTACTCTTGGAAAATTTGGAAGAGGAGATCAAGCATTATTTGTTAAAAAATATTGAGAATCCCATCTATCAGGAGGAGGAACGGTATCTTCGTGAGCTGGAAAGTAACATGAATAAGATTCTGCGCGGGGAGGAGGAGACTTGGAGAATTCGTAGCAGGGCGACATGGATCAAAAGCGATGATAACAATACCAAATATTTCCATAAGATGGCCAGCTACAATAGGAATCATAAACATGTATGGGAAATTATCAATGGCAGTGGAGTCAACCTAACTAATTAGGGGGCGATAAAGGCAGAAGCTGTTAACTATTTTAAACATTTTTTTGAAACCAAAGCAAAGAATAATATAAATGATCTACTCAGGATTACAATTCTTTATCCTAGGATGGTTGACGAGGAGGAAGCAAAGTCCCTCTATAAACTTGTCACTTGGAGGAATTAAAGTCAGTGCTAGCAAACTTTAAAAAATAAAAGAGCTCGGGCCCTGACAGGTGGACAGTAGAATTCTTTACTTTCTTCTTTGATCTTGTGGGTGGTGACCTTCTTGAGATGGTGGAGAACTCAAGGAGGAAAGGCAACATTTGTGGAGGTTTAAACTCTACTTTTCTGGCTCTCATCCCGAAGGAAAACAAGCCTGTTTCTTTCGATGACTTCCAACCAATCTCATTATGTAATCTTTGTTATAAGGTGATTTCCAAAGTAATAGCAAACTGGATTAAGTCGGTTTTGTCAAGATGCCTCTCAACTAAACAATTGGGTTTCCTACAAGGCAAAAGAATTCAAGATGCTATAGGATTGGCCCATGAAAGCCTGCACAGCATAAAAAAAAAAGAAATTAAATTCTCTGGTGATGAAACTTGATTTGAGGAAAGCCTATGACAACATAGAATGGGATTACTTAAGACCGACTTTAATCACAGTGGGCTTCGGCATTTAGATGACGAATTGGATCATCTGTTGTGTTACAACTTCCACCTTTGTTGTGTTGATAAATGGTGAGGCAATGAATTATTTCAAAAGTGGGAGGGGGCTTTGTTAGGGATGCCCATTATCACCGTTATTGTTTATTTCGATTATGGAAGGACTCAGTCTGATGTTAAAAAGGAGCATCTCTGAGGGCACAATTACAGGTATAAAGGTCTCCAAACTAATAAAGATTGTTCATTCACTGTTTGTTGATGACATACTTATTATGACAAAGGAAAATTCATCAGAGTGGAGAGTGATCACAGAGATTCTTCAACTTTGTTGTATGGTCTCGGGTCATGCATTAATAATACAAAAACTATTATCCACTATGGGGGTTTAGAGGAGACATAACTCACTCCATTAAAATAGATTCTTCCCTTTACATTTGTCGAGTTGAGTTCGGGGTTCAAGTATCTAGGACACTACTTAAAGATTGGTGCCTCAAAGACCGAAGACTGGGTTTGGCTAGTTACGAAACTGGAAAAGAAGATCGGGCTTTGGTGTAACAAATGGCTCTTGCTTGGTGGTCGATTTATATTGGTTAAAGCAGTGATGGAGAGTCAAATTGTTTTCTAGATGTCCATGGAGGTTATCCTGCGTGCAATTCTAAATAAAATCTGTAAGATGATGTTTGATTTTCCGTGGAATGGGAACAAGGATAAGCACCAGTTTCACCTCTGTAGATGGGACATCTTGTCCATACCAAAGAATTGTGGTGGTTGGGGGTTTCAAAACCTCCCTTTATTTAATTCAACATTACTTGGTAACACTCTTTGGTGGGCTCTGACTCAAGATGGCTTATGGGACAGAATATTAATGGACAAGTATTTAGGTAATGCAATGATAGTAAATTGGTTTAGAAGACATTCCCACGAGAAACAAGCGGCTTCCAGCATCTGGAATAGCCTCACCAACAAATTGTATGTGATTCTCCATTGGTTGAGGTGGTTCCTTGGATTGGTCCATTTGATTTCCATAGGTAGGGACAGGATTATCGGGATGGATGATCGATCACTTCTATCAGAGCCATTGTTTTCCCATCTATAGGATAAACATTTAACAGTCCTAGCACAAGTAAGGGACCCTGCCAGCATGAAATCCTATTCCGAAAATTGGTTAAGTAGTGATTCTTTGGGTCTTAATGGAGTTTATGCAACAGAGTGGCAACTTTATTGCAAAGCACTATGGGGCACATGCATCATGATCCAGAATACAGTGGACACCCTGGTGTGGACTAGGGGGAATTCATCAGGCATTATATCAGTCAAGAATGTATATAAGGTGCTCACCAGTTCTCTAGACTGCCCGACTGAAAGTGGATGGCTGATAAATTTATGGAAATGGAATATACAATTAAAAATTAAAATTTTCCGGTGATTGGCAACGAACCATAAAGTGTTGACTTGGGATTCGCTTCAGAAAAAAGGATGGGAGGGTTCGAGGGTTTGCCAGCTTTGTAAGTGTGACACAGAGGACATTGACCATTTACTCATCCACTGTACTTTCACTAAGGCAGTGTGGTCTTGTTTATCCAAGCTCTATCATTTAAAAAGGAAGTGGGATGGTATTACTATCTCAGAATGTTTTAACAATTGGTCAAAGGATAAAACAACCCCAACCGGCCTGGCGGCTCTCGCTTGTTGGCACCTATGGAATGAGAGGAACAAGAACATTTTCAAAGAGCGATCCCCCTCACATCTCGCAGTGGCGCACATGATATCTGGTTCTTTCTATTGGTGGCCATCTTCACTCAAATTAATACCAAACATGGTGTGTACCATTACACAGATCGAAGGTTTCTCCTTGGCATGCTTTGATGGTGTAGCCCTATCAAATGGCGAGTGTTGTGGAGCAGGTGGCATCATCAAAACACATGCGTCAAATGTTATTAAATGGTACATTAATTGCAGAGATGGAACAAACACCAAGGTGGAGCTCATGGGATTGTGGGCTACATTCACGATGGCAACTCTCTGGTCGATCCAAAAACTCCAAGTCATGGGGGATTCAAAGGTAATAATTGATTGGATAGATCTTAAGGGCAATCTCCATGTGGTGAAAATTGAAGGCTGGAAGCAGAAGACAGAGGAACTGGCTATTACTTTTCAAGACATAAGCTTCCAACATGTCTACATGGACCACAATATAGAGGCCGACATACTATCCAAGAGGGAGCTCAGGGAACCAGAAGGAAGACTATCCTTTTTTCAATGGTGCAATGGGACAGAAAGTCCTCATACTCACTTAAACATCTTTGAAGTTTGAGCTAGGTAAGGAGCAATGTGATATGTTTCGGAGCGTAGAAGATATAGGATCATATATTTGAGTTTTTTCCTATTACTATACTATTGTTCTTAGTTTTGTCTTTTTGGGACAGTTTGACTGTCTATGTATCAAGCTCAGACTTTAGACTTTTTTGTTATGGCTGATCCATTTTGTATCAACTTAGAATCGATAGTGCAGTGATAAATGAAATTATACCTTAATATAATTTTTAGATATTTTTCTATTGGAAAAAGTAAACATTATTGTTAACAGGGAACCATTGAAGCATATGACGTCATGCATGTTGAAAAGAAGGATGCGTGGGATAAAGGTAAAGTGAAAAGTCCGATCCATTTCTTACGTAATGGACTACATTACCTTCACCGGACTAACCTACTACAAAGTCGCGTGTATTCCCTTGAAAAAGTGGATAGGATGATTATTTTTGTATACACTAATTTTTTAATATTATTATTTATGATAAAGCGAGTAGTAGGTTAACTAACCTACTCCGATAATTTTCCATGTAAATATTTATTCTTACATGAATATGACTTACAACTATATTTTAAGTGATAAATATTTGATTTCCCCATCTCTCCTCGCGCGCATACTTTATGGGCAAGAAAGGCATGATACATGTTCTTAGATTTTTAAATCTATAAATGTTCGATTTGATTTATAGATTTTGGATTTAATATATCTATATGTATAAAGTAGATAAATTATTTTGTGAAGAGTTTTTTTTTTAATAAATAAAGAAATTATATATATCTATCTAGTGTTTGAATGTTATGTATATGTATGGATATTTTGTTAAATGCTCGATTTGATTTATAGATTTTGGATTTAATATATCTATATGTATAAAGTAGATAAATCATTTTATGTATAAATTAGATAAATTATTTTGTGAAGAGGGTTTTTTTTAATAAATAAATAAATTATATATATCAATCTAGTCTTTGAATGTACTACAACATATATGTATATGTAGGGATATTTTATTTAGGTGTATGTATTGTATACAAATATTTGTGATGTAAATTTATATGAATGATTATAATTCTAAAAGGTTTAGTTGAATCTCAAAGCTAAGATTTTAACAAAAATGTAAATTGTTTATGCTTATTTCATATTTGAATTGGATTTGAATAAGAATAATTGGCTATGGTATATATTTTACGATGATTGAAATTGAAAATGTTTGAGGCTATGGATGATGAAGGAGATCGACTTGTTGGTTTGAAGGGCCCATGCCATCACGATCAGTGTCCACCCTTTCATTTAATTAAAACATAAGGAATACACAAGATGTAAGGTTAACACAAGAGTATTATTGTAAAACAAAAAAATGATGTGTTAAAAAAAATAAATTCTCATTCCCCTATGTACTAATGGCAGAAGTGTCCTCAAACACACACTTTTATTAAATAGGAAAAGAAATTACATATGAGAATTTGCAAGAGTTTACACTCGAACACTCAACACTCTTGCAATGAGCTATATATAAGCTAAATGTCCTAACAAACTCTAGTTATGGATCACTTATTAAATAAACACGTGTCCATTTACAATAAATGCTATCTTAACAATCTTCTAACTATACTCCTAATTTAGAGCCTAAGATACGACACCTTTCTAGAGTCATATCTTTTACAACAATACTCTATTTCTAAATGTCTCCATTTATTAATCAAATATTCTAGATTATTAATTTGATATTCTAAATTAATAATCACTTTATTCTAACTTTTTAAACTATGATATTTGTATTTTGGATCATCTAACATCCCCCATATGATCCAAAGATACATTACAACAGATACCAAGTTCGTCCTTGAACTTAGTAAATTTTGTTCTGCCAAGAGGTTTCGTGAAAATGTCAGAGATCCGATCTTCTGAAGGACAATAGATTGGCTTGATGACATCCTTTGCAATGAGTGATCTGATAGGATGATACTTGGTTTCCACATGCTTTGTCTTTGAATGAAAAATTGGATTTTTGGCAAGCTTAATGACTGACTAGCTGTCGATGAATAATGATGTAGCTTATGCTTGAGAAATGCTCAAGTCCTGCAAAATTCTGCGTAAACAAACAATTTCACATGTTGCTTCCCATGCTGAGATGTATTCTGCTTCTGCTGTAGAAGTGGCCACTGTAGCTTGTTTCGTACAACTCCAAGACACTGCTGCTGAACCCATGTTCATTAAATAACCTGATGTTAATGCTCGATCATCGATACTTTCGGCAAAGTCGGCATATGAAAATCCACGAAGTACAAAATTTTTAGTTTTTTTGTAAAGAAGACCAAAATCTTTTGTTCCTTGGATATATCGAAGAACTCTTTTGGCGACATTCTAGTGGTTGTCCCGTGGTTGTTGCATAGAGCGTGAAAGAATACTGACTGCATAAGATAGATTTGGTTGAGTGTTTGTCAAATAAATCAAGCTACCAATCAACTGTCTATAAATAATGTTGTCTACCATTTCCCCCCCTTCAAATTTTGAAAGTTTAAAGTGTTGTTCCATAGGGGTAAGAGATGGTTTGCAATCCTGCATTCCAAATCGCTGAAGAATTTTTGCTGCATATTTACTCCGAGAAATGAAAATATGATGTGGACGTTGGAATACTTCAATTCCAAGATAGTAGTGAAGTAGTCCCAAATATTTCATCTTAAAACTTGCATGAAACTCCTTTTTTACATGTGCAATGTGATCATCATTGTTTCCCGTAATGATCAAATCATCTACATACATAACAAGAATCACCAGATATGGACCCCGTTGACGAATATACAAAGTATCATCAGATTCACTTCATTGAAAACCAACTTTCCGAAGCTATTGATCCATTTTGGTATACCAAGCTCGAGGAGCTTGCTTTAACCCATATAAATCCTTGATTAATTTGCAGACTTTATGTTCTTGCCCTTCAATTTCAAAACCTGGTGGTTGTTGCATATATACATCTTCATGTAAATCTCTGTTGAGAAAAAAACTTTTTACATCCATTTGATGAACTTTCCAACCTTTCTGAGCGACCAATGCAAGTGTTAATCAGATGGTATTCCATTTAGCTGTAGGAGAAAATGCTTCCTCATAATCAATGCCTTCCTGTTGCGCAAAACCTTTAGCCACAAGTCATGCTTTATACTTGTCAATTTCTCCATGTTGGTTGTATTTAATTCTGTAAACCCATTTGCATTCGATGGGTTTAACACTTGTAGGACAATCAACAAGTTTCCAAGTGTTGTTATCAATTACTGCTTGACACTCTTCAACCATAGCGTGTTGCCATTCTTTATGTTTTACTTCTTCTTTGTATGTGGAAGGTTCAGTAAAATCATTTGCTACTAAGGAAAAATTTCCTTCACTGTAGTGTGATCCCCTTTTTCCTGTTTTATTCTGCTCATCAGGTCATACATCTTTCAAAAGTTGAACTTCCCATTTTGGTATTTGATGTTCACTTGTTTGGGGATCTGAATTTCCATTATTGTAAATTGGATTAATGTAAACTGATGTTCGTCGATCGATTGAAGATTCTGGAGGTCGAGAGTCATTTTCAGATGAACTACCATTGCTAGGAGAATCTAATGAACTGCTGGAAGATCCAGATGATGTTGTCGAAGTAAATGGACTGGATGTATCATCTTCAGATGAAGGAAAATCAAGTTCATACCAATTATGTGAATTTGGTTGACTTTGCATTTTTCCTTTTCTTTGATTGCCTTTAGTTTCTAACTTTTGAAGAAGACTTTCTATTTCTTTATCACTCTTACTTTTAGTTTCATCAAAAACTACATCCCTACTCACAATAAATTTTCCATTGGATGAAAGTTGGTACCTTTTCTTCTCATCAGAATACCCAATCATTGTGCATTTTAGGCTTCTTGAGTCAATCTTAGTTCATTTTTCTTTCGGAACTAAGGCATAACATACCGATCCAAAAACTCTAAGATGTTTAACACGAGGTTTGAAACCAAACCATGCTTCATAAGGTGTGATTCCGTCCAAAGAAGAAGTTGGAGATCTGTTCCTTAAATAAATAGTTGTATGGATTGCTTATGCCCAATATGTAGGACTTACCTTTTTAAAGGTTAACATGGATCTTTCCATTCCTAACAAGGTGTGATTCATTCTTTCTATGACTCCATTTTGTTGAGGAGTGTAGAAATTTGTAAGATGTCTTGTTATCCCATTGTCTGTGCAATAAGTTTTGAATTCATTAGAAGTGAATTCCCCTCCATTATCTGTCCTGAGAGTGCTTATCTTTTCTTTAACTACATTTTCAACAAGTTGACTAAAAATATTAAACTTTTCAAATGCTTATGACTTTTGCTTCAAGAAGTAAACCCAAGTCATTCTATTGAAATCATCAATAAAGAGTAAAAAATATTTTCAACCACCGAAAGAAGTTTGTAGTGGTCCAAAAACATCATTGTGAACTAGTTGCAACTGTCTATTTGCACGCCATGAACTTGTTGGAAAAATCTCTTGACTTTGTTTTCCATAAATGCAAGCTTCACATTTTGTATTTTCCTTTTTGAAAGTTGGAAGTCCCTTAACCATCCCTTGTTTTTGCAATTGAGAGAGACTTTCAAAGTTGAGATGTCCATATCTCACATGCCACAATCTTATGGGAGAAATACCTGTACTTACTGCTCCTGCAAAGTCAGAATGCCTTTGAATAACTGTCCCTTTCATCCTTAATAGTTTTCCATCTTCATAACCTGTCATCACTGTTTTCATATTTTGTTTGACTGAATTAATCTTAACTAATCCATCTTCCATAATCACTTGATGTCCTGCTTGTTGAATCGTGGCTAAAGACAACAAATTATTTTTAAAGGTTGGTACATACCATACATTTGAAATCATTCTTTCTCCAATGTCAGGTAAATAAACTTTAAATACACCTTTTCCATAAGGAGTATGTTTGATATTATCTGCAATAAAGATAGAATTAAGATGGCATTCTTGAAAATTCCAAAAGAAGTCACGTCTGAAATTCATGTGTTGAGATGCTCCTAAATCTAAAATCCAAGCATCTTCATAATCACTTTGAAAATCAGTGGAAATAGGTAATGTTGAAGATGAGGTAAAGACATATTCTGAACCATCATCATCTCGATCATTTGCAAACTGTGTTTTTTTTTGATGAAACTTGGAAATTTTATCAATGGAAGTTCGACAATATTATGCATAATGACCAACTTTGTTACATCTTCTACAAACAATTTGACTTAAATCTCTTCCTCTTCCCGAATTCTGTCCTCTTCCTATGTTTTGACCTCTGTGTGGAGTTTTTCCTCTGCCTTGATTATTGCCTTGAAAATAGCCTCTACCTTGACTATTTCCTCTTCCTTGAAAATACCCTCTGCCTTGACTCTTTCCTTTGCCTTGAAAATACCCTCTGCCTTGATTGTTTCCTCTGCCTTGAAAATTGCTCCTGTCTGAAAAATTGTTTTCTCTACTTTGGCTTCGACCGAGACCTTGTACAAAATGTCCTCTTCCTCTTCTTCTAGAACTGTCAGTTGAAGATTTACTTGTGTTGGCTTCTTTGATAAAAAACATCTTCCCCAACTTTCTTTTTCTTTCCAAAAGTTTTGTTGTGTTGAGATAACATTTCACTTAGCTCATCAAACATAATCTTGTCTAACTTTCCAGTTACTTGTAAATTTTCCAAAAAATGTTTATAGGAAGAAGGCAATCCAACAATTAAAATTGTGGTCATGAATCTATCATCTATTGCTTGAAAACCAACATTTAGTATTTCCTGCTTAATGTTCTTAAGTCTAGAAATATATTCATGTACATATCCTCCTTCAGTCAATTTTTGTTGGAGCAAATTTAATTGAAGATCAACTTTCTTTGATTCAAGCTGAGTGTCAAATAAATCCTTAAAAACTTTCAAAGCAGACCATTCATCGGTAGTATTTTCAATGTGAACATACATCTCATCATTAATTGAAGATTTAATGAGTGCTAATGCTTTGGCATTTTTAACTTCCCATTTTTTTAATGTAGCTGCATCTATAGGTTTATTTGGCTTAGTATCTTCATTACATATATCATGCCAAAGTTCATTATAAATGAGAGTGATTTCAATGAGATGTTTCCATGTCTTGTATGATTTTGTGCCTTCAAGTTTATCGGAGTCAGAGAAAAAATTAATTAACTTCAACATTGTAGTGTTGAATCTTCGCACCACAAAGAATCAAGCAAATTATATCAAGATGAGCAACACATCACATGCATCACAAAAAAAAATGATATATCGAGGCTTGGCCTTGACCCTCGTATAGTCGTTGAAACAGGAGAAAAATGTTTGATCTTTTCACTCTGCTCTAGTCAAATTCCAAGTAACTTTCAAAATTTTACTTTTTACAATGCTCTTGCAAATTTCACCCCCCCCCTCAAAGTAAAATTACTTTGAGTTACAAAAAAATTGTTACCCAGGAAAAAAAAATCACTGCATAAAGATCAAACTTTTCAATAACAAAACCGCAACATCGCTTTAAATGAGCATGACATATTCCATAGGCAAAATGTTGCCAAACTAAAAATCAAATTTGAAATCTAAGTTGCCCATTACCCTCATTTATAGATCAACAATGCTTTTTGTTCAATGAGAGAATACAATTGATTTTCCATTGCCACAATAATTAAATTTCTAAAGAGGGAATGTTCTAATTTCTATGATAATCGTGAAACTATAAACACTACAAAAACACACAAGAAAGAAATAGGCTTGCCTTCGGTACCCTGCGCAAACTTATCTTCGTCAAACAGTCTTCACCCATGATTTTCTTACTGTGGATAGATCTTTTCTTCTGCAATTAATTTGATTGTGAAAGGAATAATATGCTCTGAACAGAGAGACACGTACACATATATTCACTTGTTCACACACACCCTGAATTGGGTTCGAATCATGTCTGAAAATGATTCTGAAGCTATGAAAAAAATCTGTCGGAATTGCATTTGTTGAATCTTATCTACACAATTTCATTGATACCCACTCATTTTCATTTTTTCAATTCATCAGAAGCCGATAATTGTAAATATTTCTCCAGCAATATCACTAACCGGTTTAAAAAAAAATGCCTTCATGCCTTTATCTCTCACAGAAGGGCTCTCCGTGCCAGTGTGGAACCCAGGACAATTTACTTTTCCACGGTAGGCAAACAACAAAAAAATTGATCTGTTACTAGTGTTTAATTGGTCCATGGATGAGGGAATGCATGGAATTTCATATATTTATGCCAATCATAAATAGGAATGAAAAAAATTAGGTAGGGATCTTCCTGTCATCTTGGGCGTTGTTGGAACAAGGGCAAACCCAGGGTTCAACTCCAAGAGCGCACCAACAAGCCCTAACTACTAGCCCTTTTAGCAACACCTGCAAAGAAGATGCAGTCTCACTCGAAGCAACTATAAGGGGGTTGTAGGACAAAGATTTCTACAACCAAGGGGAATATCAAGTGGATCTAACACTAGAACAATACAACATGCATAGATCACTTATCAACTTAGATCTACTCCACACAACTATCTATTAAATCTAACACAATAATGCAATAGAAGTATATCAATGACTAAGAACAGAACACCAATCACATATACGACACAAGATATATGTGGTTCAACCTCTCTCTAGAGCTACGTCCACAGAACTATGCTTATAATATATTAATATGAAACATATAGCTATGATCTTAGCTAACATATCTTCTTTCTTCTCCTCTCTGTATCTCCCCTCCCTGTGCACCCAGCTGCAGGGTTGATCTTCACACCCAAGTGAAGATATTACAATACATAAGGCTCTCGTACTCAACACTTCTTTCTCATACAATATCACTCACTTGATTACACAATGAAAAAGACAACAACAACGATCATAATACCTGTTTTCGCACAGTTTGTAGACAGGAGAGATGGCTATAAGATAGAGGTCCAAATTGGTGTAACAGGAACCTATCCTACCCAATGTCACCTCGATGGGAAGGTTATTTCTTTTTAGGGAGGTGAGGCCCAGGGGAGACATCCCCGGTGACCTGGGGTTTTGAAGAGGGAAAGGTGAAATGACAAAGGTAAAGTTCCCCCTTCACAGGTCACCACCAAAACAGATAGTCCCGGCTAAACAAACAATAATAAAGTGAATCCCCAATGAAGAACACCTTCCTGGAACAAAGAAACAACAAATTAACATATGCAAGCTATATTTCAATGGGTTAGTACTTCATAAGACTATCTGGTAAATATATATGAGCAGTATGGCAATAAATGTTGGCGAAGTCAATGTTTATCAATAGCAATAAAAGATATAACACTTCACCAATAAATATTGGAACAATGTGGCATTCAAGGTAACCAATCAACACTTTATTCAATTAATGCCTAAACCACCATTCAATTGCTCTTAAAACAAGACGTTGCTATAGTAAAGATGAAATATTCAAGTGTGACGTCAACAACTTAGGGTTAGTAGGTTAGGGTTAGTGTAGTTAGGGTTTCAATTCAAAAAAAGGTTTGAGAGTGTTTTAGATTCAATTCTACTTCAACGTTGGAGGTCTAAGATCAACGCCTTGGGGTTAATGGAGTCAATTTAGTAGAGGACGCAAGGGTTGAAGGAGGATGGCTAAGGACTAGAGGGAAGAGTTCTAAAGTGCTTCTATGGCAGGGCCTTAGAATTAAAACCCCAGGGGAGAGAGGCTCACTTTGGTGTTGCTAAAGCAAGGCCTCGTGCTCTCTCCTCCTTCCTTAGGTTAACTTGGCAAAAATAGCTAGCATGAAAGATAAATCAAGACAAGAGAGTGCAATGAGGGAGAATGTTGCTACAACAAGGCTCTATCTTCAAACCCTAGAAGAAAAACGGCCCAAGGTGTAGATAACCTAGGCCTGGGACATCTCCCCCTTCTTGACCTCTGGAAAGTACAACTAGCTCATGGAGAAGAAGAAATGAGAGTGTAGCTATGGCTAGGCTTTTTCTTTCTTCTTCAATGGCTGAAAATTTCTCTATTAGGGGACATGAGACAAGGACCTACTTGTGTGCTTGTCACCTAGGGTTTTGGTTCAGCAAATTACAAATACATGTAAGAAAATAAGACTACAACCATTCAATCAAGAAGTTTTGCAGAAAAATACTTACAATTCATTAAGAAATAATCATGCAAACCCTAGTTGTAACACCTTCCTTCAAGAGAAACACCATAAAATGCCAAGAAATGCCTTCCTTCAACATGTGCACCTCACTAGACCATCAAAAATACCCAATTAGGGCACTAAAAATCAGACCTCACTAATGAGTGAGTGATGAATCATGATAAACTGAGGCTAAAACTCCTCAATATATAGTGTATCAATGACCTAATTTATTTTTTAGGTCATAAAATGGCCAACAAGGCCAGAATATACAAGGTAATACTGTTTTACATTAAATGTTCATTTTAAAACCCTAATTGAGAAAAAGTAAGACGTCAAGCCCCACTGAGGGAGGCATTAGCCCCTTTTAGGGAAAATGCAGCACCAAAGGGAAAAACATTGGCCCTCTTTGGGCCTCCCAATCATGCCACACGTGCCAACTACCCTGTCAAACTGTCACACGCTCAAGGTGACGTCATGAACTCCTAGGTGACATCCTGGGCCATCAAGGGCAAACGTATCACTAGAAGTGGGTCAATCCCCCTAGGCTAGGCTCTGCTAAAGTGCCTCTGATGAAACATCCTCTTCTTCTCCAGTGAAAAACTCTGATCAACCACCGTCCTGTCTCTACCCCCTGATGGGGTCTCAACATCCATCTAGTGGGCTCTTCAACCCCATGGAGGTCTGAACTAATCATCTCCCCATGTGTACCGGTCAAAATGGTACCTGTCCATTGGGCATGGTCTTGCACATCAAAAGATACGCCCTCCATGGGCTCATTAGTCACAGGGATCATAGCAATGTCAATCACATCTCATCATTAATATTTTTAAACATATGCATAAAAACCCTGATACATCAGTCAATAGCTCAAAGACATTACAAAAACCTACAATACAAGATCAGAGAAAAAGACAGGACATCCTATTGGGCTAGTATCCACAAGAAAAGGGAAGTCTCCACGAAGGTTTCATCCAAGCCATGTGAGTGAGGTGATGTGTCCAGGGGATGTCCAGACATGTGGGTGAAGTGAGACCCAAGGATGCATAGTGTTATCTATGGGCACCTTTGTAGAAGGCAAGATGTACCTGTCATGGATGCAATTTTTCCAAGCCCGTTCTTGCCTTTATTCTTTTCTTTTATTTGCTTTTTCTTCTTCTTTTTACTTTTATTCAAGGGCTAACCAGAGGACACTACCTTGGCATGGTGACCAGAGATGATAGTGTTACCCACAAGTACTTTCACAAAGATGATAAGGCTGGCTCGTAATGAGACCCCCTTTCCCTTGGCCATGCAACAAAAGGTCATTGCCCTGGCATGGTAACCAGATGGTGGCAATGTCATACTGTTAGGTACCCATGAATCTAATAAGCTGGCTCGTGATGAGACCCCCTATCCTCTTGACTAGGTATTTTTTGTTATTTCTGGGTCCCTCTTGTTTCTTGCTGAAAGGCTTTTTATTGCCTTCTCGGGGATCCCCAGGTGAAACATCTCGAGGTTTTATTTCTAGGCTTTTATCTTTTACCAACTGCTTTTACCTTCTGGGCCTTTAGCCCCTTCTTCCCATGAGATAAGGTGCAATCCTACAAACGGGTCAACCCAATGCCCAGACAAGGGGAATGGGATAAATGAGCGGGAGATAAGATGAAACAGTGGTGCTATGATGGGAGCAGATGATGGCTTTTCAGAAACCCCCCCAGTGGAAAACCAAGACCTATGGGAACAGGCTTGCTAGGGCACCCTGTCAATTTCCCCAACCATGGTCAAGTGGGCTAATGTAAGATCCAAGAAGTTGTTAGAGATAAAAGGAATCAGTTGCATATATTTAAAGGTTTCAATGATCAAAAGTGACACATACCATGATACCTGAACCAATTACCTCATGGAGTAAGAACCTCTTCTGATACAGGACCAATCTGATGGTGATGGATGCTACTGCTGCGGACAAAATAAAGTTGATGGAAGAAGAGAAGGATGGGCCCTCTAGGGCCATGCTCAGGTTCCTACTCTCGGTACTCCATGTCTAGGACCTATGGGCCTCGAGACATGATGTCCTAGTTATCCCTAAAAATCGGGGATAACATCTGGCTCCAACTCGGGGACATGTGCTCACCATAGAGCACATGAGAACCTCAACATCTCTGGCATAACATGCAGACCTGCTCAATCTCGATAGGGGCATTAGTAACAAAAATGGGGCGGTAATGCCACCCCAACATACATAGATATATATATAAACGGAAAGAAAACAATAAACAATGCAAATGTGAAAGCAACTAACATGAAATGCAAATGGTATAATACACGAACAATTCCTACTTACCTGCACTTACCTGTGAAATTAGGTCCCCCCACCTTGGTGGGGTTTGAAGAGGTGCCCACTGATAGGTAATGGGCACCTTATTCCCTCTAGAGTAGATAGATAATATGAGTCATTAACTGATTCCATTCCAACTTTGAAGGGTTTGAGCCATGACTGAGTGCTTCCTTTTACATTAGTCAGCTCTCCTTTCTAGGTATCCCACATCCATACCATGTCTCCCTCCTTGTACTTTTTGACTTTGCATTTGGTCGTTCCTTGGACAACCCTAGTGTATTGTGCTGAGGGAAGGGGGTGGGCTTCTGCTATAAAAAATTCCTGTTGAGATGGGTGGATTTGTACATCATCTTCATGTTTCTTTAATATCTTCATCGTCCCTATTTATTTGAATTCATCCAGGAGTTGTTGGTATTCTTATTTCTTGGGCCATTCGATCTGATCAAAGTCCTCTTATGTTGCAAAGGGCATATCCTCTGGAGAATGCTTTTGAAGAGTTTGTATCATCTCATTTTGTGCTTTGTTATCATTGATGGGGTGAGTAATATCTTGCACATGGTCCCCAGTTATTGGCACATTGAGTAGATGGCCTACCGTTCCATTTTTCAAAGGCAATTTCAAGAATGTGAGGTCCATCTCAAGGGTGCCACCTAACATTGAACCAAACTTCCTAGATAACAACATTCCCCACACATCTGGGACATCAACTACCACAATGTCAACGTGGACCATCTTCTCTGGGTACTCCTTTAGGCGAACTTCAACATTCTCAACCACCCCATGTGTGGGTATGGATTTAGATTCGAAACCACATACATTTCTATAAGGCCGTGTGACCTTCAAACCCACTTGTCACATGACTTTGAGTGACATCATGTTGGCACTAGCACCTGTATCCAACATGCAATTGTTGAGGTTCTTTCCATTCATTGTCAACATCATGAAGAAAGGAGGGTTTTCACCATATTGGACCCTGAAGTGATCAACATGCAACATGATAGGGGGGTCCATAGACTCATCTGATCCTGAAAAGAAAGTGTCAAATCGTTCCTTGATGGATGGGATCTTGATTGCTTCCCTTAGGGGGACGTTTACATGCATTTTTGATAATTCCCCTTCAAATTCAAAGTTCAGGTCAACCTTGCCAGCCCTGGATGTCTTGGGAAGAAGCATTTCCAGGGGTGGGGGCTTTGCCTAATCAACAATGGGTTGTTTCAAACTCTTTCTTCTGTACACTTGAAATTCTTGTTTCTTTAGATTTTCTCGTGATTCTTGATCCAGGTTGTTTATCACAACCATTATTGTTGATATGGCTACTTCTTTCATGACTTCCTGAGGTTCTGCATCTGTGATATTTATTTGAGGAAACTACATGAAACAATCCATTTTGTTGACTTGTTGATGGCCACTATTGTAAGGGAACTCATGTTCCCAATGTCCTTCGCTGCATCCCAGGCACCAAGGATTTTCATCAACAATGTTTGCAAGGGCCAAATTTTTCAGAACTTCATGCTCATTCTTTGGTTTATAAAATTGGCCCCCTTTCTGGAATTTTCCTTTGTATGGGACCCTGGGTGCCTGGGTCTGAGATCATTCCAACTTGACGATCCTGTTCATCATTTCCTCTTGATTTTTTATGATACCTTCCATGGAGGCTTGTAGCTTGGCGATACTGGTACATAGATCTGAAGTAGGCTCAACATTGTGAACTATCTTTGGTTTAGTGTCTATTCTTCCTCTTGGGTTAGAAAAAGGCTCAATCTTGGATGAAAGGAGGTTCCCTTCTATTTTGGTAGCGAGCTCTTGGGCTTCTTGAATGGACTGGGGGTTTTTGTCTCTAAGAAGATACCCTAGTTGGCCATTGAAAGATTTGGTGTAAACATGGACAAGGTAGTCATCTTTCGGATGATGGCTTGTGAGAATTCTTTGCAGTAGAGTCTCGAATATGGTGTGGAACTCCCGAATGGACTCATTTTCATATTTGGCAAGGTTATTCAGTCGTGTGAGGATCATATTAGGGTCTTCTTTGACACTCCATCTTTTGAGAAAGGCCTCTTCAAGTCTATCCATGGTTTTGATGCTTCCATCGGGAAGGCTTAGGTACCAATGTCTTAAGACATCATAAAGAGTAACAGAGAACAACTTCATGACTAGATATTCAACATCATCACTAATGGGGTGAAGCTGCAAGAATGCCCAAAAGTTTCTCATATGCTCTTCGGCATTGATTGCATCAGTTCTGGTAAATTTAGGCAACCACTTCTCATACTTGGGTGGCATTTGCCTAGGGTAGCCTTGTTGGCATGTTTACAGGAAGGTATGCTTGTCATTGATGGCAAGATCAGAGTATGCATCGATGGAAAAACATGAACAAAGTAAGCTCAGGAGTAATTAACGTAGAGTCAAATGCAGTGCGAAGGTGTGCTTGTTCATTTGATGGAAAACAAGAAAGCAAGGAAGACCAACAACGCAACCATGATCGAATGGAAAGATCAAAGTGTTGGTCAAACTCCATTTTAGAATTTTGGCTACCGGGATTTCAGATATCGGGAGATGGAAATGTCAGAGACCCCTCACAGGAGTCCCGGAGTTGCGAGATCTGGAATATCAAAATCCCGAAAGAGGCACATTGTTATCACTGAAATTTCGTTCGCACATGGTTACAAGAACTCAGCATCGTCAAACAGTAATGAAGTCATCCATGGACTTGAATTAATACCACAACATGCAAAAAGGTAAAAACTATACAAAGTAGTGAAAAATTGAAGAGCGCTTTGCATACTTTGGGCACGCATGCACATGCACGGAACAGGGACGTATAAAGCGTGCACAGGCGCACGATGCGTGACTGTTAGCGCAAAAAGATGCGCACCTACTAAACGGTGCATTTATGAATGTGGTCGGCCTCCCAACCACTTATGGTTCAGCTCCCAAGCTGATTTGACCTCCAAATCCAGGCTGGATCCAAATGGTGGCCTGGTCAAAGACCTAATAATGCCCTAAATGGCTTATTTTCACACTACAAAGGAGTTACACAATAACCCAATGCAATGCTATAAAAAGCCATGAATGTACCTCATTTTCTCAAGGAATTCCAAGTAATGTTATGTTGCCTATATTGTTTTAATGACTCCATCCTTGACAAGAACACAATGGCACCATTTCATTGAGAAATCCACCTCTCCATTGAGTGGATTTGCAAAGAGTTCTTTCACCACCATTTTCATTTTTCTTGTTGTAAGAAGAGCTACTAGTGAGGGTCCAAGAGCCTTCCCTTGGAGGAAGAAGGGACTCATAGTCCCCTTTCTTCTTGGTGCTTTGTTTTCATCAATAGATCAGCCTCAAAACATTGGTGGCATGGGTCTTTTTGTTTTTGTTATCTCTATGTCCCTATGCTTATGATTTTAGTTTTTATTAGTTTAATTCTTGATTATAGTTTTGTTTTTCTTTCTCTAACTCTTTCCTCTACAGCTGTCCTTCTCAACAGACCCAACCGAGCTTGCAAGCACCTCTTATTTGCTCACCAAGGTGACGAAAAAGGTGCAACAGATTGGCGACTCCACTGGGGAAAGGTATCAAATTCCTACCTCATTTGGGTTTATTTTGCTCTTCTTTTAGTTTGATTAACTTGCAGGTGCACAAACCGGCCTAGGCCGACCTGCCAACCATCCAATTCAAAGGAGAATTGAGAGAAATCCATCCGGATTTTTCTTTCTCGACCGCTTGTCATCAGTGCGCAGGTATTCTACCCCACAGATGCGCATCGTGCGTGCATGCGCTTAAGTGACAGCTTTTCTCTACACGCATGCGCTTTCAGACCCATCTCTGTTCGCGCGCCTGCACTCTGTGCGCCTCTATCTTCACTAGGGGCTGCGCATTTGAGCAAAATTTCACATTGTAAGTTGTTGGGATGTGGGGAAGGCCATTTGCCTTCTTAAAAATGATGTCTAGCATGTTCTAAAAGTAGCACCACACTTAGTCCCCTCATCATATAAAGGGGTTAGTCAAACACACATAGGCACTTAGGAGGATAAAATCAATTTCCCTTATTTGCTTTTTGCCACATGGATGGCTTGTTTTGTCTTACAACATAAGGTGGAAATCATTTTTAATCACATCTAACTTACATTGGGACTAGAAACTGGATTACAATCACTTAGTATGCTCTTCTCTCACGCCTTCAAGCGACCTTGAGAATCAGAAAAAGATTGTGAAACAATTTCATCTCCCTTAACAAAGTTTAAAACCTTTATGAGAGGACAACGACCCTTCTTGGGACCCCTCTTAGTTTTCTTTTTCAAACACATATTAATATTGTAACAGGTCCATACATGCCCACATGCTACAAAGATAGGGTAGTGTTTGAAATTTCACTTTCTTAGATCAAAACACTAGGAAAGTTTAAAGGTTTTGTAACGGGTCCATACATGCCCACATGCTCAATCTAGGATAGTTTCAAGATTTTCTTAGATTACATCACAATAGGGAGTTAAAGGATAGTAATGGACCCACATGTCCACATGCTAGCTTCCTAGGGATTTTGAATTACGCAAGGTTGTACCAAAGGCACTTAGTTAATTAGGTAATCAAACTCTTGTAAGGACCAAGCGAAGTCCACATGCAGCAAGATGACATCTAATTCACTAAAAATTGGCACACTTTCACTCACACACAAAAGTCACTTATCACTCACATAGCTTCTTCTTGAAACATGGAGGTCTAAGTAAGTTTCCTCCAAAAAGGGATTCCGAAAATACCCCATCTTTTCTTGATAGGACTATCCACTCCCATTTTTAAATCAACGAGGTTGGTTCACACCCCCAACCTCCCAAAACAACTACATCTAAAATCTTTCTAAAAACTCACTAAGTTTTCCTCCACAGGAGGTGCCAAAATAATTTTTTTAGTCTTGGTAGGATTTTGGGGATAGGCATCCAAATAACCCCCCGTTATCTGGTTCTCACATTGTCAAAACATAGAGGTTGTCAAATAGGGAACTGAAAATCCTCCAAGTCAAGTGTTCCAATCACCATAAGGCAGGGAGATACCCGTGAAGGGTTGAAGGCCAAGGTCTAGTTGTTCTGTGCGTCCCCCCTTGAGGCACCCACCTTTTGGACGGGATCCAGCCCATGACCCATTTCTTAGGCCGAAAATCTAAATGACGCACTTTGACCGAGGTACCTAGTGACCAACTTTAGGACATCTACCCAGGTGGCAATTGTGGGCTGCAATTTCACCTTGATTGGATTTTGTGTGGCTATTGGGAAATATCGCCATCTCTTTCGAGATATGCCCCCTTTACCCCTCATTATAACCAGTTATTTCATCCTTCACTAGTTTCTCTTCCGGTGACTTCAAACCCCATGATTGAGTACTATTGGAAGGTCTAGTGCTATTTGAGAGGAGGGACGTTACGTCTTCTAAGACACGAGCATTTGCTTTCTTTTGATTCCCCCATGTGGACAAAACCCACGTACCCACATATATGCTTCTTTCTCATTTTATGTATGATGCCCATCTGATTACAGTTTGATTTGAATATATATATTGTGTAAACATTTAACACAAAGGCTCTTGTTTCTATATTTCTCTCACCACTTTTTTGCACATATTCAAACAACTAGTCTGACATCATAGGGGAACCATAGAACCCTCGTCGTTCACGACGCTTTCTCAACCTCCCTCCTATTTTAGGGGGAGTATCTGGTCGTGCCCGCTCATTGACACCTCCTTCACACACTCTTGTGAGTGATACTATCTTAGGATCAACTTTGCTTGGTTCTACATTACTTGGGTCAACTTCCCAAGGTCATCCGTTCACTCGCTCTCCTTTACACAGAAGCGGGGGACCCACTTCCTCTCAAGGAGGGAGCACCAACCCACCTAGCCCCCATCATGGGTCAGGTTCACAACACACTATGGCTGAAGCTAATCCTCCCCCCCCACTACAGATGCCATATTTGGCCTCTCTCAACATACCGGATCTCACCAAACTCACCAATGATCCTATATTGCATGATCCCACATGGTCTGCAATGCCAACCAAACTACCTTCAGACATACCAAAGTTTGAAGGAAAGGCAGGGGATGACCCTACTAACCATGTCATGACCTTTCATCTATGGTGCTCTTCTGACAGCATTATGGATGATTCGATCAGACTGCGATTATTTCAACGCACACTCACTGGACCATCGGCTAAATGGTATGTTGAAGAAAAATCGGGGTCCCACGCAACTTTTGAGTCATTGGCCAAAGCATTATTGACCTTCTTCCAATTACCCATCCACCACGACAATGGTCTAGAACTACTTTCTAATTTCAAACAAACCTCAGCCACACACATCGCTGACCACATTCACGAGTGGCGTAGGCGATGTAGTTTGTGTAAAGCAGAAACCACCAAGCAACAATGTCTCGATTGGTTTCTTAGATCACTTGTCTCTCTCCTTGGAAAGGATGTAGCTTCCACTTTCCCTCAATCTGAAGAGGAAGCCATCAGTAAAGCCCAACAGTATGACCTCATCTATGCACAGTCAGGGTACTTATACATGATACTTCCTGATCTTCCAAAACCTGTGCCATTTTGCCAAGACAAACCTGGGATGTCTCACTCAGCAGACGGACTGATTGGTGCCACCACACACCATGGCCCACAACCCCAACCACCACAGATGTATGGAACACCTCAATTCCTGCTGGCATACGGGGGAACTCCTTATTACCCCCCACCCCCTTATCAACAACCATACCCTATTGCTATACCTCCACCCATTAGTGGACCACTGGCGACACCTCCCATACATCCACCGATTCCCATAAACAGTGGTACTCCCTCCACCTCAACTTATAGTACTAGTGAAAGCACTACGCCTTCCTATGTACCTTATGGATCCGTACCACCACAAAATCCATACTTCCCATTTCCTGGCCCTCCACAGCCCATGCCTCCCCCACAACCTCATGCGGGGGTAAATTTTGTTCAACCCTCTACTGCTCAACAATACCAAAATTTTGAACAGTTGAACACAGCCAATCCAACCCATCCATCTAACAATGCCAAGAATAAAGGACAGATCAAGAATAACAACAACCCAGGTCAAGGCGGGAATCAACCCCCACAGCACCAACCAACTGGAGGCAACCAGAACCAAGGGAACCAAAACCCCCAAGGGGGAAATAATAATAAATGCCAAGGGTGAAATAATGTTAAAACCATCTTCCCTTGTGCCCTTTGTGGTGAGTTCAGACATTACACTCACCATTTCCCCTAGATCGTTGATTTCAAACAGTTGAAAGACTCTGGTAGTCTTCCCCATTCTCCTGCACAACCTGCCCCTCAGTAGGCACCACAACAATACGTGCAACAACCCCCTCCCGCCGTGCTGCAAAATCCTATTCCACATCAAGGTGTGATAAACACCCAAAAAGACACACAACATACCTCCCCTCAAGGGGGACAATACCACAACCCCAACAATTCAGTAGAGTGTACAATTCTCCTCACCAATGAGGAAGAAATTCTTCTGCAAACCTGTAACCGTCAGTATCATGCCCCCACTGAGTCTACTCCCATATCTCCAGAGACAAACCCTACACCGACGGTACCCCCGTTGGTGATTCCTCGCCCTTCTGCCGAAACACCACTATGCATCCCTCGCATCCCCTTGCGCAGGAATGTCCACAACCCACAGGCTAGGGCAGCTCATAACTATAGCTTGGTAGACGACTTAGCGCAATCCCTGTCTGCCATGTCAGTCTTGGAAGTCCTCTAGACTTGTCCTACGCAACATAAATCACTACTTTCTGCCTTGGGGGCAGTCGACCCTACCGATACTTGACTCATCACCTTTGATCTTGATAGCGGAGAACCTCGCCTTCCCACCTTGATCGCTTTTCAAATACCAATAAAAATATGGAACATCACAGTCCATCGGTGTATCATCGATGAAGGTGCATCTACATGCATTATGTCCGAAACAGTATGGCAGAAACTTGGTTCCCCGGAACTGATACCCTCTGCCATCACATTACGAGCTTATGACGAATGACCATCCTCTCCTGAAGGGATCTTCCAAAACGTCCCCGTTGAACTCGGGGGCAAGACTATTCTCATTGACATAGAAGTTATCGACGCTGCACTCGATTACAATATCCTGTTCGATCGTAGCTACATGTACGCTATGAAGGCAGTGGCATCTTCCGTCTTTCGGACAATGATGTTCCCTCACAATGGGAAGATTGTGACCATCAACCAAGTCTCACATTATGAGCCTAACCCATCTGCCAACCTTGATAACATTCTTCCCCTCATCCACACAAACCAAGATGCATATCCACTCATCGAGATGGGTCCTGGGATTTTCAAAGATCCATCCTTGTTAGGGACGTACCATGGAGCACCACCACTCCTTCATCCTCCTAACCAGGTATGCATCGTATCATCTAACAGAACTCACACAGAGGATTTTCTTCCTCCTCAGGAGGCTTTAGTCATTCCTGACGTCCCAATAGTCGCAGCACCACTCCCGTCGAAGCCTCCTGCGCTCTCATCGACCTCAACAAACCACGAATCCACATCCCCTCAGGGGCATCGTCCAGTTTGGGAGACAGTTCCCCAACCCCTTACTCAAATTCCCTTCTTTTACCCTCCACCAGGTATAGAAGATTTTCAGGTAGCTGCAACGCTCACACTACCTAATATGGTGTTAGTGATCCCAGTTTGGTATTTACACCCACCAGAGATGGTCCCTTGACCATCCCTTCCCCCACAGGAAGGAATCCCCATGACGATTCTCATCCTTACCCCCACCACCCCCCCACTCACTAACCTCCCGACTACAGTTGGGGGCAGGAGAAAGAAGAAGGAGCCCACCGCTCCACTTCCTCCACGCATCTCACCACCTTGCGCACTATGTGAGAAAGAGGGCCACCAAACCAACAATTTTCCATTACTACCTGAATTATGGAATTTAATCCCCCTCAATCAAACTCCCACCACACCTGCCACTACTGCTAGTCCCACCACAACCACCCACCCCTCCAGTAGTAAAGGGTTACAGACCAAATACACTTGTGCTATATGTTTAGAGTATGGCCATTACACCCATCATTGCCCAACACTGCCACGCTTTCGACAGACATTAGCGACTGTACGCCAGAACTTCCAGAACAACCCCACTACTGCTATGTCCTCATCAACAAATATCACTAACATCTGCTATGTCACCACTTCAGTCAATGAACGTATGAGACACCCTTACTCTCTCTGCAATTCATTAACTCATTTTACATACCAGTGTCCTATAATCCTAGAATACAGGCAACATCAATTGGCCATGCTTCACCAACCCACAGAGGCGATAATTAAGATTACCTCATCACTAGAGGATCTTTATGTCATTTCTCCCTAGTCTGAGGCACTCCCAATGCCTCCATGGTTCATCAATAACGTCTCTAAGGATTTACCCCGCAACCCCCCCAACTCTCTTTCTCATTCCCCTACGGACACTCTCCACCCAACCACCACAGGTACCCCTCAGTACTTCAATATATGGTTTATGTCGAGTGAACCCGCACCATATCTTAACCATGTTCCCCCTGTTTTTTCACCAAGGGGAAACCACACAACCACTATCATCGAGATCACTCCTCATGACCCCTTGTATTCCTGATGTTTCCACTGCGACAAGGAAATATTGGAAGAGATAAACCACCCAGACTCTCCCTGGGATGTGCTACATCACCGCGCACTCTTCTCTCCACAAGAATCCTCCATGCCTCCTAACCAAAACCCCATTTACGTGGTCAAAACCAAATATTTTATCCCCTCCAGGCCTATAGATTGGTTCAACAGTCCCATTCCTGCCACTGATTCTTTTGAAGAAGGTAATATGGCCAATATTTCCCCCACCATCAAAATCAACATTTCCATTAAACATGGCATCGTCGAAGAAATCACCATTGGAGCTACTTGCACTCCTCAGGAAATCGCCGCTTATAAAGCCCTCTTCCAGGAATATAGGGATATTTTCGCCTGGTCATACATGGAAATGCCTGGCCTCGATGTCTCTATTTTCGAGCATCGCATCGACACCTGGCCTGACATCACACCAGTTCGCCAGAAACAATGACCGCTACACCCATCCAAAGCCACGACTATCAAAGTTGAGATTGACAAATTACGCGCTGCCGTGTTTATTTACCCCATCGCTTACACTTCATGGGTTTCCAACCCTGTACCTGTTGACAAAAAACAGGGAACTATCTGCGTTTGCACAGACTTTCGCGATCTCAATAATTCATGTCCCAAAGACAACTTTCCAACGCCTTTCATCGATCAAATTATCGACGACTGCGCCGGCCATGAGGCTCTCTCCTTTATGGATGGATTCTCTGGCTATAACCAAATACAAATCCACCCAGTCGATCAGTATAAAACCGCATTCATTACCTCGTGGGGTAATTTTTCATATCATGTCATGCCTTTCAACTTAAATAATGCCGACGCAACCTTCCAGCGGGTGATGACATACATCTTTCATGATTTGGCTAAAATCATCCTTTCCTACTTGGACAACCTCACAGCTCGATCCAAGAAATGCACGCAGCATCTCGATGATTTACGAATCATCTTTCAATGGTGTCGTCAGTACAACATCTGCTTGAATCCTCTCAAGTGTGTGTTCTGTGTCACCGCCGGATGCCTCCTCGGTTTTATTGTTTCCCAAAGCAGTATTACCGTGGACCCCCTCAAAGTTCAAGCTATCACCGAAATTCCACCTCCTCGAAATTTACGACAACTTCAGAGTCTACAGGGAAAAGCTAACTTTCTTAGATGCTTTGTCCCCAATTACGCCATATGCGCACATGGTTTCCTTCGTTTACTACGTCACGAAATCCCTTTTCACTGGGACGACCATGCCCAACAGTCATTTGATGATCTTAAAGCAACACTTTCAAGTGCACCTGACTACAATCGCGACTATATTCTCTACGTATCAACATCAACTGTATCAGTAGCCGGCGTCCTCATTCAGCTCGGAGATGACAATCATGAACATGTCATTTATTACGTTAGTAAAAACCTCTCATGACCACCCTTGAAGTATAAAAACGAAGAGAAACTTTCTCTTGCAGTTGTCCTCGCAATCTAGAAATTGCATCATTACATTATGCTTTGCACCACAAAGGTTGTCGCAGATTCCAACCCTATGTAGTACTTGCTCAGCTGTCGGCAAGTCAACGGAAAATTATCTCAATGGATCATTATCCTTCAGCAGTACGACCTTGATTTCTCAACACCTAAGATTAAGAAGGCCCTCTTCCTCACCGAACTTGTCACGACCCTCCCCTCGGACACCACCAGCACCCCTGTCAACACCAACTTTCCAGACAAACATCTCTTTTACATCACTTCGGATGATCCTTGGCACGACGACCTTATCATATACCTCCAAACTCAAAAGTTCAGTAACCACCTTTCACGAGATGATCATCGACGTATTCTCCATCAGGCCCCCTGCTACTTCACCAAATGGCCAAAGCTATGCCCACTTTCAACAACACCGCTGACATTGCAACACTTTTTTTCTTTAACCACGTCATATCCCGTTTTGGAGTACCACTCCAACTCATTTCCAACCATGGGAAACACTTCGAGAATGAGATATTCGTCGAACTCTCATCTCGGTTAGGCTTCTCTCATGAGTTTGCCTCACCATATTACCCTCAGTCAAACGGACAGGTCGAGGCAGTTAAAAAAGTCCCCAAGACCATGTTACAGCGCACAGTCAATAAACATAAAACCAATTGGCATCATATGTTATTTTCTGCGCTATGGAATTATCGAACGACAGTGAAAACCGCTACTGGTTTCACACCATTCCATTTAGTCCATGGGGTCGAGGCAACTCTTCCCATCGAGTGCGAAATTCCACCTTACGCACCACAATTGAGCTATTACCTGACACTGATCCAATGGAGCAGCGCTTGCTGAACTTGGAGTCTCTGGATGAAGATCGTCGATCTTCCTTACAAAACAACGAGGCAGCTAAAAAATGATCCAAGGCTACCTTTGATCGCCATGTCAACCTTCGATCATTCCGCGAAGGTGAACTCGTCCTAGCTTATGATATCGCTCACGATACATTTGGACACAACAAATTTGAATCACTTTGGCATGGCCCTTACATTATCCAACATTGCCTCACTAAAGGCGCATACATTCTGGCCTCCCCCGAAGGCCTCTCTCTCAAAGAACCCATCAATGGGTTGTATATTAAGAAATTTTATGCTTAAACGTAGTCATTGTACTTTAGGTTATTTCTTTTCTAGCATTTTTAATCTTTTTTCTCTTTCCCTCATGTCTAAACTATCCTTTGTGCTATTGACAGATGCTTCCTCCACCAGCCTACCACATCAGTTACGTCGACGACGCCATCCATTGGACACAAAATCTCGCTTCGGTTGCTTGGGCTCTTTATACCCCCTCACATGATATGCTCCATTCAAGCGGCATATGTTTGGGGTCAGCAACCAACAACCAAGCCGAATACACTGCGGTCATTGGCCTCCTGGCCGACGCCCAACATCATCATATTCGTCACCTTAGCGTCTTCCTCGACTCTCAACTAGTCATTCTCCAGCTCAACAATGTATACCGTGTACGCGATCTGTGCCTCTTTCGCAAATACTTGCAGGTTAGGCTATTATCTCGATATTTTGATTCCATTACATTTACACATATTCCAAGACAATTAAATCAAATAACAGATCAAATAGCTAACATGGTGTTAGATTGACATATATCACATCAAGCTACACATACATAAACATATCACAAAAACCTGTCACAACATATATATAGAATGGACGTACTCAAAACATCAGCAAAAAACATGTAGACAACATCAGGATCTCAAAATATGCATACTCATCTATATATAAAGGCGGATCAGGCCATCCGAATGTTTACATACAAAAATACATGTATCCGCAGGCCAACGCAGCACCTCGGTACGAAAAGTGGGCTCACCAGTCTATATACAACAAAAAAGATATACATCATGCACCACTCATGGTGCCTCTATTGCGCCACCACCTGCTCCTCCCTCAGGCGGTGGCGGCTCACCACCACCTACCCCAGGCGGTGGTGGTCCACCCACAAGACCCTCCTGCCCCGGCGATAGGCATCCACTCGTCATAGCAGCGATCACTGCTTCTCGTTGCACTATGACCCTCCATGGTGGCGGTACCCCTACACAATGCTCCAAGAAACTCTTGTCCTGGATATGCATCCACATGCCCTCAGGCACATCCTATAAAACTGTCTCCAGACGACGGTGTATGTCATCAAAATCAACTCCGACCGCCGCCGGAGGAGCATGTGATGGACCCGCACCAGGGTCATTGAACTGACACCTCCTCACTGCCCTATCTGGCTCAGCTGGTCGCCCCGCGACATCCTCGCACCGACATCTCTCTCCCTACGGTCGTCTCTCCGGCTCTTGACGAGCTGACACTCTCTGCATCTCCGCCTCGCACCCGCTAGGTGCCACATCTGCACATGAAAAATAACAATAGATAGTATCAACATCTATATCATATACATATGGATTTCTATCTCATAACACAACATAAACCAAAACATACACACCAATACTAAACATACCTCGATGGTCAAACACCTCCCCGGGGGGTAGCACCATGTCTGGGTCACTCCGGAATTCCACCCCAGCATAGGGGTACCGAAGTATCACCTGCGGAATCTGCCTCCATACCTGTGCTGCCTCTGCCGAAAAGAAGTGGCCACCTTCTCCACCACTGTGATGAAGCAAAAATGTAGACCACCGCCTCAATCGCGGCTCTTACGCCCTCGACATCTCCAGTAGAATCCTCAGGTGCAACATCGAAACCCTCTCTAAAAACCAGGCCACTAGGATGGACCCGAAAGAAAACTCTCCTCCACCAGTGGACTGCCAGTGGTCCAACTGTGCCACCATCCTAGCATGAAGCGTCAGCCCCCAAGCAAATTGCTCACCGGCCAACACTCTCTCCAGCACCAAAAGCTGGCCACCACTAATCCGCTGTGTCTCCAGTGACCCATATACCCGCACAATCATCGCTGCTATACAACGATGTGCCAGGGAATCTATTGCCCCTATACTCACCACAGTCCCAGACATAAAGTCCCAACCTGAGCAGTATCTCTGGCCAATATCGGAGAGCAAAATCATCCCGGGAAACACTGGCTCCGCCGGTAGCGGCGTTCCCCGAAAGGGGAGCCCACTCAAAAAATAGATATCCTCCACCGCAGTGAAGGGGATCTACTCTCCTCGTACGCGGAAGCAGTGCAGCTCCGGACTCCACATCTGGATCAGGAACTATAAAAAATACTCCTGTGTCCGTATCAACGGGCACTCAAAGAACTTTAGCAACCCACAGGTTGCCAAAGTCGCATGCACATCGGGCCCCTCATTGGCCACGACGTCTCGCAACTGGGCCCAGTATCGCTCTCGCCACCGTACTGGCATCATCACCACCGTCCACCTGCAGACATCACAGAGTCCTATATCAGCTCATGCAACCATCAACCACATCAAAAAGACTCATTTTTAACACTTCAACCTTGCCTCCTAGGCACAGTTTTGCTACCCACAGGCACGCACACATGCGCGCCTATTCACTACACAGGCGCAGACACATGCGCACCTGTGCACTACACATGTGCGCATAAATGGGCACCTGTTTGTTTCACAGGCGTGCCCCTACATGCGCCTGTTCACCATACAGACACGCAGAGATGCACGCCTGTCAAACCCACAGACACGCACAGGTGCACGCCTATTCAGCTCACATGCACGCCTTACGAGCACGCCTTAAATTATCTCTTCCACGCCCTCATGTGCGTATATCCGGTGTACAGGCGTGTATGTATGCGCGCCTATCACCGGATCGCCCGCGCATGTGGGGCCCATCTCCCCTAAATACCTTTGTACAAACCTCCGTATAGCCCCTGCCCAAAAATTGAAAACCTATTTCTATGCAGGATGATTAGACCACTAACCTGATACTTGCAGATCCTCAATCGACTGCCTCGTCCTCCCCAAATTTCCCAATCTCCTCTGAAAACTGCTCATCCAGTCACTGTTGCAGCAGGTACAAATGAGGTGGCAATGTGGGCCCTACAACTATATATAGGCCTTTTGCTAAACTTCCACTCACCATTTCGGGAGCTCATGGTGTCCATTTTTCAATCCGTCTTCAGCCATGGGCTCAGCATCCCGTCACCTACATCACAACAGTCCCTGGGTCGCTTTTCATCCTGAGCCCCCGGGGCACCTTTTTTTCATACCATGGTCAGGTACGCATGCGCATAGTCACACTTGTCTAATACATGCTCATATCTTTGATTCTCTTCAGATATTGTTCACTTTTCATGTGTGCATTTACTTGATCATCATCCATCGACACAACCCCTTCAAGTATATACTCAACACTGGCATGTAGTCTTTCCCACTGTATCGCATTTACATTTCCAGTCACACCCTCTGATATTGGCCTCTAGGATCCCCATTCCCGACTCTGCAGTACCCTCGCCTCCATTTGCATCTTCGGTACTGTTACCCGGTAGCATTCTTACCCACATGAGTTGTCCCATTCATAGCACCTTTTGCCACTTTTTGACACTCATGTTGTTTTTCATTACCCTTTAGGGATGGGAGTCCCAATAGTCTTTCATCATGTTGTGAATCAACCACATAATCCTTCTCCTCATTTTGCTAGCTTTCCCACACAGACTCCCAGATTATCTCTTTACGGTTCTATTTTTTACCTGCACCTTTGCAGTATCATGAACCCTCCATTTCATCCACAATCAGTTTGCCCATCTGCGAACCTACCTTCATTTCACCTACCTCATACATAAACTCACCAATGGGGCCCCCACCCTTCCTCAGTATTCCAAGCACATTATTCCCTACGTGGGCCACCCATATCACACTAGGGCACCCATTTATGTATTTGTACATTTCTCCCCAATTATTCGTTATTTATTGTACAAACGCCTTTATTTCTAGTCATTACATTCTCTTTTTGTCGTCACCTTTGGCGACTTTCTTCCTTCCTTTTGGCCACATGCAACCCATGTCACCCTTGGTTGGAGAATTACTTATCATCTACCCTTTCCGGCATCGTCCATATCTTCAGAGCACCCCACAGGTCACTTACCTCTACCCTCTGAATTTCTTCACCTTGTCCCGCCTCTGGCACAACTTATCACCAGTCTTGTCGTCCCCCTAACACTCGACCTCGTTACACGGTTTTAGCCACTTCTTATCTCATACATCCTCCAACCAAGGGAAGTCTTGAGCCTTCCCACTTATTGACTTCGTCCATGTACCTCTGCCACTTCCTCACCTTAGTAGATTTCACGAAGCCCTTTGCTTCTGGGAGTCGCGTCCCCTTTTGTCGACATCAACACCATTTTCCAGAAGGACGACAATATCTTGATTCTCATTCTCCAATCAATGAGAGATCTCGAATGGCACAGGGTGAAACACCATTGCGACCTGCTGTCGTTGACCCCCATAACATTCGACGCCAACACTTTCTCATGTTATGGTGGGTCTTACTTTGCGACTATTGCAGTTAGTTATTTTATTTGCCGAAGACCTCTGAACTTGGCAGGGCTATCAATGCCCACATCATCGCTTCTACTTATTACTGTGATCAAATGCCTACTATTCAGAGCATATTCATTTGCAAAATTGTCTTCTGCCTCTATCACGACCACCCCCGAGGGCGCTGCAGTTCTCTACACCAACACTTCAGTCATCTTTTGCCAGAGTTACATGACATGAGCATGGGGTATGCCCACCTCGTTTGTACACTATTTTCTATTTTATACACCTCATGGAAGATCAGGTCCTACCGGTTCCTTTTTTCTCCTACGGATCGCTCTGAACGATCCCACTATTTCTCTATCTTACAACAACATTCCTAGTAGAAGAAACATTGATGGATTTTGGCTATACGTATGTTCCTAATCTCACCCATCAGGGGGCATCTGTTATCACTGAAATTTCGTTCACACATGGTTACAAGAACTCAACATCGTCAAATAGTAATGAAGTCATCCATGGACTTGAATTAATACCACAACATGCAAAAAGGTAAAAAAATATACAAAGTAGTGAAAAATTGAAGAGCGCTTTGCATACTTTGGGCGCGCGCGCACATGCGCAGAACAAGGACGTATAAAGTGCGCACAGGCGCACGATGCGTGAATGTTAGCGCAAAAAGCCGCGCACCTGCTAAACGACGCATTTATCAATGTGGTCGGCCTCCCAACCACTTATGGTTCAGCTCCCAAGCCGATTTGACCTCCAAATCCGGGCTGGATTCGAATGGTGGGCTGGTCAAAGACCTAATAATGCCCTAAATGGCCTCTTTTCACACTACAAAGGAGTTACACAATAACCCAATGCAATGCTATAAAAGGCCATGAATGCACCTCATTTTCTCAAGGAATTCCAAGTAATGTTATACTGCCTATATTGTTTTAAGGACTCCATCCTTGACAAGAACACATTGGTACCATTTCATTGAGCAATCCACCTCTCCATTGAGTGGATTTGCAAAGAGTTCTTTCACCACCATTTTCATTTTTCTTGTTGTAAGAAGAGCTACTAGTGAGGGTCCAAGAGCCTTCCCTTGGAGGAAGAAGGGACTCATAGTCCCCTTTCTTCTTGGTGCTTTGTTTTCATCAATAGATCAACCTCAAAACATTGGTGACATGGGTCTTTTTGTTTTTGTTATCCCCTATGATTATGATTTTAGTTTTTATTAGTTTAATTCTTGATTATAATTTTGTTTTTCTTTCTCTAAGTCTTTCCTCTACAGCTGTTCTACTCAACAGACCCAACTGAGCTTGCAAGCACCTCTTATTTGCTCACCAAGGTGATGAAAAAGGTGAAACACACATCAACAAAGAATTTCACATACCGGGTGTAAACTTCATTTCGGAGTTTCGGATACCAAGAGATGGAAATGTCAGAGACCCCTCAAAGGAGTCCCGGAGTTGCAAAATCTGGAATCCTGAAATCCCAAAAGAGGCAGATCAACAAAGAATTTCACATACCGGGCGTAAACTTTATTTCGGAGTTTCGGATACCGGGAAATTGAGAAGTCAATAATTGAGACTCTTCAACATAGGAGTCCCGGAGTTGCGAAATCCAGAATCTCAAAATCCTGAAAGAGGCACATAAATGAAGAGTTTTGCAGACCAGGAAATAACTCCATTTCAGAGTTTTGGGTACCAGGAGTTGGAAGAGTCAAGAATCTTCATCATGAGGAGTCCCGGAATCGCGAAATGTGAAACACTGAAATCCCAGAAGAAGGAGGACGATTTCGGATATCGGGAGTTGGGGATGTCAAGAACTCTTACTACAGGAGTCCTAAAGTTGTGAAACCTGAAATCGCAATATGAGAAATCGAGAAGTGATCTAGGCGGATAGTTCTAGGAAGTGAATGTTGTCAGACCACATCATAAAGGATAGGTGGAAGACCATGACATGTGGCATGATCAGACAACGAAAAGTGTCAAGTTGATTTGGCATTTTAGGCCACTGGAATTCACATTTATGAGTGACACGTGGCAACCACTCAGGTCACAACATGTTATCGAGTGACGCGATATTGACCTCACTCCGAGAGTTTTATCACTATCACTCCCCCAAAGTCCCAAAGGATGAAGTTCCGGGGCAGAGAATAACTGTTGAATCATCGAGGGTGTGGACCATTGATCCGACTTCATTTCAGAGCTTTGGATACTGGGAGTTGGAAGAGTAAAGTAACGAGACTCTTCATCGCAAGAATCGTGAAAGGCCAAAATGCAAATTGCCAAAATGATCGAAGATAGTGCAACCAAGATCCATTTCGGAGCTTCGGATACCAGGACATAGATCATCAAGAACACATCGCCATAGGAACACCGAAGTGCTGAAAAGAGAAATCACGAAAGCACGCTAAGGATAAGCACTTGGTCACCGATGGTGGTCACACCGTCAAAGAGATGTAGGGAAAAAGATTGAAGCGGAAAGCTCCATTTCATAGTTTTGGGGACCGTGACTTGGAGAGTCGAGATGTCTCACAACAGGAATCACTGAAATGTGAAAACACCTTTTGGTGTAGGTTGTGGTCACAACCATTGGTCACATCGACGAAAGATGGAGGAAGGATCTAGTGTAACCAAGCTCTATTTCGGGGTTCGCGACCTAGAGTGTCGAGACACTTGATCACATGAATTCCGAATTGTCGAATGTCAAAATGCCGAAACGATGAAATGAACGTAAGATTCAATGAAGTCAATTCAACGGTGTAGATGAATTTGAATAAGATCAGAGGGCTACTGTTGCACTTCATAATGTAACTGCTAGAAACAAATGATGGTTTTTTCCAGAGGATGAACTCATCTATGACAAAGAAGAAAAAGAGTCTCAATTGCCAGAGAAGCTGAGGAATCTTGACATAACACCCAGTGATGATGGATGCGTGAAAAAAAAAAAACAGCGAGAGAAGCTGAAGAGTTGTGATGATGATCAGGCAGAGCACTTGAGATGGAGGGAGCATGCAGAAGCATGGCGAGATAGAATGCACAAGGAGGATAGAGACTATAAGTATGTAGAACAAAGAAGAGATGAGAGTTGTTGTTGTTATGAGGGATTTAGGTGTGAAGAGGGAGGAGAGCTCAGCAGTAGAAATGCACAGAAGGGGAATGGTGCATTGAATAGACATGGCACAGAGAGCATAAAAGGGAAAAGAACAGAAAGTGCAAGGAGTGTGCAGAAGACACTGATGCAGACAGAGGAGCACAATGTAGCAGAACAGAGATAAGACCAGTAAGCCATTGAAGAACTTTATATCACTGTAATAAGTCATAATAGCAAATATTTATATTTCAGGGCGGTAGGGAGGTGCTAGGGAAGATTGTTATCCTCAGAGGTTCAAGTGGGTTCTTGAACAAAGGGAGTTATAGCTTGCATCTAGTTGCAACTAGAGAAACCAGGGTGGCAAAGTGGTGCAAGGGAAAAATACTGTTCTCTGTTTTATAAGTTGGTGCTTGTATGATTGGAAGTTGGTGCTTCCATCCATTTGGTGCTGGGACATTGGGGAGTTGGTGCTAGAGAAACCAGGGAGTTGGTGCTTTCTTCTAGTTGGTGCTAGAGAAACCAGAGAGTTGGTGCTCTCAGCAAGTAGCAGCTTGAAAAACAGAGGTTGCAGCCTCATTATGAGTTGGTGCTCATATGTATGATAATGTAAAGAGTGTAAAGATTACTTATCATATAAAGAAGAAGAGGCTTTTACCCTCTATGGGTTTCCTCAGGAAATATCTGTCTCTGTGTATCTCATATGTGTGACTGATGTTGAATGTGCTATTACTTATTTCCCTGCATTATTGTGATTGTCATTGAGTACATTGTAAAGAGTTTAAAATAAGCATAATTGTTTAAGCATGGTAACAACTGATTCACCCCCCCCCTCTCAGTTGTCCAACAATTGGTATCAGAGCAGGCCCCTTTTAGCTAAGGGTAGATCCTAGAGTTTAAACATGTCAAGCCATGAAGGAAATTCAACCAATAAGGCCCTCTGTTCAATGGAACAAACTTTGCCTTCTGGAAAGTTAGAATGAGAACCTACATAATGGCTTTAGGTGCAGATGTCTGGGATGTGGTAGACATTAGTTATGTAAAGCTAGTTGTACTAGCTAATAAGGATGACAAGTTAGAATTCAGCTTCAACGCTAAGGCTATAAATGCTATCTTGAGTGGGCTTGCAGAAGCAGAATTTGTAAAAGTTATGCATCTAGGAACTTCCAAACAAATGTGGGACAAACTCATTAATAGTTATGAAGGTAATGAGAAGGTAAAGAATGCCAAGCTTCAAACCTAAAGAATGCAGTTTGAACAACTAAAGATGAAAGAAGATGAAACTGTTGGAAAATACTTTTTGAGAGTAGAAGAAATGGTAAATGCAATGAAAGCACTTGGTGAAACAATTGAGGAACCTTCTTTAGTTCAAAAAATCTTGAGATCTCTCCCAGATAGGTTCAATTCGAAGGTCTCTCCTATAGAAGAACTAAATGATCTAAAAACCTTGGAGTTTGATAAACTTCTAGGAACATTGACTGCATATGAAATGAGAATATTTAAAGATAAACCCACCTCTAGAGAAGCATCATTTAAGGTAGACAAGAATGAGGATTCTGATCCCGATGAAATTGAAGAAAAATTTGTGAAGAGATTGAAGAAGGGATCAGTAAAATACAAAGGTAAACTACCTTTGAAATGTTTCAATTGTGGTAGGATAGGTCATTTTGCAAATAAATGTCCCCACAAGGGAAAGGATCAGACATGTGATGATGAGGAGAAGTACAAACACAAAAATTTCTTTAAAGAGAGTAACTTTAAGAAGAAAAGTCTATGTGTAAACAATGATGATGATCCTTCAGATGATGAAGACAATGACTCATCTATTGAAGATAAAATAAATGACTTCATACTTATGGCCAAAGAGGATTATGATAATAACAATAGAGGGAGTGATGTTAATGATGAAGAAGCTGTGGTTGACATGGAAGGAAAACTGATCAGTGCATTGGAAGAGATTGGCAGACTAAGAATCAAGAACAGAAAGCAAAGACAATTGCTGATATAGTTCGAGAAAGATAGTAAAGAACCTGATGAAGACCTTGTCCTACTAAAAGTAGAATTAGAAGAGGCAAAGAAAATCAAAGACATTATGAAACGACAGTTATCAGAAAAGAAGGCAAGATGTGAAGCATTAGAACAAGAAGTAGTGAAAACTAGGAAAGAGATGGAGAAGTTTCAAGCCTTGTATAATCATAATCTGTCAAGTATTAAAGCCTCAGAAGGACTAACCACCATTCTGAATTAGCAAAAGAATCCAAATCTAAAAATTGGTTTGGGTTATGAAGAGGGATCGAGTAGTGGAAATCCAAGAAACAAAGAACCCATCAAGTTTTTCAAATGTACAACCAATGACAACAACAAACCTGCAGAAACAAAGGAAGACAATCATCTGCCTAGGATGAGTAATGAAAAAGGTGCCAGGACTGAATCTGTAGAACAAAGAAATAGTGCGCTCCTTGCTAAAAGACATCATCAACATGGAAGAAATTGATTTTCTCAAAGAAGACAACCATTTTCCAGGTACAAAGAATTTTTCTATGGCTATTGTTTCTACTTTCTAACTTTGGTCACAAAGCTGTAAATTGTTCCTTAAGACTTAGACATGAGCAATTAATATTTCAAAGGAATAAATATTTTCCACAATAGAGAATGATGCAGCCAAATAAAAAACCTTCACAGATTGCAAATTGCCAAATTAAGTCTAGGGACATGCAACTAAGGAGGTCAAGAAATAATCAACAGTCAATGAGTAGACAATGCTGCAACAACAATTTTGACCTATTGAACAATGAGATTGAATGCTACATCTGTCATAACTATGGACATAAATCTGTTGACTCTCGATTAAAGAACTATGAACTAGATTTGAATTCCCCTGCTGAAAATGTCAAGTTTTGGAAGAACAAAGAAAGTGACAAATGTGGATTAGTGTTTTCAGGTCAAAGAAAAATGAACCCTTGGTATATAGACAGTGGATGCTCCAAACATATGATGGGAGACAAAGGTAAGTTTCTATCCCTAAGTGAAAGAAAATCAGGAAACATAACCTTTGGAAATGATGCTCCAGGTAAAATAAAGGGTAAAGGGATGGTGAGTTTAAGTAATGGAAAAGGAAAATCCCAATATGTTCTATTTGTAGATGGGATGAAACATAACTTGCTTAGTGTAAGTCAAATGTGTGACAGAGGATGTGAAGTGGTATTCACGTCGAAGGACTGCAAGATAAAGTCTATAAACTCAGGACAAGTGGTGGCCAAAGGCATAAGGACAGAAAATAATGTATATGTGCTAAAAGAAGATAGAGAAGAATGTCATCTAAGAAAACATGATGAAAACTAGTTATGGCATAGGAGACTTGGACATCTAAACTTTGACCACTTAATCAAACTCATAAATCTCGAGGCAGTAAAAGAGCCCCAAGATTCAATGTGTAAACCCTGCCAAGTAGGAAAGATAAACATGACACAATTTAAAACCAAGAGCTTTACTTCAACAAAGAAACCACTCCAACTAGTTCATATGGATTTATGTGGACCATCAAGACAAGAAGGAACAGGGAAAGAAAACTACTGCATGCTGATTATTGATGATTACTCCAGACTTAGTTGGGTTGCCTTTCTCAAAGAAAAAGTTGAAGCATTTGAGAAGTTTAAAATATTTAAGGCTTTAACTGAGACTCAAACAGGAAAGAGGTTAAAGGCAGTAAGATCAGACCGAGGAGGAGAGTTTATGTCAAGTGACTTCAAGGAATTCTGTGACAAGCATGGGACCAAGAGAGAATACACAATCCCAAGAACTCCACAACAAAATGGAGTAGTTGAGAGGCAAAATAGAACAATGCAAGAAATGGCTAGGTCAATGATGAATGAGAAGAACATTGGTCAAACCTACTGGGTAGAAGCAATACACACAATAGTCCATGTTCTTAACAAAGCCCACCTCATACCACAAAGTGACAAGACACCTTATGAACTATGGTTTGGGAGACCTGCTTCAATTAAACACTTCAAAGTCTTTGGGAGTAAATGCTACATAAAGAATAATGATGAGAACCTTGGCAAATATGATGACAGGGCGGATGAAGGTATCTTCCTGGGGTATGCTACAAACAGTAAAGGATACAGATGATATAATAAGAGGCTGCATAAAATGGTTGACTGTATTGAAGTGAAAGTCGATGAAGGAATCCCAACAAGAGAGGTGTACATAAATGAGTCTTCTACAGAAGACACAGCTAGAGATGAAGATGAACAGGTCCAAGAATCAGAAAATGAAGACTCTAAATCAGATGAAGACATAGACAATCAGACAGACTCAAATTGGCAGACAAAATCAAATTCCTCCTCCAGAATCACTCAAAAGAATCATCCTGCAAGTTAGATAATTGGTGAAAAATACAAAGGTGTACAAACCAGGAGAAAGCTAATCAAAAACACCGAACAATCACAGATAGCTTTCATATCCATGCTGGAACCCAAGAATTTTAATGAAGCTAGCAAAGATGAGCATTGGGTTAAAGAAATGAATGACGAACTTGATCAGATTGAGAAAAACAATCCGTGGGAGATGGTTCAGAGACCGGAAGGTAAAAATATCATTGGTTCCAAATGGATCTTTAAGAACAAGTTGAATAAGCAGGGACAAGTTGTCAGGAACAAAGAAAGATTGGTCTGTAAAGGCTATGCTCAAATAGAAGGACTGGATTTTGATGAAACATTTTCTCCTGTAGAGAGGTTGGAATCTATCAGAATATTTCTTGCCTATGCTTGTCATAAAAGTTTTAAAGTCTATCAAATGGATGCCAAGTCAGCTTTTCTAAATGGAGATTTAAATGAAGAAGTCTATATGGAAAAACTAGAGGGTTTTGAACTGTCTGATAACCCTGACTTAGTATGCAAGATGAATAAATCTTTATCTAGATTAAAACAAGCTCCTCGTTCTTGGTATCACAGACTGGATATGTATCTCAAAGTCAAAGGGTTCAAGAGAGGAACAGTTGACAACAACCTATATATCAAAATAGAGGGTGATGATTTTCTCATTGTGTTTGTCTATGTAGATGACATCATCTTCATATGTAATAAGGATTCATTGGTGTTGTGAGGGAAATATCCTTATGGACTAGAAAATAGGGTTATACTTTGCATGCAGATATGACCAATATAAAATCTACTTTCTACCTTCATCCCCAAACTTAAATCCCATTTATTTCAGTAAATACATGGCCAGATCAACCTACCTTGTTCCAAGTGTTTGGTGTCGATCCTCTTTCGCACTTGATCACTTGTTCACTTGTTCACAGTTCTCCTTCCAAAGCTAACCTCCATACAAGACAAGAAACAACTACACATGCATCTTACCTATAGACTAACAAGTTAGAGATTCAAACATGTACTTAACAAACTATGAATAACTCATGAATCGGGACGGGAAAAGCATTTTTTTTATTACTTTGAATGAGTCAACTTACAAAACGTCGAGACCGGCCATCACTCCGCGAACCTGATCCTAGGCTCCTCTTCAACTGTCCTCCAACTTGTTTTCTTAGTGTCTCTTCTGGCACAAGGATGGCTAAAGGGTTGGGACAATGGGAATATGAAAATGGGCATAGTTTCTTTGCTATTTTTTTTCCTCTTCCAAATGGGACCCCTAGCCCTTCTTTTATAGGATAGAAGAAGCTAGGTATTTGGGCGAACCCTCAACCATGCATGGCTGGGAGTTTCAGTTAAATCACCCAGATCTGTGTGTTTCGTCGGAAAATTTCCTTTTTTCGTGCTTTTGTTGGTCCATGCGGGTTATTTTAGGCCAGCTAGCGTGTACACACATGTAGTAATAGAGTAGGGCGCGTGGGCCCTTATAAAAGAGGCTTTTTAAAGAGTTATTCAACAATGCTTTGGCAAAGAAGGGATCTGAGATGGCCTGATGCCATGTAAGCATGTATGGTGCAATTTATGGTTATAGCAGATACCCCCTAATGTGTGAGGTCAGAAGAGCATATGATGGCCGAAATACATTACCAATCTTTACTGATGTGCTAAACGATTGAGCCCAAAGATCAGGAACCAGGAGGCGTCGTCTGCAAAATAGAAAATGTCTTACCGAGGTGGGCATACCCATGCTCAGGATAAAATAGATTCATGGCTACCAATCAAATACACTGTATATCCATGTCATATAACTATATAAAGAGTAGCCGTGAACAATACACAACGGAGCTACAACTCGAAATCCAAAAGATATACATATAGAGTATCCATCTTCTAGAAGCTGATATGGCCTGATGGTTGGAGATGAGATCTTCAGAGCTCGAGCAAAAAATTCAAAATCTTCAAAACTCAAGGTAGGAGTGTAATATGAGTGTACGACTTCACTACCCATAGGTCTTCGACGACTCATCGGTCATGGACTAGATAATATTGATGATCAGACTGAAGGCTTCATTGATTTCAAACAAGGACTTGATTGGACATTCAGGATGGTCGGGTATGATGGCAAGAGACAAATTGCAGAGGGGCTGAATCAGGCTTGGTGAAAAAATTCCCTTGGACAATAGAACGACAAATGATGAGACTCAGGCAGCATGGCATTAATCATAAGTCTACGAAGCAGGAGGCAACATGACGCAACCGTACTCCTCGGAGCACAACCTCTCTCACAGGATCTTCTTCTCTTCTTGGCCCGAAGAACTCAACGGTTCTTCTATTTCCCTATTGGGAAATCTGCACCCACAGTTCTCTTCTACGCGATCCTCCCTTCTCTACTTTCGGAGGATCGGAACTCGCGGCTTCGCAAGTTCTCGTTTACTCGCTAGGCTCTCGAATCCCCGAGACCCGATATGTCAGTCAACGCCGACTTGCTCTCACCTTATCGAGACTCCGACTCTATCGTGACCTTGCTACTCGCGATGCCAAGTTCTTATATTTCCAACTCCTGACTCATGATGTGACGAAACATCGATACACACGTGCGAGGTTGACCTTCCGACTATCCCTTATCTTGTCGGGACTTCTGGTTTCACTGGATCGCGAATCCTAACACCAAATACTCGGGACTTCTCGCGACGAGATCCTGATGGCTCACATCACCTATCACGTCACCAACTCCTGTGGCCCACGCTATTCACTCACCCATCGGAGTATCGCGCTTCGCAATATTGCAACTTTCGTTGTGAAGGTTTGGAGTCTCGACTCACGAACTCCCGAGATGCCGATCCACGAGTAGATCCAACAGTCCTCGTGATCTCGATCGATGGTCCTACCCTTCCTGAGCTTAGAACCTCTTGATACCTTCGCTGTACCTTCCCTGCTTCTTGGTGAGATTTGACAACTCACAGGGCATCGCGAATTCTTTTCAGAGAATTCCGACCGTTCTTCCTTCCTTTGGAGAATCTACGAAATAACTGAGTGTTCCTCCATGGGACTCGTTCCATTGCACGTAACTTATGGCTATTCTTGCCAACCTTTCAAGACACAACTTTTCTTCGCTTCCCTCGAACTTTCAACGACAGCTTCCCCTGTACTTATCCTCCTATGAGTTCAAAGGCCTACTCCTCCTGAGCTTCCTTCCGATTCTCACTCTTAGAAAGAACTTTGCACACACTCCTTGCGGAAAATCTTCAACCTTGTCTAAGTGTTGAAGTCGTTCGACTTTGCACACTCCTGCAGCAACAATCCTTCAATCCTTTGCTCAGAATCACAACTCTGAGACTTAACTCGGCCTGCGCACTCCTTGCACGACACTGTGCCTACGTGTACCATCGAAGAAATGAGAACAAAAGCTATCTCTAAGTGAACCCTTCTATCAACGCACTCCTTGCGGACAATTCGAATGCACTCCTTGCAGGAATCTTCTGGCTCACTTAGAGAAACAATTGAAACTCATTCACTCTTCCTTTCTGACTTCAATTCAACCATGAAATCACATGCATAACATATAAAAGAAAATTCATGACAGGAAGAAAACATTCATGAGCAAAACATCAATACACAGAGAACAACACATCACCATGGAATTGAATCAAAGATTTCTTCTATTAATTCAATATCTGTACATGGGAGTTCTTTACACAACTCTCTGCCTACTCTTCTCTCCTTGCTCCTACTCTCGATATGTTACAATGGTACAATGAGGGTGTCTATATCCGTTTTCCCTCTCGAACTCTAAACTATCAAATCTAGACTTAAATATTCTATCTACTTTTCATTAACTATCTTAAATGCCTCATCTACCTAAGGACGAGAGCTATCCGCTCAAGGTACGTTACAATATACAAAGTGCGCCTTCATAATGGCTTCATTAAAGACTTGTGCAACAATCCCAAAGTGTTTTCAAAATTTGGTGCTAGCTTGTCCAACTGTCTTCCGCTTCCGCGCTGGCTCGCTTGATGTGCTGGCGATGCTCTTTCATCATACTCCTCGGCTTGAAAAATTTCATGGGCTCCTGTCCATGAGCTCCTGCATGGTGTGTCCATGTTTCTGTATTACCGCTTCACTTTCCCAGCTGGCATATTCCACTGGATGATTCTTCCACTTGACCAGATACTCGAAGTATTCCTTTCTTCTGGTCTTCTTACCCACTCTCTTGTCCAGTATGCATTCCATCTGTGGATTTTCTGCAATTGGCATCTGCTTCTGCCACTGGAATTCTGGCTGTTCATCACTTCCATCTCTTGATTAATCAACCTTATATGAATATAAGTCTGAGATATTGAATGTCGGAGATATTCCGATGCCATCCGACAATTCAATATCATAAGCATTCTCTCCAAATTTCTTCAGGACTCTGCATATCCCGATTTTCTTCATTTTCAGCTTATTGTATGTTCCCCTCAGGAACCTTTCCTTCCTCAAGTGTGCCAAAAATAGATCACCAACCTCGAACTGAAGTTGTCTCCGATGCTAATCTACTCTGCGCTTATATTCCTGATTTGAATCTTCCAGTCACTGCTTCACCCTGCTGTGAAGTTCCTTCATTGCCTCAGCGAACTCTTCTGCACTAGCGCTGCTAGTCGCAGTCTGTTCTGAATCTCGCAATTCAGAAAATCCTCTCGGTTGTGTCCCATACACAATCTGAAATGGAATTTTTCCTGTACTCCGATTCACCAAATCGTTGTATGAGAACTCTGCCTGGGGTAATATGTTATCCCAGCTGCTATGGTGTTCTGTCACCAGGCTTCTCAACAAGTCTCCCAAACTTCTGTTGACCACTTCCGTTTGTCCATCTGTCTGAGTATGATAAGCAGAACTAAACGCCAAGTTAGTTCCTAGCTTCTTCCATAGCGTCCTCTAGAAATGTCCTATGAATTTTGTGTCCCTGTCCGAAACAATACTTTTCGGTAATCCATGCAGTTGAATGACCTCCTTGAAAAACAGATTCGTGATGTGAGTCGCATCGCTGGTCTTCTGGCATGGAATGAAGTGTGCCATCTTTGAAAACCTGTCCATGACCACAAATATCGAATCAACACCTCTTTGTGTCCTCAACAATCCCAATACAAAATCCATGCTAATCGCTTCCCATGGTCTTTCTGGTATGGGCAATGGCTGATAAAACCCTGCATTCTGCTTTCTCCCTTTCGAATGCTGAAAAATCTGACATCTGTCAACAAACCTCTTGACATCTGCTCGCATCCCTGGCCAAAAGTATGCTTCGCTCAGCTTTGCAAATGTCTTGTCATGGCCAAAATGCCCTGCTAATCCACCACTGTGCTTTTCTTTTAACAAGTTCTCCCTCATGGAGCAATTCGGAATACACAGTTGATTGCCTCTGAACAACAATCCCTCTTGGATCATATAATCTATCCACGAGCTTCTGTCTCTGAGAACTGGATTCTCAGCTGCTTCATACGCTTCCCCAAAATCTGCATCTCCTGTGTACATTTCTCTAAGATTTTCAAAAACCAAGGTTTTGACTCGAAACTCCTGCAACAACAAACATTTCCTGCTCAATGCATCAGCCACTTTGTTAGCAGTACCCAAAATGTGTTTAATTACAAATGTAAAATTCTGCATATATTCTACCCATTTTGCATGTTTCTGATTCAACTTTTCTTGTTGACTCACAAACTGTAATGCATGATTATCACTGTACAATAAAAATTCTTTCGGGATCAAGTAATGCCTCCACTTCTTCAATGCCTGTATGATAGCATAAAATTATTTATCATGCGTGGAGTATTTCAGTTTTGCCTCATCCAGCTTCTCACTGAAATATGCAACTGGTCTGTCTTCCTGACTCAAGACCGCTCCTATGGCATACCCACTCGCATCACATTTCACCTAAAACGTCTTCTGGAAATACGGCAACACCAAAACCGATTGTTCCGTGATATTTCACTTCAACAAATTGAAGCTCTTCTCAGCCTCTGTTGTCCAATGAAAAGAATTATGTCGCTTTTTGACTGTATCCATCATCGTTGCGCTAATTCCACTGAAATTCCTGATGAATTTTCGGTAGAAACTAGCCAAACCATGAAAACTTCTCACCTCGAAAATATTTCTTGGTGATGGCCAATTCTTGATCACTTCTACCTTATCCAGATCCATCCTCAAATCATTCACCGAAATAAAAAAACCTAAATAAATGAGTTCTGTCTTCATAAATGAGGACTTCTTCATATTGATTAACAGCTTCTCCTGTTGTATCTTTCTCATCAAAATGGACAAATGCTTCAAATGGTCAGCCTTTGTCTTACTGAAAATCAATATATCATCCAGATATATGATGACAAACTTCCCGATGAATTCCCTCAGGACTTCATTCATCAGCCTCATAAAAGTACTTGGTGCATTGGTCAAGCCAAACGGCATGACTAGCCATTCATACAGTCCTTCATTTGTTTTGAAGGCTGTTTTCCATTAGTCACCTTCCCTCATGAGAATCTGGTGGTATCCGCTTTTAAAATCTATCTTTGAAAAGTACTTTTCCCCACTCAGGCAATCCATCAGATCATCCATTCTCGGCAGTGGAAACCTATACCTGATGGTTATTTTGTTTATTGCTCTGGAATCGGTACACATTCTCCAACCTCCATCTTTCTTTGGACTAAGTACTGTCGGAATAGCACATGGGCTTAGGCTTTCCCTGACCATTCCCTTGTCCAACAACTCCTGGACCTGCTTCTTGACCTCCTCATTTTCTTGTGGCATCAATCTGTACGCAGCTTTGTTCGACAAACTAGCTCCTGGTATGAGGTCGATATGGTGACTCACAATCCTTATCGGTGGCAATGAATGAGGTAATTCATCCACGATGATGTCAACGAAATCTCCCAGCATTTCCTGAATCTCATCTGGTAAATCATCCACTCTTGTGCTAGTCAGAACAATTCTTGGCTTTCTGACCACAAAGAATTGTGGATCTTCCTTCTTCTCCATCTCCGTAAGAAGCTCCTTCCCACTCATGAGAAGTACTGTATTTCTCGATTCTGGTTTTACTTCCTTATCTTTAATCGGAAGTAACATATGTGTTCTTACATTCTTCTCCAAAGTATACGTATTCATCTTCCCATCATGAACTACGTTCCTGTCATATTGCCATGGTCTACCTAGCAATAAATGACATACATCCATAGGAATAACATCACAGAGTATTTTATCATTGTATCCTCCTATCTTGATGTCAACTAAGCACTGTTTGGTGACACTTACCTGATGTCCCTTCTGTAGCCACGAGACTTTGTATGGACTTGGGTGATCAGTTGTCTCCAACTCTAGTTTTTCCACCATCTCGGTTGAAACGAGATTATCTGTGCTTCCGCTATCCACGATAACCTTGCACTTCCTTTCCTTGGTCTTCCATGTGGTTCGGAAAAGTCTGTTTCTTTGAGCTGTGTCCTCCACCTCCTTCTCGGGTGTTAAGAGAACCTTACACATCATCAACGACCTTCTGTCTTTTGCGTCTTCTACTTCAACAACTCGCCTCTGTGCTTCTACGATGTGAGCTTCTCCGATGTCATTTTTTTCTGGACACTCAAATGACCTGTGCCCATTCTTCCCACATGTGAAACATGTGATAACTCCACCTCGGCCTCTTCCTCTACCTCTGGTATGAGGAAAAGTATTTGCGTCAGCATAATATCCCTTCTGCTCATTATGCTGCCCTCTCTGTTCAATGTGTGGTCCTTTCTGTGAGGTACCACCTCTTTCTACTCTACCTTGAGGTTTCTTCCATTCCTCCTTGGGCTTCTGGAATTTCTCCTGGGCAACTGTCTTGACTTTGGGTTGACTTCTGCCTCGCCCTCGCTGACCTTTCTTATGGATAAGCTTATCCTCTGCTTTCAGAGCCATCTGATAAGCATCCTCCATCGTTTGAATGGCTACCATGCTCAATTCATCCTGAATGTCATATCTTAGACCATTCAGATATCTGGAAACCTTCTCATCATCGCTCTCCCGATGACCTGCTCTGATGTTCAGCTTGTAGAATTCCTCAGTGTATTCTTTCACTGTCATCAGTTTCTGTCTCAGGTTTTGCATTCTCCTGAACAGAGTAATTTGGTAGTCTCTTGGGATGAACTTCACCTTCATCTTTGCGATCATCCGATCCCAGCTTTTGATCTTTTGCTTGCCTTTGGAACATCTATCAGCTTGAAGCTCGTCCCACAATAATGTTGCATGTCCTTTCAGGTGCGTGATAGCATGTCTGACCTTCTTATCCTATTCGATATCTTCGTAATCAAAGTAGGTGTCAAGAGCTCGGATCCAATCCAATAGCTCTTCTGCATCCAGGTTTCCCTTGTAATCTGGAGTGTCCATTTTCGCCTTCGCCCCCATTCTGGCGATAGCTTTTATCAACCGCTCAATTGATGCATCCTCAGCCACAACTTCTTCTTGTTGTTCAACTTCAATTTCACCTTCGGAGTCACTTAAATCTCCACCACTGGCTGTGCATCTCTGCACTGCCTCCATATCTTCTAGTCTTGCTCGGAGATCACACATCTGTCTCTCCATTTTTGGATTCCCTGCTGGCCTACCTCTTCTTCTCACCTCCATGTCTTCTGGGTCGGGTGATTGTATTTCCCTTCTCGGCGGCATGGCGAATTCTCTTCTCTGCTACAGAAAGAAAAGAAATATTCCCACTTTGATACCACTCTGATGCAACCGTACTCCTCGGATCACGACCTCTCTCACAGGATCTTCTTCTCTTCTTGGCCCGAATAACTCAATGGTTCTTCTATTTCCCTATTGGGAAATATGCACCCATAGTTCTCTTCTACACGATCCTCCGTTATCTACTTTCGGAGGATCAGAACTCGCGGCTTCGCAAGTTCTCGTTTACTCGCTAGGTTCTTGAATCCCCGAGACCCGATATGTCAATCAACGCTGACTTCCTCTCGCCTTATCGGGACTCTAGCTCTATCGTGAACTCGCTACTCGCAATGCCAAGTTCTTAGATTTCCAACTCCCGACTCACGATGTGCCGAAATGCCAATACACACGTGCGAGGTTGACCTTCCGACTATCCCTTATCTCATCGGAACTTCGGGTTTCGCTGGATCGCGAATCCTAACACCAAATACTCGGGACTTCTCATGACGAGATCCCGATGGCTCGCGTCACCTGCCGCGTCACCAACTCCTGTGGCCCACGCTATTCAATCACCCGTCGGAGTATCATGCTTCACAATATTGCGACTTCTGTTGCGAAGATTTGGAGTCTCAACTCACGAACTCCCGAGATGCTGATCCACGAGTAGATCCAACAGTCCTCGTGATCTTGATCGACGGTCCTACCCTTCCTAAGCTTAGAACCTATTGATACCTTCGCTGTACCTCCCCTACTTCTTGGTGAGATCTGACAACTCACAGAGCGTCGCGAATTCTTTTCAGAGAATTTCGACCGTTCTTCCTTCCTTTGGAGAATCTACGAAATAGCTGAGTGTTCCTCCACAGGACTCGTTCCACTACGCGTAACTTACGACTCTTCTTGCCAACCTTTCAAGACACAAATTTTCTTCGCTTCCCTCGAACTTTCAATGGTAGCTTCCCCTGCACTTATCCTCCTATGAGTTCAAAGGCCTACTCCTCTTGAGCTTCCTTCCGATTCTCACTCTTAGAAAGAACTTTGCACACGCTTCTTACGACAAATCTTCAACCTTGTCTAAATGTTGAAGTCGTTCGACTCTGCGCACTCCTGCAGTAGTAGTCCTTCAATCCTTTTCTCAGAATCACAACTCTGAGACTTAACTCGTCCTGCGCACTCCTTGCACGGCACTGTGCCTACCTGTACCTTCGAAGAAATGAGAACAAAAGCTATCTCTAAGTGAACCCTTCTGTCAACGCACTCCTTGCAGACAATTCGACTGCACTCCTTGCAGGAATCTTCTGGCTCACTTAGAGAAACAATTGAAACTCATTCACTCTTCCTTTCTGACTTCAATTCAACCATGAAATCACATACACAGCATATAAAAGCAAATACATGACAGGAAGCAAACATTCATGAGCAAAACATCAATACACAGAGAACAACACATCACCATGGAATTGAATCAAAGCTTTCTTCTATTAATTCAATATATGTACATGGGAGTTCTTTACACAGCTCTCTGCCTGCTCTTCTCTCCTTGCTCCTTCTCTTGATATGTTACAATGGTACAATGAGGGTGTCTATATCCATTTTCCCTCTCGAACTCTAAACTATCAAATCTAGACTTAAATATTCTATCTACTTTTCATTAACTATCTTAAATGCCTCATCTACCTAAGGACAAGAGCTATCCGCTCAAGGTCTGTTACAATATACAAAGTGCGCCTTCATAATGGATTCATTAAAGACTTGTGCAACAATCCTAAAGTGTTTTCAAAATTTGGTGTTGGCTTGTCCAGCTGTCTTCCGCTTCCGTGCTGGCTCGCTTGATGTGTTGGCGATGCTCCTGCATCACAACACAAACTCTCCATATGTTTGGAAGGATAACCAAACGGTGGAGGACACAACTCTATATAGCGAGAATAACTTCCTAAGGTCATACTACATCCCATAGTTTGATGAACAAATGGAAATATGTGCTTTATCCAAGGGTGACTCATTATGATGCCAATAAAGAAAATACTTTTCCCTTCCTCTTTTTGGGGTATATTTGATTTTTTTGTCGTTTTCAATAATTTTGGGAAAAATAATAAAGGAATGTTACGTTATAATGGAGGAATGAGTATTGCAAACATGCAAGTTCAAGGCACAAGGACAAGACTGATGTTCTAGTATACTGATACTCGGAAAAAATGCTCCGGGGGCCAAGGATGTTAAGACACAGAAGCAAACTGTTACAAGGATGGTGTATAAGGTATGCAAACACAGTTAATAAAAAACATAATGGTAACGTCCTTCGATGTAAGTTTAACGAGCCTAGAGAAGGTAAGCTCGGTGGCTTTTCATATTTACAGAGTCTGAAAAAACAAAAAAGGAGACTCCATTTGGGTAAATTTTTTGACGATAGTCTAGTCAGTTCGAAAAAGGGGTAAAATAGCACCGACAAGACGTCTATTCAAAACCATTTTAATGAGTGTGACAAGGACAAGATCACTCAGCCATTTTTTCATTTTTAAAGAGTCTGAAAAAAGATTAACTATGGACTCCGACATGAATGTTCTTCTAGACCAGTTTAATGAGTGTGAAAGAATAAGGTCACTCGACAATCTTTTAAATTTTAGGGAGTCTGAAAAGAGATTAATTATGGACTCTGTGGGGGTTCCTTCTTCGTAAGTTTAGTCCCTTAGGCCCAAAAAAGGGATAAAATTATACCTGAGAGTACTCTTCTATAGAGCTGAAGTTCCATAGAGTATACCTTTGTTCGTACAGTTGATCGTCCGGACCGAAAAAGGGGTAAACTACCGCTAGACAGATGGGACTTCAAATTTCAGTTTAACGAGCGTGAAAGGCCACAAGATAACTTGGCAATCTTTTCATATTTAGAGGGTCTGAAAAGGGCTTAAAAGAAGACCCGTTATTTTTTGGGAGTTCTGAGGGTGAGGTCAAGAGCGAAGAAGAATCATGCAAATGAGGATCAAAATCATATTCAGGAAAAACTACAAGGACCCCCGAGCCTACATTGTTTTAGAGATAGCATGAATACCATAATACAACCAAGATCTACCTAGGGCATCCATGTTCTGGTAAGCTCTACCACCAAGTTGCGACACTTCTAAAGCAGAGATGATGGTTCCGTGTCACAACCCGATGGGATCGATCCTATGGAAAAGGAAAAAGACAACGAGATACAAAAGTCAGGGTAGAAACCTAACCTATATGTTCAAGTTGAGCATCAGAAAAATTTTCCACGGACCGTCGAAAAATACTCAAAACTAAAAAAAAATTGTCCCAATACCCGATCAAATCCCTCCTATGCAACTCTTGAATCACTCTAAATGGTTTTTGGTATAAATAAAAGGATAAGGGGGGCCAAAAAAGTGACAAAAAGAGGCCAAAAAGTCTATAAATAGAAGCTAACAACTCATTATCACCATTACTGATTTGGAAATTGACTCTAGAGCCAAAAGACCCCCTTTGATTAAAGTGGTGATTCCGGGAGCTACAGTGGACAAAACAAACTTCTGTATAGACCAAGTAAGTACAAACTCCCTTATATTGCATTTTATGTCTTTATTTATGTATTGGGTTTCATTTTTTAGGGGGGCATTGACCTTTAAAAAGTCGGCCCTAGGTCCAGGCAGGCTGTCTCAGGATAGGCCGCGTGTACATTCAGACAGAGTAAACTTTGTATGCGTGTACACACGACTATCGCCATTATAGCACACGTGGGCCCCCTTATTGAATGAAAAAGACTTCAAAAGAAAGGGTTAACTCTCCTGAACATTTTTGTTTTGTAGGATGTATGTCCATTGGAGAGAAAGAGAGCATGAAAAGGTAAATGAGTTGGTCGGGGAAGACCCCAATGCTGTGGCTACTTTGATGCAATGTGGGTTACTCAAGATTTTTCTATGTCCTTTCATGTGGGCACAACCTAGGCTACTGAATTCCTTGGTTGACTATTGGCATCTAGATGCAGAGGCATTCATGTTAGAGGTGCAGTCACTGGTGCCCATGGTCGAGGACATTTACTTTTTGACTGGCCTCTCCAGGAGAGGGGAACCAGTCAATTTCTGGACTTTAACTGTAGGGTTGCATAACATAGCAGAATTGATAGGCCTATATTGTGTAGTTGATACAAACCACGTGAGCATGCAGGTGCCTATAAGCAAGGTCACAAACTTATCACTACATGCGATAGTATTGCTTATTGGGTGAATTATTGGTTCTGTGGCTCTTCATCAGGCGTCCCATGCACAGATGAACTGTGCAGTCCAGTGCTTAAATGCACAAGTTTTTGATTGGAGTACCACTTTGCTTGAGTGTATGAAGACGCAATTGGCAGATTTCCGTTTGCGGACACATAGGAACTTTGTCTTCGGGACCATTCTATGTTTGTTCTTTTTTGAGAGAGTTCCGAGTTTTATTCCTCGAGTAGTGGTATGAGGACATCAGGTCTCTCTTCCTGCTGTGTGTATATGGGCAGCACTAATGCTGCGACAGGGTGGTGGAAGGACCAATGAGTCCTTCGATGATGACTTTTTTGCATGGCTGTCACGACAGATCCCAGTTATAGAGGAATACCCCTATGTCAGGATTAATTTTTCGAGAGACCCAGAGATACCAGTACCTCCTGGTGAGGAGTGAGGGGAGATGGGTAAGTCTCCACCTTTGTAGTTTTTTTGTTGTATATGTAATTTTTATGTTGTTTTGTGATATATATCATTTTGGTTTTTGTTATGCCAGAGTATTTGATGGATATGTGTTCATTGTGTGCAGATGTGGGACAAGTGCGACTTGCTGACTATGAGAGGAATAGGAGGTGTCCTTGGCCAGGGACCACACCTACCATTGCAGGGGGACCAACAGTAGCAAGATATCTTCCAACTGGGGAGGTTGAGAGGGTATTGAGACGGGTTGAGAGTAACTTTACTGCGCTCACTCGCACGGTTCCGATTGCAAATATTGAGGACTTGCCGCCATCTATGTAGCCTCATGTAGTGGGGGCACCACAATTGTGGGTCCGGTTGTTTCGGTGTTTAGCCAATGCCGTGGAGCAGTATAATAGGGCCCACAGGCCCTGACTTTAGCTAGACATTTTGATATGCCATGAGCACTACTTGTATATATTTTTTGAGGGCATAAGCCATGTGACTCATTATCGTTTATATTTTTTGAGGCGCTTGCATCCATCTATGTACTCTGGTTACTTTATGATATTATATATGGTTTTTTGGTCTTTTGTGTCTTATGGATCATGTGTGCAAAAACATATTTACATGCTTATGTCAATATTCTTTCATATGTGTGCAATATGCCAATCTAAAATTTGATTAGCTAGAGTATCTGTAACTTGGTTTAATCTCCTAGGAACATGAAAATATGTAATATAATCAAATTTTCGTCCTAAGAGACATACCCTAAGGAATCATCGGTGTAAAGTTGGATCATGAACCCAGTACACTCTGTTTAACTGAGACACAACTAGTTGAGCATCAAGATAGACCCAAAGATGAGAGATACCTAATGAAAAAGCATCATAAAGCAACTCAATAACTGCGCTTTACTCGACAACATTATTTGTGGTGTCACCTAAGAATATCCCTCCGGAAGATAATAACTGGCCTTGAGGTGTAAAGATTACCCAAGCTGCGGAGGCAAGCCTCCGAGTGTGCTGACTAGCACCATATACATACCCAACGAACACTTTAGAATCACTTGACATCTGCCATAGTGACGAAAGATAATATCAATGACACGTCCATAATACTAAAAGAAACAAAAAATGTAATAATACAAAGACTATACATATGTTACAAAAAGTTACACGCAGTGACTTGCCTATGAGTAATACTTCTTGAGGTAGAACCCATTTCTAGGCTTCGCCAAAGCATTCCCTTCAAATTCAACCAGATGATAAGCGCCCTTTTTTAAAACCACTTTTATGATGAACGGACCGAACCACATGGGTTTGAATTTTCCTGCCCCCAGGGGGTCCTTATCTTGGTCATAGACCAGGACAAGGTCGCCTTTAGAGAAAATACGAAGACGAATGGACCTATCATACTGACACTTGACCTTATGTTTATGAGCCTCATTGGCCAGGTCCGCATCATGACACTGCTCAAGGTATACTAATCGTTCTTCAAGTGGAGAAGTGTCTAGCAATAATTGTACTGCCAACTTTAGAGACGGGATCTGACATTCGATGGGCAAGACTGCCTCCAGCCCGTAAACGAGTTGAAAAGGTGAGAAACTGGTTGCAGTCTTAACAAATGTTTGGTAATCCCATAATGCTGAGTATAACATCAAATGCCAATTTGACTTGGCTGAGTTGATAGTTTGCTGTAAGATAGTCTTAAGAGTTTTGTTTACAGGTTCCACCTACCCGTTTTCTTGGGGGTAGTAGGGTGATGAATGTTCTTACCATAACCCAAGATTTGATGTTAAATCAATCATCATCTGGTTCTAAAAGTGACTGCCATGGTCAGTGACAATCTCCCTCGAGACGCCAAACCTTGCTATTATCTGATTGAATAAAAAGAGAGTTGCAGTCTCTCCATCATCTTTAAACGTTGGCATAGCTTTGACCCACTTTGTGAAGTAGTCTACAACTACGATGATATAGCGGTGACCCCTTGCTGAAGGAGGGTTGCAAGTAGTGTAATCAATCCCCCAGTTGGTGAAGGGACCAACCATGATGATAGGAAACATGGGAGCGGGATGTACCCTCATCTTCCGAGAGAAGATTTGGCACGAATGGAATTTCTTGACCGTTTTGATACAATCTTTGATAAGTGTCGTCCAAACGTAACCTACTCGTAGAATCTTTTGGGCTGTTGCCAACCCAGACAAATGACCGCCAGAAGCTCTGGTATGGAAATCGTTAAGCACGATAACTGCTTCCTCATGAGTGAGACATCGACATAGGATGCAGTCTACACCTCTCTGATACAATGTATCATCCATTATGAGATAATTTTTAGCCTGATGGCATATGCGTCAACGCTCATCACGAGAAGCAGTGGTGGGGAACTTCAAAGTATGGATATAGATAAGTATATCTCCATACCAGGGATCTAAATATGTGATCAAAAACATATCTTCCCAGATAGGTGATTCTTTAGGCACAATGTCACTTGACTCAACCGGAAGTTTCGAAATAAGTTCTGCAAAGACCAGTGACTTTTTGGACTTTGCTGAAATGAAGTCTAAGTCAAAATCTTGGAGGATGACTATCCATCTATTGATTTTTCCACCTATTACCCATCATGTCAACATGTACGTGAATGGATTCATGACAACAATGACGGTGGTCTTGTGAAATAGAACATAATGACGAAACTGTTGAACAACATGAACTGTTGCCAACGCAAGTTTTTTGATGTGAGAATAATTAAGTTCCGGTCCTACGAGGCCTCAACTCAGGTAATAGATCACGTATTCGGAGAAAAAGTTATCTTCCTGAACTAAAACCATGCCAATGGTTGATTCTTATGCAGCTAGATATAATAAGAAATCCTTGTTATAGTTAGGTGGCCGAAGCAAAGGGGCCGTTGTGAGGGCATGTTTCAATGCATCAAAAGAGCATTGAACCACATTGTCCCAATAAAAGGGAACATATTTCTTTAGTAAGCACATAAATCCCTTGGTGATCTCGGCATAGTTGGCGATGAAGCGTCGTAAAACGTTCGACTTGCCTTGTAGACCTTGAAGTTGAAGGATTGTGCGTGGGGGGTGTTATCACTGAAATTTCGTCTACACATGGCGACAAGAACTCCACATCATCAAAACAACAATGTAGTCATTCATGGCACTGAATTAAGTTCACAGCATTTCAGAAGGGTCAAAAACTATACAAAGTAACCAAAAATTGAAGGGCACTTTACAGCAGCTTGGTGCATGCGCATATGCGCGGGACAAAAACGTGTTTTTGGCGCATGCGCGCCCCGACGCGCGCATGTCAACATAAAAAGCCGTGCATCTGCTAATACGGTGCATTAATTGCTTAAGTCGGCCTCCCAACTGCCAATGGACCGGCCCCCAAGATGATTTGACCTTCAGATCAGGGTCGGCTCTGCAAATTCGGCGAATTAATGGCTTAAGTGAACCCTAAACAGGTCCGTGTTTACACCGGAAGTTGGTTACGTGACTGCCTGGAAAATGCTATAAATAGCCGTGGAGACTCATTGTTTTAGCAGAGAATTCAAAGCAGAGTTACGCTGTTCAGATGATTCAGAGCCTAGCCTTTGACAACCAGTCCATCAGCTGTGTAATCCAGAGTTCTCTCACCACTCATTTCTGTTCTGTTCATTTTGTAAGGAAAGCATTTTGTTAAGGGCCCCGAAGGACCTTCCGCTGGAGGGAGAGGGAACCCCTATTTTTGTCTTCAGTGTGTGCTCTGGTTTCGCTAATAGATCAAGCCTTGAAACCATTAATGACTCCCTTGTCTTACGTTTGATGTTTTTATTGTTATTTGCTTTCAGTTGTTAGATAGATTGTATTCTGTTTTGTTTTCTGTTTTCTGTTAACCCTTTTCTGTCCACAACATACTGTTCTGCCTTGCCAAGCCCAACAAGGCATGCCAGTGCTCCCATTTTTGCTCACCCGGCGACGATTCGAGCACGAACAGATTGGCGACTCCGCTAGGGACTTTTGGTATTGAATCCTCCCTCAATTGGGTTTAATTCGCTTTCCTTTTGTCGTTTTTAACTTGCAGGGACTCAAATCGGCTTTCGCCAACCAGTTAACCGGCCGATTCACAGCAGAATCGAGAGGACCGGTGTTTTTTCTCAAACGTGCGGGTATTGCACCCCACAGACGCGCGCATGCGCTCTGGTTTTTTGATACAGTCCGCGCGCACACGCGCATCTGTCCATGCTAACAGCTGCGCATTTGAACAAAATTTTTCATTGTAAGGTTTTGATATGGGGAAAGTCAGTTTCCTTTTCAAATGATGTATGCATGCTCTAAATACTGCACCACTTAGGCCCCTCAACTTATAAAGGGGATAGTCGAACAAACATAGGCACTTAGGAGGATAAAAAGCATTTTTCCCTTATTTGCTTTCAACCACGTGGATGGCTTGTTTTGATTTACAATCTAAGTTAAACATCAAATTGTAATCACATCTAAACTCACATTCGGGACTAGAAATTGTAAGTAACAATCTTGAGTATGCTCTTCTCTCGCTGTTGTTGGGTATTCTACCCTACGGACTAATAAGCTAGGGCTCTAAACTTATACGCAGAAAATGACCCTTAAGATTGAACTTTTAACCTTCTACCCAAAATCTCAACCCCTTTTCAAGCAAACAATAGAAGAATCAACTCACCTTTTTAACGATGCTTGAAGTAGATCCTCCGTTGAGCCTTCTATTTCCTTGCTGCTGCTGCCCCTTCTACAAAGCTTCCTGCAATCAAGATAAGACTACACATGCATGCTATTGATCTAATAGGGGGT